>PDGT01000017.1:2144607-2156971 GCA_003671415.1 Megathymus violae | reverse complement strand
ATACTAGAAAAGCAGACATTAAATAAGACGAAAGCCAGTGACTTACACTGCGTTTTAACTTGTTTTTTTTAAAGGAATGAAGAGAAGGTGCACACTGGATGAAACACATAGAAGAAAGAGCAGAAGGAGAATTTTTCGCATTTTTTGTATAAAAAATGAAGGGGTCCAAATTGAAAAACATACGACATTGATATTCACTTATTCAATCATACATTTATAAATTTCATTTTAACTTCCACTCGCGGAATTTTATTTTTAATTTTGAAGAAATTAATCCAGTTCCCGTCATATAACTACCTTTACCTGCTTGGAATCATTAGCGACCCAATGTAGAGTACAGGTCTCTTATTCTAAATGCCACCTTGAAGCGCGGACCTCCACCACCGCTCTTTCAGTGCTAAATTGAAGTTGCTCGACTCCTACAATTACTTATGAAACTGAATGAACGCTGTTCTGTTGATTGTCGAAGGAAAACCATTCAAAACATTTTTAATTAAAATTTTCTTTTCAAATTCACAGGTAGTTACCAGGCGGGTAAGTACAGCGACTCCGGCGTGGTCGCGGCCCGTGTGTACCCCCAACGCCCCTTCGCCCCCGTGTACCGACCCTACCACATCTGAACTTAACGTGCCATGCGACTTAGTGTAAGACTGTACAAACATATTACTTATCATATTATGCAATAAAATTGATTATCAAATTATTATGCTCTTGTTTATTTTTTTGGGTTACGTTTTTTTCACCTTATCCTCGAGTAAAACAGTTAAAAAAGTTTGAATCTGTATATAATAACATCCAGCCCTCGGTTTGCGGTAGCTGTTGGATACATGCATAGCATATGCAATAGTTTTTGAGATTACGGAGTTCAGACACACAAGCTCTATACTTGTACTATAAGTGATCGTACGGAAAACAAAATTCAAAATAAATTTAATACATATGAACTAAAGGTACGTGTTTCGATGGAAACAACATCTTTTTATAATTATAAACGCTACTAAATGATATTAAAGAGTAATAAAAGAAGATATCATTAACATTCTGATTTCCGAAAATGTAATTTTTGCGTCACTTACAGACCTTTTATTCGAGAAATTAAGATGAAATATTTATATATTCTTGGAATTGAGAAAGGCATGTGATACAGTATCATTTCCTCACCTTATTTTTACATTAGAAGCTTCCGGAATCCCTGGTCTAATATTAGAAATTTTTAAGGCCACACTGAGAACCAATGTGCCTCAAGGCTACATTTTAAGTCTGTACATATATAACATTATTTCTGATCTATATCCATAATCTCTGCAAATTATCTCTTACTGTTTCATATTTACTTATGCTGGTAACATCGCACTTCTTGTATGGCAGTTATTGAGTAAATACAGTAAAGCATGCGTCTTGCTCAGCGATGCTATCATGCCATTGAAGGTCACCTTTATAATAAAATCAACAAGTTATGCATTTTATTTCCCTTTTTCTACTCACCAATACATATAATTCAAACTTAATACTAGTTATTAATTGAAGTACGATCAAATTGAGAAGTTATTAAAATTGACAGGTTATAATTATGATCAAACACACACACTGCGCGTGTGCACAAATGCACTCGTACATGCACACATGTACTTATACATATACATACATACTTCATCCTCCTACACAAGGCTCTTATACTTATTCACTGGTACCTACCCAAAACACAAGTTAAATCTTAGCTCGGGCACCAGAGTTCAATGAAACCAAATAAACCAGTATTAAATCAACTTGGTAATCGATGAGATGCAATGTTTACGAAAAAAAAAATTCCTAAAATATAAACATACTTATATATGGATTGGTTGGCACGTTAAGGCCTCATCCTCAGTTTGCTATAGTTACCATTAGCCGTACCGGATTTTTTCTGTTGACCTATGAACACCTGGCGACAACTGGCGAAAAACAAATCGCATCTATACTCAATACGAATTGATGAATACTCGACATGATGCATACAGGGTTTTGACTAGTAGGTGATGACGGCCAATAGTTTATAGTAAGTCCTTGATTTAGTCAAAAAGCGGTCAATTGCATGTTGGACTCAGTGAGGTATTTATGAATTAATATAAAGTAATTAGTATATGGCTATAATTTATATTATATCTTATACTAGATAAAATTTTATTGAAACTTCGTTTAACTTCTCTCATGTGTTTTATTATTAGAATTTTCCACACCATAAAAAGTTTGAATTAAATTTAGAATCGTAATCTGACATATTCGTCATAACATGTTTCTTCCGACAAGACCTATGATATTTCGTCTCAGTATGACACATATGACTTTATATTGTATATGGATTGGATTTCTTGATCCTTTTGTCATATGTAATGTAATATTAAGAGTAATAATATTTTTTTATTCGTAGCTGTTTATGTAACCTCAAAATTTTCGTGTATGTAGTAACAATGATTTATAAGTAAATTTTTTTGTAATATACGGGCAAGACGAAATTATATATACGGTTGTGTAAATACGATAATATTCCATAAAAATACACGGAATTATATGTAGAAAATAATGTGATTACATAATGTTAAAGCTATTTAATAGGGCTTCAGTTTTTGCTATTTCGCACCGGCACCCCAAAAATTATATTTAAAATATGTTAATGTTCTGTAACATGATAGTAAAAGACGATAAAAAAATAGCCTGTTTTATTAAATGTTAAGTAAGGACGTAAATTTAGCAACTTAACAACAATATAATTACTGGCCAAAACAAAAATAGTAATGTTATTACATAATTAATACGCCGTGAAATCGTAATCGTAATGGTAATCGTAAAATGTAACTTAGAGTACGCATTGTAATCAACTCCTTTTGCAAAACCGCATTAAATTACCTCGTATTGTCATAAAAAGAAATCCGTATACAATAATTGTTCTGTGTGCAAGAAACCACATTTTATTAAGTGTATGGCAAGCAGTCACATAATTGTAAATGATGGACGCTAGTTTAAATTACTTTCATGGCACAAGAAACTGACGAATGACCGGAAGTGCTATTTAATCTATAGTGCCTGCAAAAGGTAATCGGTGCCGTGGCAGCAATGCCGGGCTTTCCATAGGAACGCAACCGGAGTCCTCTTAGCGCGGTGCCGTCTCGCACCCATCATCCAATCTTATCGACGGTACGCGGCCACACATACCGTCGTCCTTCCCGGGGTTTTTGGATGGATGGTTCGAGCTCCCAATCTTACCGCCCTCAACCTCGCAAGTGTCCTTTTAGTCGCCTCTTCCGACATGCAGGGGATACCGTAACTCGTATTCGTCATTATCACAAAAAAAACTCTCTTTAGCAATTGTTGTACTCCGTTGAAGGATTTCTATCAATAAACAACCAAATAATAATATTGTATTCAGTGTTTTGAAAAAAAAAATATCGCGCGGAACAAGTTGTGCGTATCAGAGCGCTATTGTTCCATCAATAAAGATAACGGCATTGTTTGGATGTTTGAGACAATGGACACCTGTGGTACAGCCAATTCCAATAAGATGTACTAATGATAGAACATGGCGTGTAAACAACATACTTATTACCGAGGCAATCATAGTTCAGTGGGTTACATTTAGGTGGCTGGGTAAGGAGTGGTTTGGGTGCGATTCTTGTAAGTTCTTCGAAGGAAATTTCTATAGTTATGCGTACTGATAACGAAACTAATTTCGCTTGGGTTATCTCTACTGTTGGCTTCTTTGTTTTGGTTGAGAAATTAATGATTTTTTATGCCTCAGCCTATAACCATTGTTATAAAGCTAGGAAATGCTGCCAGCATTCATAAGAGTTACTGCATCAGGAAGCCAGTTATATACAGTTAATATTTTTTTTATTTTAGTTTAACCATATCACAGTTTAAACTTTGTATTGCGGCGAATACCGCTAAATAAAAGGTGTGGAGACATTAGTAATTAATGTTTCAGATGGTTTTGTATCTATTGCAATGTATAAATATACTGTGTCAAATTAACAGAATAAACAATAACGTGGGGTTAACTTAAAATTTATGGCATTAAAAATCTTTTAGGTGATTATATCGGTTTCTATCTAAATTGTGTTTGGATGAAAGGATTATGTTATCAAAAATACAATGGGGAAATACTAGTCACCTATACATCGATGACTTTCAGGCAACCATCGCTCGGAATAATTTAAAATAACAGTTACGTATACCTGTTACGTGATTGAGTATCGAGCTGTTACGAATAGTGCGAGATGTCGTAGTCTAGTGCCATGATAATAAGGATGGTACACAATGACATATAAAAACCAATTTGATATTCTTCTGCTCACATTCACGATCTCAATAAGCCAACGCTTGCGACAGTCTCACGCGGCCGTTATGCGTCGCGGATTTTAAAGTTAAGACGGCGATTAAAACTAAGTTAATGTATTTAAATTGTAGAAATATACATCTGTATGAATGTTATATAAAAAGTTGACGCTATGGTGAACTTGAGTCGCCTGTTATATTAAACATTAAAATCTGGCCGAACCAATCCGAGTTTAGAGCCTTACGAAGATTTACAGGTTTTACCAAAGTTTCCTCATGTTTTCTTTCATCGAATAAATTATAAAAAATATTAGGTTTTATAATTAGGATCTAAGGTTCCCTGTTAATCCTTAAGTCCAAGTCAGAAACATAGTGGATTCCTTAGTAGATTACCGGGCTTTGTACGATCTAGATTAATTCCAAAGAAACTCGTAATTTATATTACAGTTCTTAGCTGAAAATTCCTGCAGCATTCCTGGTGTTACTGGTAAGTGAGCGACATCAAATAAGTTGCAGTGCAACGCTAGCCCTAAGGAACGACTCCTTTACACGTTTTTGGAAGGTTTTTGCAATGAAAACATCTGATGATTCACATCTGATTTAAAAAAATAAAAGAGTTGTTTGAACTCAACAGTGATTTAAAAAAATCAATTCGGTCTCGTTATAGACCTGCTAATATAGGCCGTTCTGTTATTATGAAAGCGTAAGTGATATAGAGGTTGGAAGATTTAGACAGCTTCTGCAAATTTAATATTCAACATTAAAAGTTGAATATAAGTTCATAACGAGATTGATGGATTTAGGTCACACTTGAATTCTGACATCTTTTTTTAAGTTATATTGAATTAAAAGTGCAAAGAAAGACTGTTCAACCATCAAACGTGCAAATTTTTCGTTGTCTTTACGTTTGAACCTTAATATCACTCTAAAAATATTTGATCTAATTGTTTCAATGTAACTAATTTATTCTTGATAATAAGGGAAGAGGATTTGATCGTCGACCATTTTAATGTGTATATATTTATCCGTGTATGTTGCAAAACCTTGTCAATAGATAGACATCTGAACTTACTTACACTCTTCTGCAACATACTTTTAAACTTTTGTCAATATTTGTACAGGATGTCCCCTAAGTAGTGGACCAACGGGATGTGGGTGATAGAGGGGATCTGTGTCTATTTCAAACACAAAATTTTATTGGCCTAGGCCTTATAGTTTTGAAGTTATGAATTTTTTTGGTTTTTTTTTTAATCTGGGTATCCTAAATACCGATATTGGAAATTTTACTGTTTTTTTTTACCATTTTAAGTTTATTTAATTTAATGCAGATAGTAAAACACATGTCATCGTTATTTTAAAAGTTTTTTGGTTCAATTATTAGTTAGATAAGAATTAAGCATGCCATAATTTATTAATTTAGCCAAAAATTTAATTACACAAAATGAAACATGATCTTTGATCCATCGTGGTGTAAAAAAATTGTATGCTAACCTGGTGGAACTTTATTTGAAAAACATCTGCAGGATATACCGAGTTTAAAAACGTATAACAATAATACAGCTAATAAAGTAATATTTAAAAAAGAAACATAATGTTAATAACTATAGCCATATTTCCAGAAATGCTTACGAACAATACAAGTAGTTCTGAGAACTGTATCGCTGTTTCATTCCTTGTCGGGTCGCTATTTTTTTATTCTCAGTCGCTATTGGCTGACGTCCTATGCCCCTCTCCTGTTTTCACGCAGGACTCTCAGAGTTTTGCTTATAGTTCGGCTCTTCACACGTGTTTTTTACTTCGCTCCCTTATACTAAAGGACGTTTGTTGAAATCTTGTTTGTGTTTGTGAGTTCAGTACTGTAAAATGCCTCATACATACAGACCTCGTGAATATGCGGAAATGTATTACATTTACGGTTTGTATGACGGTAATGCTCGACAAGCCGCTCGTACATATTGTGAGCGCTACCCTAATCGCAATCGATATCCTGATCATCGAGTTTTTCTGCGTGTTAATAACGCTTTCTTAGAAGGACGAATTCTTGGAGTCGGAAATCCTGAAGGAAGGCCTAGAAGAGCTCATGAACGTCAAGTGTTGACTGAAGTAGAAGATGATCCTTCCACAAGTATTCGTCGTATTTCTAGACGCACTGGTTTTGCAAGAAGTACCGTACACCGTATTTTAAAACGCAATTCATTATATCCCTATCATGTACAACGAGTGCAAGCACTTCTACCTACTGATTATCAGCGACGTATTGATTTCTGTCGAGAGATGTTGCAGCGATGCCGACAAGATCCACTCTTTTTCAATTCCATTCTATGGAGCGATTAATCATCCTTTAGAAGGATTGGGGTGTTTAACATTCATAACTTACACCATTGGGCCGTAGTGAATCCCCGAATAGTAAGGGAAGATAGATTTCTGCATCAATTTGAAATAAATTTGTGGGCGGAATCTTGGATGGTAGAATCATTAGATCATTTGAACTACCAAGGAGGCTTAATGGTGCTAATTATCTACATTTTTTAAGAAATAATCTTAATAGTTTATTAGTGGATGTACCACAAGATGTGGTTGGAGCACGATGGTGCACCCGCCCACTACTCACGGCCAGTGATTAATTTTTTAAATGAAACTTATCCAAATCGATGGATTGAACGTGGAGGTATAATTGCATGGCCACCACGTTCGCTTGATCTCAACCCATTAAATTATTTTCTATGGGGCTATTTTAAGGAGGCTGTCTATGAGAAGACTATAAACAATGAATCTGAACTGAGACAAAAATTAAACGTCGCGGCTGAACGTGTCAAAAATAATGTGCTAGCTTTAAGAAATTTGAAAAGAAATTTTATAAGACGATGTTGGTTATACATAAGAGCTAGGGGAAGGCATTTTGAGCATTTGTTGTAAATAAATTTTTCACATATTTATTTTTTATTTATTGTAATTTTATCGACGAAATGTTCACTTATACTTACTGAATTTTATTATTAAAAAAATATTGATATCAACCCACATATTTATGCCTTTTTGGAATTTGTGTAAACTGTACTTGTTTTTAAAATAAATTTCCACCAGGTTTCCATACAACTTTTTTACACCACGATGGGTCAAAGTTCATGTTGTATTTTGTATAATTAAATTTTTGCCTAAATTAGAACATGCTTAATTCTTATCTTACTAATAATTTGAACTAAAAAACTTTTAAAATAACGATGACATATGTTTTACTATTTGCATTAAATTAAATAAACTTAAAATGGTAAAAAAAATCAGTAAAATTTCCAATATCCGTATTTAGGGTACCAAGATTTAAAAAAGAACCCTAAAAAATTCATAACTTCAAAACTATAAGGCCTACGCCAATAAAATTTTGTGTTTGAAATAGACAGAGATCCTCTCTATCACCCACATCCCTTTGGTCCACTACTTACGGGACACCCTGTATAAACTATCAACAGCTGTTATTATGATATATTGAACACTTTTTAATATGAGTAGTTCACATACATGACGCTGGTAAATAAATATTAAAATAAAAGTTAATATTTCATTTCCTAATGCCGCGTCTATAAGTTATGTAGCTCTGTCCAAATTTCGCCCCACTTGCTCAGTCAGTGCATCTCGTTACTTAATGTTACTCAACTGTACTCTCGTAGGAGCTTACCTTTGTTTGTGTTTAAACTGTGGACTTGGTTCAAAATTAATTTATTAAAATATACTATTATTTTAATTATTATAAGAAATATGAAATGGAACGTACAATTACATATGTAAATTTTACGTACATTACAACATTATAACTCATTATTTAGTATTTTGTATTAAAAATAGACTTTAATATTACTTTTGAACAAAACAAATCAATATCTAGATAAAAATCAGACTGATTACCCTATATTTAAAATTTTCTATATAATAAAACTTGACTTGATATTACTCTAATACAAATATGGGTATAAATAAGATAAGACCTTATTCCACCACGTCAGTCAATTACACATTGGCGTCCACAAATAAGAAAATTATGGAGATCGCGCAGGTTTTCATAACTTTCTCACGTTTCTCCACGAGATTTACCTTCGTCGAAGCAATTAATTCACACACACATCATTGTAATACATTAAAATTATGCCGGACTTACTAAAATTAGAGGCGAGTGTAGGATTCAAACCTAAGTTCTTAGAGTGGAAGTGTTTCTCTTACAAACATCAAATAGAACTGCTATCATATTTGAGGTCAAACACAAAAATATCATTACGTCTAAAAACTTAAATGGCACACCTCATTTGTAAGTATTGCAGACGTTGACGCCATTGAAGCTGAAAAAGGCTCACACACACAAGGGTTCATCAATCGAGACGTTATTCACGACTTCAGAACAAACATTTACCTTTTCTTATTTTTATAGCCGACAAACGAGCACATGAGCAACCTGTTGCTAAGTTCAGACCGCAACTCATGCACGTTTATATAGTAACGGCAAAATTGAAGCAGGTATTATATGAGACTCGAATCAATATTGTCTTGGTATAAGTGTCCATTCCAGTGGGAATAAATGAAAATAACAGATACCTCTTATCCTCAGTGTAGATAACTCTTATCGTTATGTATTAATTTTTCCATAAAAAAAAGCCTACCCAAAATAATGAAGTCTACAGTTTAAGTGTTCAACTTTCATTGAAGTCCAGAGGTGTGAGTTCGTATAACTCCAAGAAGATTCCGGTATAAAAACGTGCGGAATACATTCTTAGCGCATTCGCTCTTGATACATCTCCGCGAGTTTTTGTCAAAATGAATCGGGTACGTAGAACAAATGATAATAAACGTGTTGTGACGCAATAGGAGTGAAAGTTAATTTTTAATTAAATTAATTAGCTTCAAATTTATAAACATCGTTTAAGTTACTGTTTTATTAAGACTTGAGTTTAATTAAAAAGTCTAATTGAATCTGCAATTCGGGTAAAGTGAACTTATTTACCATGCAAAGAGTCACGCGTTCGATTCTCGGCTGCAGACATTTGCGTGACGGATAAATGTGTTTTTGGGTGTTGGTGGTCGATGATGTCTCATTTATGTTTATCCGTTTCATTAGCAACACCGGGGATCGTAATACGGACGTGTGTATATATGTCTCTAAGTGTGTATGTTGTATGAAATATGTATATTGATTCGATAAACTACATTTTCTATAGTGGTTCTTTTTATCAATTACATAATTATCAAAGTTTTAAGCGTCGTAATGCAAAGGATAATGGTATAGAGATGAGACAAAGATGCCAGTAAATGATAGTGTCGAAACCGGTTCTGCGCATGTTAAAACTTACTTTGTAATTGCCATGTGTCGTTTTAAAAGATTTGCTGAGGAGTTTCTTCTCCTCAATGTTAAAGCACCCTGTTGAAACGGTAGTAGAAGCAAATATGAGGTTCAGTGTGTAAGTGTATTTACCGAATATTTACCGAATATTATTATACCGAATATATTACTATAGGTATCTTATAAGATAAAACGATTCTGAATTTATGACAATTTAGGGTAAATGTTAATGTGTTAATATTACTCATAGAAACATTTGTCTAATATATATATAGATTAAATGAAAAATTATCAATAAGCGGTATTTAACGACGAATGATTAATTAAGTATTTTATTGACTCAAAGTTTGATACTAGTACGACTATTTGTATGAGAAGAAAGAAAGCATTACAATTTTGTTTATTAAAACATTTCAATTATTGTGTGAACCTGTAACCTGTAATCACTAGACCACATGAATATACTACATAACATTTGAAACTAAAAAATGTATGATTCACTGGAACCTAGATACCGGTCTTTTTGGAGCTCTACTAGTGGTGATATCATTACCTTTGGATCGCATATTAAAGAGAGCAGTAAAAACAATATCGAATGACACTATTCCAGGTTATTGTCTCCGCTGCCATCTTTGCTGTAGTATCAGCTGGCGCGATCTACCCTCAACAGGCACAAGATCAGAGCTTTGCGCACGCAGGCGACGTCTACCAACCAGCGGTCGAGTATCAGCAACAAAACGCATATTATGACCAATCACAAAGCTTCGCAGGACAAGGCAATCAACAGCCATTGGGCGAAAAGGCATCGAGGATCCTGAGCTATCAGTCGGAAAATAATGGGCATGTTTATCAGTATGCTTTTGAGACGGAAAATGGTAAATTTTTGTTGATATTTTCGAATTCGTACCCAATACAACTATATAAAATTGGTAGAAAAAAGTCGCTTTGAAGTATAAGGAATCTATCAAGTTTTGGAATCCAACTCAACCATCGTTGTTCAGGGTGTCAGAACTACCATCTTAATTGGGTTTGATTAAACATACTGAGAAATTACTACTTCCATATAGGTTTAAAAGATACATCACTATCTTATTCCAGGAATAAAAGCTCAAGAAGTTGGCGAGATTCTCAAAGGCACTCAGGCTCAGGGTGGCTTCTCATACACGGGCGACGACGGCCAGACCTACACCGTGACCTATACTGCTGACGAGAATGGATTCAGGCCCCAGGGCGCCCACTTGCCGACCCCTCCCCCCATCCCGGAGGCCATTCTCAAGTCCCTCGAACAGAATGCCAAGGATGAGGCCAATGGGGTCTTTGATGATGGTAGGTATAGACAATGTTTGGGAAATTAATGTTCCACCGTCTCGTTCCAGGTTCTCGTGGCAAATTGTGCTGAGTGACCAATGAGTTATGTACAGTCATTTATTCTCGTTGTTGTATGTGCTTTGAATAAACGTTCTGTTTGCCTAACTAGTCTCCTTTTAAAATCAAATGTGAAATGTTGAAACGTTTTTAATTGCAATCGAAGATGTCCCTAGAGTTAGAAATGTCCATGGGAGGCAGTTACCGTTTCGACCACGTGACAGCGTATATTTTAATATATTATCATTACCTACAGCAGGCAAAGTTGCAATATGAACTGTCATATCCTTTATGTGTATATGTGTGTGTGTGTGTGTGTATGTGTGTGTGTGTGTCAGTGTGTCGATGTGATTATGTTATATTAGTTGATAATGACTAAAATAGCGTTATAAACTTTATGCACCACTTCTTATCGTTGTAGAAACATGTTTTGATGCGGATATATTAATAATGGAAAATAACTAAAAATAAAAATTCTTATTTCAAATAAAGTATTTAATTTGTAAAAAAAATATCATAGTACCAGTCAACTTATTTATGTTCCAAAATCTAGGCCTTAATACTTAAAATAATAACAACTCATAACATTTTCAGCAAACAATATTCTCATTATATATCTGTGCAACTTCAGGTCATTACCGTGAGCAACAGCAACAACAGCAGTACCAGCAGGAGCCGGCAGTCACCAGCCACCAGCACGACGGCTACCAACAAGTCTATCAACAAGTCTATCAGCAAGACTACCGGAGCCCGGTGGAGGTCACTGCTCCCGCGGAGAATTATCACTCTCATTAAATGTTGGTGACGAGCTATTAGTAAATTGTGGATGTAATGCGCCATTCATGGCAGTATTACAGTAGATACGACTGAATAATAATATTAGTTGTAAATGAACTAGTCTGCGAAAAATTCTTAATAGATTTGCGTGATTTGAATGTATCGGAATCGAAGGGGTTGAAATACGCATAGCTGCGTTTGGAAATTAGCGAAATTCAACGTGTTTTTCTGATAAAAAAATTAGGATCGAAGCTCATAGGGGTGGGCCTGATTAGAATGCTCTAAAAAACGCTGTTTACAAATGGATAATTTACCTGATCTGATCAAAATTGTCGCGCCAATGTGTCGATGTGATTCGCGATATGGTTCGGACCACATCGAGTAGGTTTTGTTTTACCATCCAAAAAACGCGAGAACATCACATAATGATTCAAATCAGAACACGTCGACAACTAGATATGAAGTATGATACGATCAAACGAATGATATGATACATTTTAGTGTTTGGGCGGAGTATATGATACACACATATACACGTTTACGTATACACGTTTTAAAGCTTTAAGCCTTTAAGGATAAATCATATATATT
>PDGT01000017.1:2091219-2134053 GCA_003671415.1 Megathymus violae | reverse complement strand
TTCAGCTTTAGTTGACGCGGGATAAAAATCTCGCGCAGCGCTGTTATTCAGCTGTTCCCTTCTCCCTCCCTGAGATCTGATGCGGGAGTGTAGTTGCGTGTACCCCCATTACTAAATAAGTTCACGATATAACACAGGTACATTTTAAACGGCTTTAAAATTAATGGCTGTTGTAAACAGAGGGTAGATAATTGTCTTGTTAATATTCGATTTCACGGATATGACAGGACCAGTAGATGGACCACGTTAGATGAGACCGGACCGTGCCCTTGAGCCCTTCACAACATACCATTTGTTATCCAGTGGCTGTCAAACGCACATCGTTATTTTAATAATTTTTTCTATTGACTTGCTTCTTCATATATGAATACTATCGACACCATTAACACCCATAAGGTCCCACTGCTGGGCTCGTAACAACGTCTAGGGTATTTTAGTGTGGTAACTGTATACAAAGATTATTTAACTTGATGTGATTTTCTTAAATAAATAAAGCCAAAAGAAGTTGACAAGTAGAAGTTGAAGGTGACAAAATTTACCCGTAAAATGATATAGCGTGAATTAAAAAATAATTGTAAAAATACTTGTTAATACACGATAGTGTAGGTAATTATTATCTTCAAGTTAGATTTGAAAATAATTCTGCCATAATAGGCTTGTTTTTAAAAGAGGTTTTTATACTAAGGAGTTTTGTTCGTCGTTTTTTCTCCACTATAGCAACTTTTCGAAATGGTAAAATAAAAAAAAACACATATTGATAAATACATTAAATGATATAAGAAAGTTGAGCACCGCTGCCATGATCACAAGTCTTTGTTGTAGTATCGACATGCGGAGGTTAATAGAGTAACGAACTTGACATATTGAGTACACCACGATAACAATTACGAGGCGGTAATTGCAATATGTAAATCAGCAGGCTCGGAATATCGATCCGAGTATGCACCAAAAATCAGCGCTCATACAATTTATTGCCGAGCATCTTAGCTTAACAAGCATGAAAACCTTAAAGATAAAAAGTTATATTTTAAGATATTACATAAATCCTAAAACTATTATTACCAAGTTGTCAAACTGTTAGTGTTAATTACAGTCTATTTACTTGTGAACACGTTTACCGTAGCTGCAATTAATGGACATTGGCGAATCATTAAAGTTCTGCGCTGTATTGTGTTATAATGACACGAATGACAGCAAGCGGATCGGCCAATACTATCAAGTTGAAATGTAAATATGTATTTTATTTTCCAACCCCATTACAATTGGCTCAGTCGACGATGCCACAAGTTGGATGACCTTTTCAGGTGAACAGTACATTTACGATTATCACACATGGAAGCGCTGCGTCAAGAATTTAACCTTTGTCTACACTCTCTAGTGGTTAGTCATTGTATTTACATATTCGTGGCTCCGATTCGCTTGAAGGTCTATGAGTGCATTTTTATTTTACGCCTAGTTTTTTTTCCACGATTTTGTGTCCATTAGAATTCTAGCAGTGACAAAAAAATGGTGGTAATCTGTAAGGGATCCAAATTTGGATGATGCATGTACTTGTAATTTTTCGCAAATTCTTCCATCAGTATCCCTTTTTTTCAAAAGGTATCTAGTGGCGTGGGAGCGACGTCGGGTTAAGTGGGATTTTTACCATTGTGGGGTACGCGGCCACACGTACCGTCGTCCTTCCCGGGATCACCAGCCGGAAGGTTCGTCCATCAGTATCCTAAATTACCAAAACTTGTTTAAATAAAGAAAACAATGTTTAAAGGAAAACATCGTGAGGAAGCCTGCAGTACTGGGAGGCATTCAAAATATTTTCAGACCAGTGTAGTCTGCAAATACGTATAGACCAGCGTGACGAATTATACCTACAATGATCACACTGTGAAAGGAGACGCGAACCCATTGTGGGATAATTACGGGTTTTTATGTCGTCTATCAGGAATGTCAAAATACTTTTCCTGGTTGAATAACAACAACTCACACCTATATTATTTATACATTTGACAAAACCAATTTTTATTTACCCCCCAAATCACAAGTTTTCTATTAATGATAATTGGATCAACAAGCCCAGTATGTGTATAAAATATCTACTCAAACAGACAGATACACGTGAGATGCTCTAAAGGTTTTGTTTCCATGTTAAATTTAAAATAAGTTAATTACAAGTATTTGGGTTGATACGGAATAAATGGGTGTGAAGGAAACGAGATGAATATATTACTTGAATGCATTTTTGACGGTCGTACGTTCAGTTCCTCTCACTTTCGTTCAGATCCCCTAGATCGCTAGCGCCACCTGCTCGAGCCTGATGATGCCGTGATCATTTGTCTGTTTGTACCTGTTTAGCTACTATTCTCGTTGTAGTTACCTATCCTTGTCACAACCATCTCTGTTTCATTTAGGGGTCTCTCTTTTTAGTTGATTGTATTATGGAAACGTGGGAAATGTCAAAAAGATACTCGGATTTTAGTCTCAATACTGTTTGTAAATAAAATTGTGAGACTTATTAAATACTTAAATATTTTTAGCAAATTGTTATTTATAAAAAGCTTTTTATATAAACATTTTTCCCTGTAATGAATAACTTGGAGGAGGGTTCATTGTCTCTTGTCTGTAATTTTACGAACAGAATAACTGAAGGGATCTTACAAATATACTGAGGTCGTTGCACAATATTCACATTGTAATAATCATAAACAATTTTGTAAATGTTATTCGACTGAAACTAATTGAAACTGCAATCGATGATACATGCCTGCATGTTCATTTTGCCTAATGGCCGCATCTAAACCACTAGTTTACTTTGTTATTTGTTTATTAACCAATGCTTCGTTTGCATGGACTTAAGAAATAAAATTTGAAGCAATTAATCAAATATATTTTGAAATATAATTAATATTTTATTTACTTCTTGACGTGTGAATTTAATCTGGCGAGGAACTCGTAATAATGGTTCTATTTTCAAGTTTAATCAGATCTTGACGACACTATGACACCAGGTCCCTTGTGTTCGAAGTCTGTGGGCATAGTAACATTCAGATTAATCTCGACGGTATTTGGATGTTGGTAGGATATTTTGCCAGCCTGGCTTGCTCTCTCTAGCCACCCTCCATCTGAAATTCACCGTGAAATGTTTTTACGTGTTTTGGGCGCAGTATCGGAGAGCCTACATTAGAATGTGGGTCCCTCGGTTTCTTTTGGTGCTATTAATGGCATGTCCATGGGCAACAGTGACCATTTACATAAACAAAACATATCCCTGCAATGAATAAAAAATGCTCTTATTTAGCAAGCGGGGATTTACCTATTGATCCTCCAAAGTACGTAAATGTTTCCACTGCCTCATTGTGCTTTCTTGATCAGACCATCGACGCTGCACTGGACTTTTATAAGCGTGCATATTTGCAGCTATCTATACTACTGTATTAATCTGTATGTTCTGTCTGTACATTTAATTTATTGTCATATTTTGTAATAATTCGTTTTACACAAACCCGAGTTTTAGTGTTTTCTGAATTTTTGTCTGTCTTATCTTAGTGAAAAAAAAAGTATACAGGAAAAACATGAGATTGCGCAAACGATAAACTATATATACTACATATTATATATATGCTACTATATAAATCTGTAAGTGATGTCTGTACATTTAACTTTATTGTCATACCAGCTGGTACGCTTCGCTGGTCGTTCAAATTCTTCAAATTGTACATGGTTTCGGTTACGTTGTTTATTTATTTACGCCTTATTTTTGCTGTAACTTTTTAAATTATGATAATCATAAGTATTTTATTATCATCCACAGTGAGACTGAAGCTGCTACATACGTTCACTAAGATTGGTGAAGTATGGAATGTAACTTATCTTTAAAATGTAGATCTGATTTGATTTATTCCTGTCCAATTTTGTTTTTATGTAAACCTACAGTATCCCATAAGTAATGTGCTTTTCTGCCTTTTCTGACTTTCGCGTTTTTGACCTTACCAGTCTCATAAGAATAACTGTCGACCCTGAACAGGATTAATTAAAAAACTTTTTAGGCTTTTTGTTTTTCATCTTAAATATGTGTATAATTATTAAGTTTAATATTAATATATCAATCACATTACACGTTAATATACTTTGAAAACATATTTATTGATTTATTTATGACTATAAATTTCAAAATGCCCTATGTTTCGGGTGGGTAAAACAGCTAGAGTTAAATATATTTTAAAATCCTTAGCACCGTACAAAGTACCGTGAGGATTGAACTGGGTGGAATCCCTGTGAATTCGGTGATATTATGGTGAGGTTTTACTCAAAGATGGCTTAAGCCCAGTACATTTAAGCAGCTTATTTCCTACACCTATAATATTTGTTATAATAATGAATACAGTAGCCAATATAGTCCTAGTAACAAACAAAACCCAGTTAAGATCCGTCGAACACGCCCACATTGGAGTTCCTTGGTTGTGCCACAAAATCAACGAAATAATATTGCTACGAAACCTTACAAACTTACAATATTTCAAAGCTTGAAATTTTTTCAGTTTTGTCAAAAGTTTCGAGATTGATGAAAATTGTAATTTTATCCAAATAAATGCGGTAATTCATTACATTTATTATTTTATGGAGATTTATTTTTAAATTTAAGATTTAATACCGACCAAAATTGTGATTTAATTAAATTTGATACACATACTCTTGAAAGCCAAATAAAAGTACAATGATACTTAATATCAAGATATACATAAATAGACGTATTTAGTAGATTATTATGTATATATAACAGTATATTAAATAACTAGGTAGTGCATTAAATAACATAGCAATATGGACAACATAGGAAGACAGATAAAACAAAAGGTTGTCTTACAAGAAACAATTACTACCAGATAACCTTACCAGACGAGCTTAAAGAACAGATTAGGTATAAACAGACAAAGGGCAGGAGAGGTTTAAGGCAATATAAGTATACACTATTTGTTATAACAACAGGAGTAAGGTGAGTGGAGAAACAGGACATAAACTTATTACATCTGAAGGTAATTCAATTTGATTGGTAACAACTTATTAACTTTTTAACTTAACTTTGTTTTTATCAACACCTATTACAAAATAAATTCCTTTGTCAACACAATAAATACAATAACAGAAAAACAATTTATTGTTTGTGACAAAACAAATAGATAAAAATATGGCCAAATTATATATCAAACGTTGCGCTCGAGGCTGAAGCTGTGAACCGCTGTTGTGAACTAAGTTGTTTTAAGATACCTTTCGTTTCTGTTTGAACGGTGTTGGGGTGGTGACTATTTTACCGAGTTGACTGACTGACGTGTGACTAACTTAAAACACGATTGTAGTTCTGTTCAATAGTCATAGCTTATAGTTATTGGGTTATAAATAAATAACAATACATTTGCACACTAACACATCCCTGAGTTACATGTTGTCGGGGTTGTTGAAATTTGGTTTTTGTAGTGGCTTTGAAGTTCGTCCTATTTCGATGTGAGTGGTAACGCCAACTTAGTTGTAATAAGTGATATTATACATTTTAAATAGGACTGATGTGCAAAAAGTGACTGTACCTTAGTTCTAGTTGTACATTCATGAAATGCAGCAGCTCATTTCTAGGTGTTTCACAATATACCCAGCACAACATAGCACAATAGTTCTTGATTGTACACCAAAAATAAAATTATTAAAAGAAATAGTCATATAGAGAGATAACATACAATGGCGGTGTAATCAATGAAAAAGATCTATTCCGGACAACCTCGGATTAAGACAAGCATAGAAAAAACGAGAAATAACAACGGTACCTGAAAAAACCTAAAGAAATACCACTTTAATTAAATTATTTTTATAAAAAAAAGTTTGAAAAAAAAATTGTTTAATTGCTTTACATAGTAATGTATCTGCATGATACATTACTATGTAAAGCTTGAATCTTGAAACCTAGGGCAACCCTTTATTGAGTTGGAGACCTATATTTCAAGCTCATCCACCAAGATAGAGAAAATTAACAATCATATCACTGTGCGTGTTTTATTTTGTGTGTGTAATGAATCAGTTATACAGTTTCAGCGTAATTTATTGTTAAAGAGGTCTCTGTTGCAATACTTCTAACTTTAAACCAAATCAGCGGATGTTAAGTCTACTATTAAAGTTAATATAAAGTAACGACCCGCGTAGAGTCACACGGATACATTTTCTAATGAAGAAAATAACAAGTGTCCATAGCAAAAAGATCTTAAGTATGTTAAATTCATAATATGACTCTTCAGTGGCTTACATTATGCGTTGTTTGTCGATCTCTCAATCAGTTCATCGAGACGAGATTTATCCAACCGAACCATTCACGGAATATAACTTATTTTAATATGTAATTAATCTAAATTTATGACTTTTCCAATAAATTTTCCAATAAATTTATTTTATACAAACGATGAAAATCAACTAGATCGTTCGAGCCGTTGTCAAGTGATATTGATTTATAGATGCGACATTGATATTTAGTTAAATAGACCTGCGGAACCCACGGCGAGTTAATTTAAACTTGTCTTAAGCAATATTTCCCGCGCTGACATGTTATCAGGCCCGCAGTGATCAGGTAGCGGTTGTAACACGAGATCTGGCCCTCGAAGGTCACGGGTTCAATCCTATGATACTTGGCTTGCGTTATATTCACCGATTGCGATATGCGATCTTCTTCTAAGTTTTTGTTGGGTGAGGCAATGCACGCTGGTTGTAAAGAAAAAGAAAATTAAATAAATATTTAGAAAATTTAAATGTCTAATCAAATATGTCCATTGCTAGATATTCAATGCAACGTATTATTATTCCATTGCAAACGAGTAAGCTTAATGATACTAAGGTCATAATTGCCTTGATGATTTTCACGCATCTTTCATGATGAAGAAGTCTGAGGTATAGAAATCGTCTCACGACGTTTTCATTCGCTAAAACTATTGATAATTCATTTCTCAAATTAATATTACTTTGAGAAGTTACAGGTACAGGTAGGTTACAGGTTCGAACCCGAACCTTCGGATAGAGAGGACTGAATTCACTCAACGATTACTGTTCACTGTTTAATATGAGTTCCTTTGATTGGAGCCACTTCGTATGAAAAAAATAAGTTTTTAATATTCAGAAAAAATTATTTAACAATAATATTTTTGTTATTACCCTTTTTAAAACATTAAACCAAAAATACATATATCTGGCAAAATTTAAATAAAAAAAACCAAATGTAATTAATTATTAAAATGATAAAATACTGAAATGTTATACGTACATTGTAATGAAACTGGTATGTAATTGTTAATTTAATATTTTTCATTATAACGTAATTATTTTTGTATTACAGTTTGAACTATACGATTACATAAAGATTATGAATAGACACAACTAATAATTGCAGCTGGTAACGCAAAATATTATTATGTCAAAATTACACAAATCACATAACCGTTACGCAAGGTTATGTTTTTTTTTAATAAAATGTGAAATTAACATGTTATATTAAATTTTTATTATGATATTGAATTTATATTTTATCTAAAAACTTCCTATAATGTAGAAAAATAACAAGAAATCGAATCTAAAGTAACTAATAGATTAAGTACGCTTACGCATATGCCAAGGAAAATAATTAAGGCATGCATGCATTCACTTACAGTTACATCCTTGCAATCATTATTTTAATGGCAAATTTCCTGTTGATTCCTAAAATTAATGATCGAATCATTAACCAAATCATTACGCAAAAAAAGCGCCTAAAGTTCAGTTATTTATTGGGAAAAGCGGTTACATTATAATCTAGAATGAATTTTGAAACCAACCGTCTGCGTATATATAGAGGGGACGTTTTGTTTGATGCATCACTTGTGCGCTCAACTTCGACCTAACAACCATGCAGCTGGTGAGTCGATCATATTAGCTTTCATATATTCCTTCGGTTGTCCGCAGTAATTATTTTTGAGTTGCTTACTTTAGTTTTGACGCAACGCCTTATAGTTTTGAATGTAGCCGAATTTCAAGTCTCATCGGTAGATTTTGCTGATTTTATTTTTATATTAGTGTATTTTTATAAAACGTTTCGAACTTATTGTAAATATTACTATTAAAATATTTGGAATAAACTAAACGAAATTTATACGATAGATAGTAATTTTTAAATTTGATGTTGGATTTGTATTTCGTTTTACTTTTTAAGTTTTTGCATAAACATCAAAATGAAATGAAAAATGATTATTTTTATTTATATATTTTTTACGTGGTGGTTACGAAATCAATTTTAGGAACTGAAAAAAATATTTCAACTAATTTTTTTTTCGATAAGCTTTGATAAGCACACAGCATCTTAATATGACGCAATGAATCGACATATTTTAAACGAATCTCATTCATCGTATCGCTTATGTATGGGTGGACAATCGAATATGATATTACGTTACCAATAATAATTTCCTTTTACTTTTTTCATATCAGAAATGAAATTATATAATACTTGTTATGAATAGTTTATAAGAAAATATTAGTTAATTTTCTAAATTTTATGTTACCCTAATATTACCTTATTTTATTATAAAAATGGCTAACCTTTATCATTTTGAATATTAAAAGGTACATATATATTTATTGTGAAGAAAAAATCCGAGCCTCAGTATAACATTTTGATTAAATAAATGCCTATTTGTTCCTGGTAACTTTAGTTACTAATATTATAACACGTAATCAAAACCTCTACATCGGATTACATCTTTACCATAAATCACGCCGTAGTCTATAGCATTAGATTTCATCCAACCTTCAACCTGATTCATATACTGTTAATGTATAGCTAGAATGACATTTTAATTACAGTGCATCATCAGAAAGACGTCGAAGTTATCATTTACATAATCTAACAATAAGCGTAAGTAGGTGTCGGGGTTACTTAATCGTTGAGAATTCGTGTACAGTCACCTGTAAATTTGGTTCCTTCGTTGTAATCTGTAAGGAATTTTGAAACTTATCGTTCTGTTTTTACAAGCTACAATGCGTGTTGTAAATTTGTCGAACGATAGAAACTTTTGTCTCATTGCTTCGTAATGAGAAAACAATGTTAAGATTCTGCAACTTTCACACGGGTGATTAATTTGAATGATAGATAGAGGTAAAAATGCCTTTGAAACATTTGTTACGAAAACGTTTTAATTTGAATGTAGTGATTGTGAAATAATATTTGAACTGTATTATTTATACGCGTTATAATCATGTGTAAAGAATCAATATGTTTGTTAGAAAAATTTAATACTGAGTTTGTTGAGACATTTTGAATACGTAATTTTGAAAGCTATTTAATATGCACGTAAATTTCATTTTTAAATCCTATCTATATGGTTGTTAAATGTATTAGAAACTTTTGATATCGATTTTAAACCTCGAACAAATTAACTTCGAAGTAAGTGAAGAATTCTCTTCGTTTCATCATTTTCACTTTCTGCTTGCATGCATGAATTCTTTAAATTTGGTACATGAACTCGGTACTTTAAAATGCTTAAGCCAAAATTCAATTCTAATGAAGTTAAGCGATGTTATGTTGAGCTTGTTATTATACTACAAGAGATAAAAATTGCATAAAGCAATAATATATATAATTTATTAAAAGTCATGGCTGCCAATTGCCACAATAAAACAATAAACATATTAGTGTTAATTACCGTAATAAATAACCTAAAACGATCGCTGATAAATCTCCTTAGTGACCCTATTAAGAAACTATGACCTTAGTCCCTCAGTTGAAATACATTAAAAACGAACACAGGAGTAATAATGGAACATTACAATAGTAATGAAAGTATGACTTATTGAACATTATTACATGTAAATAGCCGACAAAAAAACAGACGGATCATCTGATGTTAAGTGGTCACCACCGCTTATAAATAACCGTAACGCTACTAGCATTACACGTGTTACGGGCCAACCGGTCTTCTGATACTGCAACCAAAATAAATACAAAATATTGCGTAGTTTATTCTAAAAGGAAGGAGGTAGCTAACCGAGCAAATAAAAACCCAAATAACCATACACGCGTGCTGTCGTGATTAATTAGACAACCCAAAACCCAGGTACCATCAACTGGAAGGACTGTTTCAGTCCTCATTACTTACTCTGAGGTGTTTTGGAGGTAATAACGTATTTATTTTCCGCAGTTACTCATCACCGCCCTCTTTGGCTTCGCTGCCTCAGCGTACGCCCCCACCTCCTACTCGGAGCAATCCAACCGACCTCAAGCTGCATACGAGAAGAATGCGCGTATCCTGGCATTGGACGCCGACGTGAAGGAAGATTCTTTTAGATACAACTACGAGACAGAGAACGGAATCAAGGCCGAGGAGCAGGGGCGTGAGGTAGGCCTCATAACATAACATTGTCTTCTTTTATATTAAAAGCGACCTGACATTGATCATAGTGATTGGTCACAGTCGCGTGATAAGGTTGTATATGGTTAAACTACGAGTTAAAGAACGCATGCATTCCTGCACCCATTGGAATAATTCCCGCACTGAATATATCATTTGAGAAATTATCTATATTTCGTTGTAAACAATGGATAAATAATCTGTAAAATAACACTCAGTTTTTGTAGGATTTTTTCTAAGGTTAATTTTAACTTTTAATTGCACAAATATTCTCGCATTTGTTGGTACATAATTTACTACGTCAACAAAGTAATTTGCATGCTTATAACGGTTTCTCATCCGAGTCTTGGATCGATGTGGTATATGTATGGATCTTGATAAATATATTTACTTAACATTAGTGTAAAGTAAATTTGGAACTAAGCAGTTTTGATTTAGATAGTTAGGTAGTTTCTTTCGCCGTTTCTAAAAGAATTTCTCAATGTTAAAGAACCTTTTCGAAGCGGTGGTAGAAGCAAAAAATGACGGGCATAAGTGTATTTACAGAATACCTATATGATTAAATGATTTTGAATTTGAATTTGATAGTATAAGATAGGCAACGGACGGCGTGTGAAATAAAAACCTTATTTAAAACTACTGAAATAAAATCCCTTATTTAAAATTACTGAAATTAAAATTTAACATACATTTCCGTATGGTAAATTAAAAGACAAGCGAATGAAGTTAATATACTTGACGTGTGTTATATAAATGCAAGACCTATGATTCCATAATGATAAGTCTAATTATATAAGTGGTACCCAAGTGCACTCGTGCACGAGTGTACTCGTGTAATAAACTTTTTGTAAAGCTGTTTGAAGAAAAACGTATTTTGTGTATGATAAATTATAATATGTACATATTAAAGTTACTATTCGATATACAAAAAGGCATGGTATTTTCTGAAAATAAATAGATTAGACTATGTAAGTTTGTATTTAAAGGAATGGTTATCTTTCTCATTCTTTCCCTTCTTATATTACAAAGTGCAATCATAGTATTAGTACAGCAATACTGACCTAACATTGACCAAAACTATGAAGCCTATTCAATGAGTCGTGGCCGGGTTTGGTTATTGTACTTACAATAAAAAAGAAAAAATTAAAATCTTTAACATATCCCAAAAATTTGCTATAAAATAACACACATTATTTTGAGAGTAGATAAATTCAAAAAAGTCTTAAGGCCTTCCTTATTGTGGAATCGTAAGTTTTATGGAATTTAGCATGAAAACAACACTGAACTGGTCGTTTCGGACCGGGCGCGGCGTTAACCTGAGATGAGAGACTTACAATAATTTGCGCAAAATTTTGAGCAGAACATCCTTGCAAAATCGAAGAACTTTTTTTTTCCTTTAATTTCATATGATCGAGTCACGTTCCTGGTTATTTAATGTGAGTCAAAGTTCAATTCCCATAAGTTTGTGAAACACACTTCGCCCATCGAAACGCTGACATCAGAGAAATATCAACGCATTAGATTAGACATTTAACATCGAGTACAGTTAAGTACATAAAGTGTAAACAGTAACTGCTTATTTTGTATGATGAAAGTAGTTTTTGCTCTTATCATTATTAATATTTATATTATGCATATATAAACATAATACTATCTTACAATAAAAATACAAATAACTTATATTATTTATTTTAAAACCAATAATCAGGCAATTACTATAATAATTATCTTCTGTATAATATAGTATAAGAGTAAAGTTGATTATATTTGGTAATTATCTGTTAATTTAGACGAAGTAAATAAAGTTAAAGGAACGAAAATTAAAAAAAAAAATTAGTCGAACTTAACTTATATTTTAAACTTATAATTTAGTATATTATGTATATATAAACATGTATGTGTGTGCACACTTTATCTGCCTCGATGTCAAGTCTCCAGTCGCAGGTCAACTGGAAGAAATGTCTTAACAAATCAGCTGTGTTTTTGTACATTTTTAAGATCCTCAACGATAATCAAATAAATAAATTAATTAAATTAATACTTGATACACAACTCAAAGTTACGAAAGGACTTAAACTGATTGAAACACTATTAAATTAAAATTTATGTCCTTAAAAAGTTTCAAAATAAAAAACGGGGTTAATTTATACCATTTTTATAATCTACTTAGATTATGATACATCTTTAATTAATTTATGAGGAAAAATCAATATGAATAATAACTCTGTTAAATGTACTAAGTAATGCACAAAGTACAATAAATTTCTATAAGTGCATTCTGTATAGACCGAGCCGATCCCATGCCAGAGCTAATCAAAGGGCAGTGTCCAATCGACCCACATGCAAAGGTCAGAACTATTATGTAAAGTTAACATGGAGATTTATAGGTGTAGCAACAGGTGTGAGCGTTTTATTCATATTGCGAGAAGCTGAGCTTGTTGACAATATTGTTCGCTACAGTGTTGCAAGGTATTTCCATTGGTTTTAGTTTAATTAAATGTTCCCCTTTTTTAAACAATTGAATATTCAAATCATTTGTTGCCAAACTTTTTTTTTACAAATATAACATTATTATTGTGTTATCGTAATAATTTGCATTGACGTTTAAGTATTTATGAATTTATACAATAATAATTAGTTTTATTTATGATTATGTTAAAGGCTTATTTGTAAGGAGTGTCATGGTTTTTCATACGCTTAAATTATCTCCAATAACACACCCCAGAATATTTATTGCATTAAAACCTGTAAGGAAGATCCTTTATATAGTGATTGTGCCAATAATGGACACTCTTATAAAACATTTTTGAACAAAACTGCTTCACGTGATAATTTACTATAGAATTCCTCGTCTGCCTTAATGATGACAATTTCTGATTCAGTCATCCTTTAATAAGTTTTTTGTAAAATTCTAATACGAAATGTTAATACTTAGACTTTATAAAATTGTAACTCACCACCAATTGTAGTAGAGCAATAACTTTTATCAGGTAAAAAATAAATTCACGGGCTTAGATAAGAACCAAATAATCTTCATTATGAATTTCACGGATTCAGTCACATTACAGTATTGAATATGCCTGTTGTGTAGCAAAGTTACTGCTTAAGAAAAAAATATATGTGAGTTTTCATTTTCAGTGCCGATAACATAAAATAATACTGGACGGTTTTATTTTCAGGGCTTAAGTAAATAACTTTTATTGTCCATACAGTATTTTACTAATTTTAATAGTCATGGCACTGGTGCAAGTACCTTACCTGTTATTCGAATTAATTGAATCCATAAGTTGCGATGGCCAAGCCTGTAATATTAATTGATCTTCGTCTGGGAGGACCGAACGAGGTCAGGATGGTATATAATTACAATTTTAACTGCTAAAGTCGTATAAAATTACATTTTGTGACGTAATATAAGCGAGCATGAAATATATAGACATTAGGTACTTAATTATTTTTAGTCTTTGTTAACGTAGCTATATTTCTCTAACAATCTATCTAAAGTATGTAAATAATCTATGGTAATAATAAAATTATAACGGGATTGAATCTGTACGTATTTTTTTTTGTTGGAAAATTTTATGTACACTTTTTAATTGATGTATAGTTGAAAACATTTTTTTTGTCTATCTGACATATGCCCCTAAAACTACTGATCAGATTTGAATGAAACTTGGCATATTAATAGCTTATATAGCTGATTTGTATGTTATAATTTAGAATAATTTTCATCCCAGGAAATTAATCTATTTCCACGGGGTAGGAAATAGATGTTAATTTTATTAAGAGGGCATAAAATTAAATCTTGACCTCTTGGCTGCGATTGTAGTAGGTTATTATATTTTTACTTCATAGATGATGTTGATACTATATTTAAATGTAAGGCCTAGATTTTCAGAAGTAACGCGAGGACGAGTTACTGGTTTTATATCAATACTATATCCATATAATATGAATATAAACCAACCGTACATTTCCAATTCACTGTTCGGTTACTAATTTATTATTAGTGTTTGTCGACGAATTAAATTCATTTTTTACGATTTTTCAAACTTTTTACTTTTACTTACGTTTCGCTTAAGTTGAAAACATTATGTTTTATTTTACATATTTTAAAAATAAATATCGATTTAAAATACGAAAATTGTATGTGCCCGTGTTAATCGTATGTTATGTGTTGTTATAAGAATGAAATTATTAATAGAAACACAATCGACACTTGAGAGGATTGTCCCACTGCTGGGCTCGGGTCACATCTCACATAATGACTAATAATACTAGTTCCAAAAGCTTTTGCGCTCGTTTCAGATACTAATTAAATTTAAGAATCGATTTTGGAATTTACTCGTATCGTTGCATCATCCATTGCAACTGGCGCGGCTCAACGCCTCTGCCTTATGAGTTGACGAACCCTGTGGGACGATCGTAAAACGTAGCGATTTTGAACGCAAGGCTATAAATTAAATTGACCCGCAAATTTAGTAATAGCAGTAACAGCCTTCCTAGGCTACTGTTTCGCTAGGAGAACTGGGTTTAAATCCTGCACGGTTTTCCAGTTATCTTAAGGCATGTGCGTATTATAAATCATTCGTTATAAATATATTTAGAGGAAATAAGTTTCGTAGGAAATAAGTTTCGTGAGAAAACTTACATATACGATGGCTCGCTACAGTGTTCTCAAACGAGTGTTAAGTTTGTTATTTCGCATTTTAAACGTGTTCGAGGACCTTTTGCTAGCGTGGAGGACTATCCTGACAGACAGGGGTTATCCTGTTGGTCTGGTGGAAGACCCGAGTGGAATACAGAATATTACGGAATAATCATAGTTTAAGATGACGAACAACTCAGTGCTTCGTGCTTCATTTCAGGAGCTTCATGAAACCCAAAATCGAAAATATCCATTGATCTGCCTTCATCTCGCATAATAATAAAGTGTAGAGAATTCCTGAGGCATTGTTTTACGTTTAAAATTTAACTTGAGCGGGGAATGGCGGCGTGAACGAATGGTGGCCGTGGCGAAACAATGAGTTATAGCGTTTCATAAGACTTCGATCATTACTGCGTTGGTACATCCGGTAACCTGGAGAAAATGTTGGAGAATTTGCAGATTGTAGTCAGCTTACATTAGGTGGTATGTTTGTAGGTATGAGAGGAATTATGGCAAAATAACATGAGTAGCGAAGAAGACATGATAGTGGCATATGAATAGGATTGAACGAATGAAGGAAAAAGATGCCTCGACAACGTATAAACATTGAGAAAGAATGAAAAGGAATATAATGTAGATTGTATTGTTTGTCGATTTTAAACAAGTTACGAGTTTGTAACAGAATTGTGTTAATAATTCTTACATATTTTTGTTAAATCCTTATTTTACGCATTGCGTCGTAATAGAAATTCAGATTATGTAACATTTTTTTTTTAGTTTTTTTTAAAACAGTACTTTACAATTGTTCTTCCTTAATATTTTAATTTGTGATCAAAAGATTAGAACT
Source organism: Megathymus violae (assembly GCA_003671415.1). NCBI lineage: Eukaryota > Metazoa > Arthropoda > Insecta > Lepidoptera > Hesperiidae > Megathymus > Megathymus violae. The sequence goes on along the minus strand of PDGT01000017.1, from coordinate 2,118,161 downwards.
TCAAAGAAGATATTCATTGTAAAATCAAACGAATAAAACTTTTTTTAACATCTTTTGTTACGTGAAGGACGTCACACTTCCATTTTGTCCAGTTTATCAAAAAAAAAATTAAACCAAGTTGCAACATAATTTCAGGCGGACGGAATCGAAGCTCAGGGTGGGTTCCAGTACACTGGCGATGACGGTCAGATCTATGCCATCAGCTACGCCGCAGGTCAGGGCGGTTTCCAGCCCCAGGGCGCACATCTCCCCACCGCACCCCCCACCCCCGAAGCCATCTTGAAAGCATTGGAACAGAACGCTGCTGATGAAGCCGCTGGAATCATTGATGATGGTAAGTCGAACATGTTAAAATGGAAATTACAATTAAAAAATCTAATGTATTATAAATTAGTAATGGTCGCGGCAGACATTATCTTGCTCGACCGTCGGAAAATAAAAACAACTGTCCCGGTACCCGATCACAGCCACGAAACCGTCCAGGGACCCACTTAAGCACAAAAAGAAATTCATCATAATCGGTCCAGCCGTTTAGTCGTTCAGTCACAAAAACACACACAGAAGAAATTTATATAAAAAGCATAAAAACTTACTGTTTACTTGCAAAATATTACCTTCATTAAATCACTAAGAAAACGTTCTGTCCAAACGTTTTGTGCGCTCGTTAAACGCAACAAATTACGCCAATTATCTTTCCCTCGGCCTTTGTAAAGCACACATTGTTTCAACGTGAATTCGTTTACATTAGCCACCATTTGGTGGGTCATTTTGCTTGTCCAAGGTCCCATTCCACACGAATCGAGTTAACATCTCGAACAAATTTTATCGTTTTATCATTGTCCTTGTCTAATTCGAAATGTGGAAATAGGTTAGGTTAGGTTTGAAAAGAGAGACGGTTATCACTCCCCTCGACAAGGACGGAAGACAGAATCTGGTTAAGGTAAAAAAAGGTTAGGTAATGGGCCAATAACTTGGCAACTTTATTGGTTAAAGTCAATATTTTAACCGGCTTTAACAAACTATCGATATCAATGTGACAATAGCAACGGGTATATAATGACGTAATATACATGCAGGTTGACTTTTTTTTACCATTTCCTGGCATTTTCGTTCGTCAGTCAAAACACAAAGAACACAGTGATATACCAATAATGTTGAAAGTTATGATTAAAAAAGAGATCTTCTCATAAAAATATTTTATTCTATTTCTCAATATCGTATAAATAGATGAATAAAATACCACTTATTTATGTATGTCATTGTTGTAAATTACGTCTAATGTCTTCGGATTAATAGAATTTTTAACAAAGCACTCTGTTTCTTAGACTTTGTTGCGAAAATTAAAATTCGCTCAATTTAAATATGCCAAAGATTTTATGTAAAACGGTACCAGTAAATAATTATCTGTCAGTCTAGTAAGTTATTTCCACTCGATATAACAGACAAAAAAGTGGACATCAAAAGTAATAATATAATCCTCAAGATGTCTGTCAGAAGTGTTGAATTTTCGTATTTTTATTGTACATAAGGTAAAATTAAATAATGCATATTTTACAGTAGGATTTTTCTCATTAGCATATCTATTATTGTGTGAAGTTGGAAATTGGTATAAATGCGATTTAGTCCAGTAGCGCCATCTCTTATTGCTTGTAACCTTCTTGCCGTTATAATGATATTTACTCGTACAATACTAGTGGTCCCACTGCCCGCTCCAGCTTCGATCAGGTTAAACAATCATATCTAAGTATATAATACGTAGGTATAACCCATACCAATCTCTAAATAATATTTAACAACTAGTTGTACCCTGCGCGCGTTGCTACGCCACCAACTAAAATAAACAGTGGCGCCGTCTGTCGAAAATTGGTCGTACCAACTCAGAAATCTTCGTGGGCTCGTGCACAACAACTTTACTAAAGATCATCACATGATCAAATGCATAGTTTACGATTCTATAAAGGACATACAGACAAACATTCATTTTTATATATATAGAAGATAATATTATAGCCTATGTCCATCCGAAACCTTTGAATGGTAAGATTTATCAAACAGAGGCCGTGCTTTCAGGGATTATTTTTAGCATACACACTAACTTAGAAAATTCTCATATCTTTTTCTTCATAATATTAGTATAGATTAGAAATATTCCAAAAAAATCGGCAACATTTCTTAAGATCGGACTTGGATAAAAAGATTGAAATTACGATTTAGCCAAACATACATAGTGATTGTAGCGTGGTTGTGTGATCATAATATTAAGACAATTATTACAACCTACTTATTATTAGTATTACCTAAACAAAAAACATCCTTAATTGGTTAAATTTCCCGTTCGATTACAGTTGGTAGCATACTAATTTTTACTAAAAACTTTGAGTTCCGTTTACATAATAAATACTCGGGGGCTTATTAATACACTGGCTTGTTACGGCGGTTCAAATAAATAAAAAATAAAAAATATCTTTTACAATTTTCTCTTTAACTAGACCGCTCTAGTCATCTACACTCCGTCTTGCATCAATTGTCAAACTGCAAGTCTCTCATCACACCTTAGTTACACAATGTCCCTTATTACCATATCCTGTGTTTATGCTCATCTAATATTAAACTCTAATTCTGTACGCGTTGTGTTCATTGGTCATTTGACAATTCTTGACCAATTTTAAGTGAATCGTTTGTCAAAAGCAAGTTTTGTAAACCGTATCGTTAGAGAAACAAGAGTTAATATTTGTTTGTGAGATATTTGCATTTGTCGTGGAAGACAATTTAGAGAATAATCTAGGATTGTCAACGTTGTAAAGACTGCTGTTGAACTTCTATTTCTAAAGACGTAGGGTTGAATTTTGCTTGCAGCTGTACTATTGAGATTTGTGTGAATAAAATAGAGGTTTTTTTGTCAGCGTGTGAAGGGTTGTTGTTTTTGATTCGTTTAAGTTTAGTTTAAGCTCTTCACAAGTTTACGAAACAAAACATTGTTAATTTAGATTTCACACGCAGTTTGAGGTGTGTTTCGTAATCATCTGGACAAAAGTTTACATTGTAACTTTGATTTTTGCCCATTAAATCCGTATTTTAACAGGAGCAATACTCATAAAGGTTCATTTACTTCACACTCTCGGTATCCTTCGTGTTTCGTGTTTTGATTGGTGTATAAAGAAATACAAAAGTACTCGTATTGTATCTAAACCTTAACAAAAGAGACACGTTGTATTTTCAGTTATTATTAGATTGTTTACACTTCTCTTCTTTTGTTACCATGAGGTGGTTCTTCAAATTTATATTTTGTTACCAACACTCAGTTATTAATTGAGTATCATTAATTAATAAGGAAATTTCATTATTACGTTTCGTATATTAAACTTCGATCAATACTGATAAAAATATTGAAATATTTGTGTTTTAGTAGATAAACGTTTTTATAGTCGAAGACTGTTTAGAGTTTAACAGCTACTACATGATAATCTTTGATGTGTATAAATATAAAAAAATAATACTCTTTTTATATTCAAGTTAGAAAATACACGGAATATAACATTGAATGGTGTAATCTTGCTTATAATGACTTTCTGTCACCGAAAAAAACATAATACAAAAAAGGCGAATTTATTAGTTCAAGGCATTTTCTAAAAATGCCAATCATCGACTCAATTATAATTAATTATACTTATAGCAATTGTAGTGGATTGAAGTATGTTATCAGCGATTTTAATAAGGTCTTTCGTTTCTTGTCTCAGAACTAGTAAATGTGGATCGATTTGAATAAAAATTATTCATAAAGATTACATATAATATAATGTTCATGAGTGTTACATTAAATGAAATTTACACTTACAAGCACATTCGCCGTCGTTTTGTCTAATAAGAATGGTACTTCTGGTATTACAGATGCATTTAAATGATGGTGACTTTTCACGGTCTGATTCACGGTTTAGTTTGCAGCCTGTTACTATAAAAATACGTAAATACATCTTATATAAAAAAATATATACCACGTAACACTAATGTAATACACTGTCATAAAAGTATGTTGATAATGCTGGTAATAATATACTAAAACAAATTGTTTCTTACACATTTCCAGGTCAATACAACCCCGGCAAATACGGCGGTTCCGCTACTGGCTTCGCGCAACAAAATTACGCACAAGCTCAAGCCACCGCCTTCCGAAGACCCTACAAGTTCTAAAGTAGCCAGTATTAGCTAAGTTACATTAGATTTGAGTGGTAAAAACATCTCTTTACATTTACCAACTTACCACCTTACCTTTTTATATACATGTTTTATGAACCCTCTCCTTTTATTCCCATTCCTTGTAAAAAAAGTCTATATAAATTTTATAATAACCGGTGCCCTGTTCAAAATCGTTTTATAACTTCCTACAGCACTGGAGTTGTAGGTCGATTTCTAAATTTGAAATATCAACATGATCTGTGGTTAAAATATTTAAGGTAATTTAATTTTTGTGATATTCATTGCTCGTCATTAAACGTTTTGAATTTGATTATGGTATTGAAATCATATAACAACACATGAAGATTTATTTGTAATGGCTCAATTCATAATAGTGATAAACTTAAATATAACTTAAATATCTTTCTTGTTTCTATAGACTATGATCCAATGCACTCGTTCCCTCTCAAGTCGCGTATTCACTCGTTCATTCTCCTACCACTTACTATGTCTATGGAAACGGCTCTAGTGTAAGATTGCAGTTAACAAGTAATTGGATCCCGTACGAATGTGTTAGAACCCTATAGCGCTATAAGTCTCTGAGCATTAAAGGCGTAATGTGTTACGATTATTTATTCTATGAATAAAGAAAATTACATAAACAGGTATTTTTTTCTTCTTTTTCTGTTTTTTTTTTGGTACTTATTCTTATCGAGTCTGTTCAACTGAACGAACTATTTATTTTATTTCTTTACCTAAATGGATCATAGATGTATTGTTATTTGCTGTTTTGAAATGCCTCATTTCAAATGTAGTTGAACACAATAAGTTGAGTGTTCATGGCTAACAGTTTAATTCGATGTAGCGTCAAGGACCTCAAAGGTTTTGGCACCTGACATTAGTGATCTGTAAGCCTGGCGTCATCTGGGAGATAAGCTAAAGCGACCTCTGAAATACTATCCATCTAAAAAGCTTCGGTCTTAAACAGTGCGAGTAGTACTTCATTGCGATCCATCTGCTTATATTGTACGAAGTACGAGTCAGGCCTTATATCTGAAGACCTTATGATAACTCTAATAACTAAGATCAAGCTACTTTCGAAAAAATGCTGTTAAAATTTTACTTTTTCCTACCTCGATATTACACAACTCGTTTTGCTGTTTCCCACTAATATTTATTTAATATTAAAAGTTAAGTTATTGAACTTTTAGCAAGACGATAAGATATGAAATACTGATACCAGCTCTTTTATCCATGAAGGGGCTTAACTAAAACCAAGTTTTTGGAAATATATACATAGTTTATTATAATAATATACATATTTACGTTGTTGCAACAATTTGTTGTCAACAGTTTACAATGCTCCAACTAAGACCTGTTTCTTCAGTAGTTGTAGCCAGAGTTGGCGCTAAAACTGCCTTGCCGATTCGCTGAACCGAAACCCTGGCTAGGCCCAGTTCTTCCACCGGTGCTTGGCTTACCTCGGGCACCCTCCTGCGCATCAGGGTGATATAGTCCTGGGAAGTAAGAAAAGCTTTCTTATCAACCTTTGATTGAGTGTCAAGATATCGATATGACATCACATGCCAGAGATACTGCTAAGTAAACAACAGACAGCAAAAGTATGGACGTATTTGGTATGACATCATGAGTCATACAGCCATGGATTTGTCATATTACTGTAGTTAGGTTAACTCTCAGAACGAAAAAGGCCAACTCAAATATACGGATTTCCTCAATACTTTTCATCATAGAAAATAATTCATCTCTGGTACGCATATAAACTATTCTTCGAATTCTGCCTGATGATGTAACTGAATCCCAAAGCAGTACTATTTCAAGCGTCATATTTCCAATGTTTACGCTGTCCTAAGTGATTGTTAATGTTGAGTAATGCTAGTGTGGTCCAGTCGGGGACGCGGCCGTTAGTAGTATAAAGTAATAACGGACGCCTTAGTGCAAGAAATTTCTAACAGGCGCTTTCGGCAGTAACCTTGACCATCAAACTATTTACTTAAACTTGAACTTCAGTTATTTCATATATTTTTAACTAAATACCGTCATCAAAGATCCCTGAAGCCTCATCCTTCGCGTTCTGTTGCAGTGCGAGCAGGATCTCCTGAGGAATAGGGGGTGGCACGGGCAGATGAGCGCCCTGGGGCTGAAAGCCACCGACTCCGGCTGTGAAAGTCACTGTGTACGTGGTGCCATCATCGCCTTTGTATGCGAAGCCTCCCTGGGTCTGCTCTGCGTTGCCCGTCTCCTCTACTTGGATGCCATTCGAAGTCTCGTAATTATAGCGGAAACCTGTTAATAAAACCACACATTACACACACATTAACAAAATATATGTATATTTTTATCCATTAAGCTCGTAATATAACAGTTTTATCACCCGATATTCAGCGATCATCGCCCTTGGACGTTCATATAACCAAAGGTGCAACATTAGTTGACTAAAGTATTGGATGTCAAGTATAAGAAGCGATGGACCGGATTTTGTCCCCAGCATGAGAGCACCTATGAAATAAGTTCGCTTAGGAGTTTACACGTACTAGTAGAAATTGCTTTGAAAACGGTATTGTATACTGGCGGTGTTGATGGAACCTGGGTTTACATCATGATGATGGAAGACAATAAGTGATCGTTTATTTAATAATAATAAATGATTAACTGCAAACAACGTTTTCGTTGTTCAACCCGCTGAACGAATTAGGCAATGGATTGTGCATGGTGGTATGGTGTTTTTACTTGTCTCGCATGCTACCACCTCATTTAAGGCAACTGTGAAGTTTTAAACGGGGTTTCGTTAGAGTTGGCGAGTTAGTTGTAACTGAGTTCCCTAGTTCTTTTTTGAATTGCATAGTTTCTGTTATGTATTTATTCTTGCATTTGCTTATGTTAGCACCGGGTGGTCCTTGGACAACATCAAGTGGCCTGTCCGCGGGGTTATGAATAATTCACATATGAAAAATAAATATATATGGATATTTTTGTTACTTAAGTTAAAGCTTCACCATAATCCTACCTGATGGTAAGTGGCGATGTAGTCTTAGATAGTAAAGATAACTGACTATTACTATCGACATCTAATTCATACCTTCTTCTCCGACTTCCTGATCTAGCTTCAAAATCTTTGCATTTTTCTCAAATGCCTGTTGTGCTCTAGTGTTGCTATTGTCACCTGCACCAATAGCACCGGTAGAACTGTAGCTTCCAGCAAATCCAGACGCAATGCCCTGATTTGAAGGAAGATAGCCCTTCGAGGGAAGCTGGGCAGCTGAGCTCAGAGCTACCAGGACACCTAATATTATCTATAAAATACGTACCAGACCTTAGTTTCTAATAACACATTTTTAGTTTAAAAGCAAAATATGTTCTTATCTAGCAATAAGCCTAATGTACTCTGTCCATTTAACCGCTTATAAAAGATGTCTTTAAAAATGATTTTGTGTTATTTACGTTATCTTTTAACCTAGATAACACATATAACTAACAATATACTTTGAAATAAAATATGTTAATATATACCTGGATCACGTGTTATGTACTAAGCATTTAAAAAAGCATTTATAATATATATATTTAGATAAAGGCACTTTTTAGACAATGATTTGAATCTTACCAGCTTCATTATTATATTTTTAATAATATAGCGGACAAGTTCACTTGTTTAACACTTGCAATTGAACTGTTGTTTTTAAAAATGAGTTCAACTTATATATACTCGTACGAAGAAATAGTTGTAATCAAGGCATTCAACAAGGATTATTGAATGACATCGTTACCATGAGCCTTGACTTGATAGTTGTGAATTGGTTTACTTTCTACAGAAAATCCGAATTACAGATCCAGTTTTTGATGAGGAGCGTCGAATAGCTCGTTACTACTATAGGAATATTATTGTTTATATGTATCGTATTTTTTACTTATTAATAGTCAGTGACTGACTATAATTCCATCTGGTAAACAGCGATGTAGTCTTAGATGGTGAAGCGCAATTACTTGGTAAAGTTTATTCACTCTTGACTTGAAGTTGACGCTAAGGGGATTGGGAGCACAAGCGGCCAAGTTATTCCTGTGGGTTACAATAAAAGTGATGAACTTCCGTTTGCTGTTAGGCCAAATGGGTTTACTAAAACTCTTTTTTGACACCGTACATCCAACGAAAAAGTAAAGTCTTTATCAAACCTTGACCGTTTCTCAGACTCAATTTTCTCCCAATCTACTAGAAATAGAATGTAGAATACAAATAAAATTTTGTATCCAACTGATGGATGTTGGACTTTAATCAGGATTTGGGAATTAACTAGTCAGGGTAAATAAAAAAAAAATATATGTTTGTAATGAAGGTGGAAATAAAAGAGGAAGACGTAAAAAACGAGCTGAATTACAATCCCATTATATCTTCAGTGAAGATTTGTAGATAGTTCCTCGTTCAAATAAGACCAATTTGATTGAGATAACATCCAGAACTACGAATGTATGAACTCATTTATATTTTTAAATGTTGATTTTTTGCTTCCATTTTTCTCAGTGATTACAAAGATCTGTCGAATAAAAAATATTCCGCTAAAGTTGGAATCCTAATTTAGCATGAAGATGATTAAAATTGGGTAAAAATATATAACAATGGAAACCGGTCTCTGACGTTAGACCGGAACGAAAGGACGATTGCCATGTCCAATCAAAATGGCGACGCCGGAATGACATTATTGAACCTTAATTATTACTATAAAGTTTATGTTCTCACCATTCTACAACTGCCCTGGTATATAATCTTTGTAGAAAGAAAATTAATATTTTCTATGATAGCATTATAACTTAGACTCATAGAGCATTAAAAAAAATTTATCTATGTATTTCAATGCGACAATTTTATAAATGACTGCAAGAATAACCATTTTAATTTTAAGTCAATAGATAGGGTGATTAACAGAAAAGATTTAAGTGTATGTAATGTTGAATATTGAAAATATATATGTATAAACGCCTGATAAGAACGAGTTCAGATCATGTTTGACAATTTGATACAGAAAACCTTCGAAAAAATAATAATGAAGATATAATAATGTTATAAGGGGAAGGGTGTAAGTTGTGTAGAACTATTTTTAACTATTCATGTCAATAACCGACGAATAGGCAGCTGAGCCACCTGATGGTAAGTGGTCAAAGCGGTCCAAGTACGTCTGTAGTCCAAATGTATTACTGACTCGGCAATGCGGAGTCAAGATGGATGCCGGGACATTGCTTATCACTGGCTCTGTTGTTGGAAGCTAAAAAGGTAAAAAAACCTTACCATGGCGTTCGATTATCATAGGGGTAAAACTAGGTAGTACAGGGACCAGAGAACTCCAACTGGGGAGACTTTTCACCATAGATTTGTCCGTGTTCAGCTGGGTGCACCCCGAGCAGGGGAGTGTTTCTAGCACTGTCTCTTCGTGGCTGTGGAGTGAATGACAGATAAGTATTATTTTCTGTTGCCAAACACCTAAGATATAAATATTATAATTATTGATTATATCTTATTCAATCACAGTGATCAACCAAGCCAAACATCGTGAGGTTGGAATTTAGGTGAATGGCATCTACGCTAAAACTTCTCGAGAAGGAGAATACATATTTAGGCCGTTTGATTCTTCTGAGCATTTGCTTCCATGCATCGAAATACCATGACCCCGTTTGTTATCGCTATTCATTAATCTATGTCGGAAGCCATTGGATTTAAAACTACCGACATTAACACTCAGATACTCTTACGTCTCCAACATTTTTTTTATGCATAAAATAAGTTAATGCTTGACAACAATCCCACTAGATGGTAAGCGGTGATGAAGTCTAAGATGGCGAACGCACTAACTTATAATAGCCTATTCACTCTCCTCTTGAAGACTCAATGTATACAAAAGTGGTACAATTAACTCGCAGCCTTCGGTAAGTGTCGGCTGATGTCAGCATGATATTGTAATAGATTGTAGATATCGTCATTTATAATTTACGATGACCAATAATGGGAGGTCTACTCTAACTCAGCTAGATCATTGGAACTATGATTCAATACATACTGATATTTCGCCTTATCCAAAGATTTGTCATATTTTGTTAAGTCATTTATCAATATGAAATGCTTACCTGAATACCGCCATGATTACTTCATGAACGAGTCATAAATTAAATTTGTCGATATTCTGCACTTTAGGCATTTGCAAACAATTACCATAGTAAAGTAGTCTTAATGCATTATGGATTTGATTGCATTGAATGGTACATTCGACGCGGTCAGGATTTGGATGAGTGATCGGTGGTAGTAAAAGTTAATGAGCATTTATGGAGTGTTAAGCGTAACGTTGCACTGTATTTATACTGCCGAATAAAGATATGGTGATAGCTCTTGTGTATTTTAAAAATTCATAACTTTTTGAACGACCCTAATTTCCTTTAGGCGCTGAAAAATTTACCAAAATCGCAGTTTGACAGGATTTAAGAATACGCCCAATTCTTCTCAGTATTCAACAATGATTATGTCAGGATAGTGAGGCAGTAATAATACTGTTTACATCACTTCTGACGTTTTCATGATAAACTTCTATAACCTTTGGCTGGTAAGTAAGGTGTCAAAGTCTAAGCAATTTAAAATCTTTCGGTGATTTACAAAAGAAAAGTAATAGCATTTGAGATTTTAAAAAACACCCAATATGACTACCAAAGACATCATCATAGCTCGAAAAACCACCCGTATACGTAGTTTAAGTCCTGTCAAATTCCCGCCTCGTGTTATACGCCTGCGCAGTGTGTGTTTCATATGTAGAAAATTTATTTCGTGTGCAGATTTTGATGTTTAGTGACATTATATTAGGAGCTTATATACTATTTGAAAATAGCTGGACTGTCAGGAACAGGTCGCCCAAGATAGTTCAAAGTTGTTTTCTATGACTTTCTGCAAGGCAATGCAAGGAGATGACATATTTAAAATACTGATCAAGGCAGATGAAATTAGTGTTAATAGGAAAAGTAAATTGTTGATTTCAAGTACCCTCAAATATTTTGCGGCACATGATGAATATTTACACCTATTTATTACCTTATTGAAATATTTTTTTTAATAAAAAAATTAAGAAAAAAAATTCAATGATTCTTATCACTAGGGTTTGATTTGAATTATTATTGAATTATTTATGACACTTTGACATTATTAATTTTAGATATGACTGATTTTGATGTCAGCGCAGTCTGAAGGAGGGGTTCCTTAGGAGGTTATGACCACCCGGCCCCTAAACCTTACCAGTCAAATGGACAAATCTTATAAAATTGGACAATTTAGGAAAATTTTGAAAATTATTAATTTCCTGATAAAATCGTTAAATGATCTCTCATAATTTTTTTGTGTACGAAATCTAATTCACTCAAATTATTTTAAAATTTATAATATATTTTTATTATTAGCATGACCTCCTTTTAGTCTTTGGCTGCGAGCGCATTTGCTTAAGTCCTCAGCCGATTAAACAAAAACACGATGACCATGAATAAAACGAAAAGAGCCATGTCTATCGAAAAGTTAATAATTAAGTGAATATGGCCAACTTATCATATAAAAATTGTTTAGTCTAGGCATTCATTTTGTTGTTAATGAAGTGTTATTATATTCTGCTAAAGGGAATTCAGAAACCTTTAATAAAACAACTCTCACATCTTATTTCATTGTAAATGCAATGTGTCATACATTTTATGCATTATTTTATAACTTTCAATAAACATTGAAAGCTTTCAAAGCTTTCCCTTAAAAAGAAAAACAAGTTGATTTCTGCAGCACGTCTCGACTTTTTCAACTTCCCATTTGGATTCCTAACATCAAGCTTGCAGTGACTTCATGTATCAATCAATGAATGCATTTATGAATACCTAAGTCTATATTTGTTTTATAATTCAGGGAAATGACTTTTCGTTATATACATATACAAGATTTACATAATATTTACATTATTATTGTTGGATGGAAAATAGAATTATCAAAGAATGCCTAAGTACCCACATAGGTATATAAGTAAGTATACCCCGTTGTTCCACTAATGGGCTCTAGTCTGCCCACAATGTAAACAATATCTTAATAAAATAATAAACATATAAAAATATCACATCGAAAGTCTGTTGTAAAGCAGACAATAGCCGGGAATCGATCCCGGGACTCCTTGCTCGTCAGGCGGGATCACTACTGACTGCTTCATTCATTCTGTTGACAACATTTATTTTAATTTCGTAATCAAAGTAAGAAAAAAAGGTATTTCTTAGGTTGTTCAAGTCAAGGTAGTAGATACTTAACCGCAAGTATTTCATATTATAATACCTGTACTAAATACCATATATATAGAAAGCTCATTACTTATGTTTGTATTCGTATTATCATTATTTATTTATTTATTCGAGATAACAACAGCTTATATATCTAATAGATAGATCACTAAATTAGTTACTCGATGAAACCAATTACAGTTATCCACGCTAATGTTTACATTAACATTCTAATTGTTTGTTACAAAGAAGTGGAAATTAGCTATAATTATTTTAATATGTTCCGTGGGTTAGACAGTTGATGCCAAAAAATAGGCTTCGTACTCAGTTCAAGTAGCAAACCGCTGTGTAATGTTAAATGTAATAATTTCAATTGAGGCTGTCAATAAACAGTATTGTTACTGTAAAAACCAATAAATTCATATTTGAAAGCATTTTCTACATCTATAACTTTTTGCCTACGCTCAGCTATAGATTAAAAAGGGATGATGATGGATGTTCATTTTATTCTAATTGTTTTAATGTTAACAGCCAACAAACGAGCAGACGAGCCACCTGGTCGCAAGTGGTCACTGTCGCTCATGGACATTAGCAAGACCAAAGGTATCATTGATGCGTTGTCGATCAGGAAATGATATAAAGGTAAGAAAGAAAGTAATGAGTCTCAAGCCCCCAGCCGGAACACGACGAGTCGTTTGGCGGCTGACTCAAACAGGACGGTGGTAGCTAGCCGGGCGGGCTTCACGGAAGCCTTTTAACTAAACCTTTGTGGCAGGGGGACTGTTAATGAATAAAAAATTATATCACTCAACAAATAATTGACAAAATATAAGTGATTTTTCTGTTTAACTACGAAACACTAAAAATAGTATTAGTAAATACTAAACACACACACACACACACACATATAAACCTACAACGACATATTCCATAACAAATTACATTAACAAATTATTTTGAACGTATCATATCATCAGATGTGATTCCTAAATAAATGAGGAGTTTGATTACCCTTATTAATTCTATTGTCAATCTCAACTTAGGTATATGTTAAATCTGTTGGGATCTAGTATTTTTACTCGATCAGATAGGTTTACATCTGTACTTGAAGTGATATTTATTATTGTGTGTAAAGCTTTTTCTGATTCTTAATAAATAAATAAATAAATTAAGGTCAGTGTTAAAAGCAACTTTAAGTTTCGGTTTGAGAGCACGCGTAACAACAAATGAAAATCAACCCATATATCATAATATTCGTTTATTATAGAAGTTTATGAGAACACAATTTTTATTGTACATTAGTGTACATTTCTCTTGAGAAAGAGGAAACCGATGGATACAGCTCTAGTAAATGTATCCGGTGTTTGGATCAAACGGCTGTTGAGGAACGTTCTGGCCGGTAGATGGCTTCGGGGCCAGGTACTGACGATTGGCTCCAGCGGACTCTTCTTGCTGAGCCGTGTAGCTCTGCTGAGATTCGAAAGATGAAGAAGGAATGAAGGATTGAGCGCTGCCGTATTGGGTGCTGGGTATGGAGAGGCCTTGGGAACCGAAATTGCTGCCCTGCTGCTGGTATCGCTGAGAAGATCCGCAGGTAGAGCAGGCTGCTGTAATAAGATAAAAAATTCGGAAGAGGCTTTATTCATATAGGCTGAAGACCTCACTCTCTTAAAAACGACTGGTTAAACAGCTTAGTAATCATGAACAGATGATTTTTTTTATATTTTATATTAGTTGCTTTCCTACATTTCTAGATTTCTTCCCAAAAGTCGGCAAGAAGAAATTGCCAATTGATACATTGCGTCAACTGACGTGGCAAACACAGGTTGGCCATTTTATTTACCTCAATTCCATAAGAAGTTGGACATTCTCAAGAGACCAAATATTATATTATGCATCCGTCAGCCACATAAAACAACAAGGTTTTAACGTGATTATTTCATGTACATTACTCACGTCTGATTGATTCGAAGGTGCTGGCGCCATGTAAAGACGATCCAAAATTAGGCGGCAAATATTGATTTGAAGTAGCAGCTGAAGAACCACCGTTTTTTCCAGGTGCACTGTTAGCGCCGTAGTTACCTCCAAAGCCACTAGTTCCGCGACCGCCATTATTTCCAAAGCCGGTAAATCCAGCGCCCTTTGCTACGTTTAAACGTTCAAAAGATCCTAAGGCGTTGGAGCCACGGCCGGGGCTGCTGTATTGAGATCCTTGGCTGCTAATACCGAAGTTTCCATGAGCACCAGCGGTGGGGAAACTGCTGCCACCTGCATTAGCGCCATAGTTATTCTGAGCTGGGGGCAGATATCCTCTTTCAAGGTGCTCCAAACGTGCAGCTGACGCTACGGAGATTAAAGCGGCGACGATGAACTGGAATGGAATATAAATAACTTGCATTTAAATTTTGATGCTTTTTGATGGATAAAATCAAAATCAAATGAGTAAATACTTTTTTCTTTCGACAGGTACTTTACGCCATCGATTATTTGTGTGATTAAGCTTTCTCGATAGGCGTTTGTGCTAAAGAATTTCCCAAACCCACCTTGGCATTGGTCCCTAAAGCAAACTCTATAGCACACGTGGTGTAGTGGCTACACAAGGATCCATCCGTTGGGACCTGCAGTGGACTGCTCTTAGATTGCAGCCAATCGAAACCATCAAACATGCTCGGAGTAACCATAACAAGCAACGCAACCATTACTTTACATCGTCGATTCTTGTAAATAAACTTCTAATTAAGAAAACTTATGATTGCTCAGAACAAAAACTTAAGACGATACATAACAAAACCAATTAAGTACGTGTGTCATTGAGATGTTCTTACGAACATCATGGTCTAGCGATGAATTAACTAAGCTTTTTGTTATTATGCCATCTTATCATGACAGCTATAAAAATAATTGATAGCTACGTGATCAGTTACACTTAGGATTCAAGTTAATTATGTTGTTTAGATTGTCTCACGGTACTCTTCGGGAACACAACACGTTGCTCCATCGCGTACCAAACTGTTTCATCGGAGATTAGTGAAGAAATTGTGGATTATTTGGTTAACCAGTCATTTTAAACCTCCCGAACATTAGGTGCGGTTGCAGCAAAATACTTTGGGGATCGTATTATTAATTAATTAATTAATATATATTGTTGACAGTCAAATTATACTGCGAAATAAATTATATTATTTACAATAATCACATGAAAAACTTAATAAGATAGCATGTTAACGGTTTAAGCAGGAAATTAATTAATTTATAAAATTTTCATGAATTTCATAAGGTGTGATAATTTAACGTGTATGATTTTGGGGGTGGATCATAACAAGAGGGTCCCTCGTAGATCACGCCTTAAGATCTTAACATAGTTTAATGACTGCTGTTAGTTAGGTTGATAACCAAGATCTTTGTCTTAGTTTTTTTAGCTCGGTCTTTAAAAACAAACTAGCAATAACTCGTCGAACTGTGGACTGTGTGCGTTGAAATGTAGTCAAGTAACGGCTTTTAGTTAAAAACAATATTTACATCTAGATGTTTCGTTTCTACAACATTTAGGTAACTAATATAATATTGTTTTTTACGTTTACTTTAAGGTCGTCTATTTTGGTTCTGGTCTATTCGGGATAAAAGATGTTTGGCTTAAACTTAGGGAGTAATCTGCGTCTAATTTTGCTGCGTCCAATTTAAGGAAACATTAGATCATATTTTTATCATATTCATAACAATAAAATATGACTGAATATTTACTAAAATCGGATGTCTGATGACCGATCAATTTAAAGTTAAATATGAAGTTAAATAAAATTGAAATTGAAAAATCTTATTGATATGTATATCAACAATATCTCATAAAATTTTTACTCATAATCTATATATTTATACTTGTTTTTCGAACCAAAAAGAATACGGGGTAATTATGTAGATCACACTGAGTTTAGTAAACTAGCATACTAAGTTTAATACGCACTTAATTACACAGCCCATGAAAGAACTCCGTTAACCTACCCCTACACGCGTCTAAAGACTTAATATACTATCGATATGCAATATTAATAATTTCAGTTTGTCTCGCTTTTATTTAAATATTTAAAATAAAATTTTATGTAAGCAAATATAAAATCAAAACATTACCAGCTTCATGTTGTCTCGGGAGGGTACGACTAAATTGAAGGCAGTCTCCAAACTGTACAGATCTCCTCTCACAGACCCATTTTATACGGAGTGAACCGATCCTGATCATCTCATGCGCTTTGACGTAATGTTTTATTCTTAATGAACCACAGATATCATATACCGCGTAATTAGTTACCAACGGGTCTCAAGCACGACAGTTAACTATTTTCTGGTTTGTCTTTAGCCACTAGAATATTAAATGGGATGGGAAGTGTAACACTGGATGTTACACCTCACGGATATGAATTAAATAGCACAACAGTTTTATTTCGAGTTTTTTTACATACGTAGTAATTACAATTCACTATCGATGAATTTATCACGTAAATGATGAGGTATTGAAGATGTAAGCGTGCCAATTCCCTACCGATTATATCCTTCAAATACGACAGATATATATACCATTTATTAATTACATACCACACATTAGTGTCAGAAATAATAGAAAGAGACAGCTTTATGATTATCAGCTATTTCTTACAAAGAAGAACAGTAGATGAACTGTTAAAATAACAAATTAAATAAAGAATAAGTAATTCCGACTGTGATAAGGGTATGTTTTTCAATACCTACATTTTTTATGCTATGTGCATACTACCAAATTGGCCTCTGATGGTAAGTGACCACAACAAACCCAATGATATCCGTAGCACAAGCACTATGAGATACTTGTTTATTGTATCAAGTACTTACGATTTTTGTACTTCAAGCCGTCATTTTGACCGAATCTTGAGACTGAGTCTTGACATAACCACGTTAAAATGTACAATGACCGCGTTGACATATGTCAAAAATTATACTTTGAGACACCTATTTACATCATTAACTTCGCTTGAATAAATATATCGCAAAGTATCGCGCTCAGTGAAGCGCCTCCCCAGCTTTTTTAAGCTACTGCGACCTTGTCTGTCATATCACAACAGTATCTACATGTTTAATTAATATTAGGCTCTAAAATCGATTCCATTATGAAAGCTGTCTTCGTTTCTGTCTTATACAGTCCTATTGTTGTGGGTTTTGAGTCGCGGCCGTGGTTGTCAGGACTTCAATAGGACCATTAGCGTAAATAGTTGGAATTTGCGTCGAGTTTGTGGCGCTGTGATCCATAGTTAATGTTATATTAACCGCGAACTTAATTGAAAACACTCGGCGATGTACCATTGGTAAAATTTTTATAAAGAAAATCTGACGTGGACGGTCCAGTTGTCCAATAAATAAAATATTATTTCATTTAATTCATTTCATTTCATTTCATTTCTGATGGTTGGTTATGAAATATTTTCAGTAAAATTATTTTGGACAGTAAATAAATCCAGCCTTCAATAAATAAATTGTTTGCGCCGACAACAAACAATTAGGCCACCAAAAAGTGCACCTAAAAAGGCAAGTGGTCACCGCCGCCCGTCGATGTTCATAACATCGAACGCGTCACCGATATGTTGCCGACCGAAATGCAATCGAGTGACTCACTTATGAATGACTCTCCGTTGTTGCGACCGAAACACGTAGCAACGTTTCATTCGTGATATTAAAAGTTGCAAATTTGAATCGCCGCCATGCATGTACATGCTTATACATTTTTGAAAATTCCTTCAATAGTCTTACGAGACAGTCATGTATCAACTTTGAGACTTTTATAAAAAACGAATATTATTATGTTCCACAAAACGTGTAACGATTTGATCCGGGCGTCTTTTTTAACTTAGCATTTAGAAGTGGACTTATAGCGGTAGTCGTTTCAATTTTAACTGTAACCAGTACCCACGATTTTTGTATTTTATCTCAGTATTTTGACCCAAATGCATGCATTATGATCACGGGAGGAACATATGTAACTGGGTGCTATGTCAAGGAGTCGAAATATCTGTATAAAATTCAAAATATCGTGAGTTACAGTTAAAATGTATTATGTCCACGTTAATGTAAATTAAAAGTGTTTTACTATTGTACATGAATAAATGAATAAAATATACAACAACAACAACAACGGGGTTCTTCTTCGTCACCGCTCTTTCGCTTAGGTGACGAGGACTACGGGCCTCAAGGGTCACTCCTTTTTACCCGGGCTTGGAACTCGGGGGAACAAGAGTCCCCCGGTGAGAAAGTGGGCCCCCGCTGTTTAGCAGGGGTATGTTTAGCAGGGGTAAATAAAATATTCACTGATAAACACACAAACACACCGCATTAGAGACCCCGTGTCGCCAGCCAAGCTTCAGCAATAATTATTTTAGGTATTAAAAAATGTCTGCTCCGGCCGGGACTCGAACTCTATTTATTACGTCTATTCGTATTACTCTACTTACGTCTAGAATACTACTTATTAAGCTAAGGTATTACTTATTAAGTTAAGGTAGTAAATTTTGATTGATAATTTTTATTTTTGTTTGTGTGTATTAAGAGTTTGAATATGCAGGAATACTTGGTAGTCGTTTCTTAAAGTTTCGAGATTGACATTAGATAGACTAATCAGACTGGTAAACTCTTCAACTGGCTCTTACAAGTACCGTAAAAAGTTCAAAGGGCTGGCACTATTGCGTCATCTATTTGTCAGCAATGTGTACAAATGAACTCAAAGACAAAGGAATCCAGGAGTCCAAGATTCCAATATAATTAATATTTATTGTCCCCGCGGTAATTCTCACAACAGTAAATTCTTAATATTTTTAATAACGACATTGTACACTGCAAAATTGCAATTATCGTATTCATAACAAAAACACCATCTTTAATAAACTCAGTAGCATTTTAACTGTTGAAAAATAAGAGTATTATAATACATGAATTGGTTTTCACAATATTGAATTTCATATTAATGTTCATAGTTTACCATGGAATTACGATAATAATTGTGTTAATTAGAATTAAAATTACAAAGGACGTGATATCCGTATAATAATTGCGTACCAGTATTGGGAGGTGAACGTATTTAAAAACGATATTCAAAGTTAATACCATTGGAATAATGATTATGTATAATGTAATAAGCAGGTACTAGAGTAGACTTTAGGTAGCATATCACATACACACGACAGTGACGACATCTCCACGCATTGAATTGACACTGTATTCCCCTGACACAAACTAAGCACAGGATTCCACGCTTGAGCTAATTTAAAACCATCTTCTTTATTACAATGGATGTTTCTATATATGTATGGCCTCCGCTAACATGCAATTCAGTGACGGTCAATCCTAATTACGTGAAACGAACTAGACATAGGGTTGCCATGCTCAGTTGTTATTAGTAACTGCCAAGCGTCAGCTGTTAAGAGTTTGTCTCCAATGTCGCAGTGTCACCATGATTGTGATCCATGTAAATGTCGGTGAGAAATACAAAAAAATCGTGAGTACTTATTACAGTCAAAATGTTCATGGACACGAGTCTCCGGACCTATGGTTAGGTTAAACTAAATAAATGATTTCCATATGAAAAAATTCAAAAATGAAAAAAAAATAAATCGTTGGTGATAAAGTTGATGAAGGTAGAATGGGACGATAGAGCGTTTGTGTCGCGATAGAGTGGCAATGGACGCGGGTGGTGACATAAATATTAAATAATAATAATATGACAAGTAGAAACTAATTTTCTGTTAAAAAAAAACACTAAATAAACTTTATTTGATAACTTTTGTTTATTTTTGGACATAATTACATTATTATAAAGTACACGCGACTTGAATATAAGGAGAAACGCCACATTTTTCTATTCTCTATTACAATAATCTAAGAATGGTGGAGTAGGCAGCTTTCCCAATCAACGGCCGGACTAAATGCATAAAAATGTCCACGAATCTTCTTGATTGGTTAATTTAGACATCAGGAGATCTAAGGGACGCACTGATTTGATTAAGCGCCTATGATGTTTATGTGGGTAAAGATTTTCGTATGAAGGATTATTGAGAACAATTTTTTTTTTCATAGTTGAAATACACATCCACTTATACTAGTTAAAATATTTAGATAAATGCTTCGGACGGTATATTATCATCTAAATCTGTTATTTAAACATATTGAAAGAATTAAGAACACTTGGATTAACCATCAACCAATTGTAGAAAACGACCACATGAACTTGGTATATAACCAAGAAATAACCGAATTGTTGCAATGAAATAAAAGTTCTTATTTATTTAACTTATATTTTAGTCTTACGTAACAAACAAAAAAATCTTAACAGCGTGATTCAGAATAACGTATAGTCGCGCCATCTATTTGGATCCACTTGAAATATACTAAGGCTGTAATCAAAAGAATGATGTTTTTTGAGAGCTGTTGACAATGTAGACAACATTTTATTGAAATAAAGTCATGCTATTCAATATGCCTGTCCGTTTCTTAATTATACCACATAAAAAAACTGAGTCAAGTTCTACTCAAAGCTTTAAATAGCCACAATAAGACATTACGAATAGCGATATACCATTAAAATAGCAGTATAAAATTAATAATAATTTTTTAAAACTTTTAATTGATGATTTCTATAAAATAGACCTTGCAAATCTTTTCTTTATCCTTCTACCTTTCTTCCTTCTATTTTTCCTTTTCTCTTTTTCCAAATCAATTTAAATATGAACAGCTCGTTAACAATCTAATTTATAAACAATCATATTATTACACATTAACACATATAAAGTCAGACACATATTTGCTCTCAGGTCTTAAGTCTTCGTGATGTCATATTTGTGTACGTCCATGCCAACCACAATACAGGGTGTTGTCGTGGATGGGTGGGTGCCTACGTTTATTCGTTTACTTCTTATTTACAAGTGCTCAGAACCTTATTATTGGATCCCAATCAGAAAGCCATGTTTACTGGACCTAGTGATTACATTCAGTTAAGTAAGTCTTACAGGAACTACAAGTTGAGTAAGCAGAATGTGAATTAAATTGACAGTTCATGTTATTGTCATCTATCTCCAGAACCACGGCATCTATTTAAAAAATTATTTACCATTTCAAAGGAACACATTCCGGACGAACATAAAGTAGGCTATATAGCATGTTTGTTTCATACTATTACAGATTAGTATGGATTATATCTTCGTAATAATATGTACTATGGAAGATGATTGTTCACCTTCAAATTGAAAATTTCACGAGAACATATCCATATCCGGAATGAAAAATGAGGGTTACGACTCATAAGGTAACTTCCAAATACGCAGAACTATTTTAATTTGCTCAGTGGTTTTAGGATTACAGGTGGACAAACAGATAGACAAATACACAAACAAAAGTTCGAAAAATATATTTAGGCGTCTACATCGAAGCCAAGTCTATCTACAATAAAATTTCCAAAATATAATCGATAAAAATGAAAAATATAGTTAGAAAATCGAACATAAATCTATAACAAGGATAAAAATTGAAATCACCAAGGAAATCTAGTCGAGCCAAAAGGTTATATGGCCTAAAATATTAAATTTGTTCGTGATCATATAAATGAAGCTTCAAACGAAATCAATTACTCCATGACTATTTTAATTTTTAATTAATCAACCGTAATGTTAGCTATGACCTTCGAAGTGAACGAGGAACTGATTTCGGAATATATGTGAGGTAGTTGATGCTGCCATCTATATTTTACAGTCGATGCTTGATGTAAATGGATTTTAACTTATTACTAGTATGTGTCGTCATGGTGGTACGCGAAAATTCGCCAATAAACAAAAAAAAACCGGCAGAGAAAACAATAAAGCAGAATCAATAGAGGTACATAAAATCGACATTCTGACAAGGAGCACTTCGAGTAAATTCGCCCTTGTGTTGCATGAATGAATCACATCTACAGATTTCATTACCTGTGTCACCGATTATCCTATTGTTTTGACGGAAAAAAGCTTGAAGTTTTCTGGTAAACCCGAAAAAAAGTACAAATACAGAGCAAGGCCAACCGCGGATCGTTCGGTTTTCGAACTGTGTTTCCTTACAGTGAGTTAACTGTTAAATCAGTGTAATAAAATCTTTTGAGACCTTTGAGATTGAAATGATCTTTCTTCAACCAGTGAGTTATACGTAACAATATCTCCTAAAATATTTTTTCAATCTGAACAAAATCCGGATGGGCTGCCATTCTGTTAATCGACAATTTCATTACTTAAGTCTGCATTTGAACATCAGTCTTCCACTCGGGATGCGAATCCTGCAAGCACTTCCAAATTTCATAATAATTATGAGCGTGTTAGAAATTTATTACCAAATGTTTCGGTGAGGGAACCTGTGTCTCTGAAAGATATCTATAATGTTGTCAATCCTAGAACTATATATGAGGTAATCTATACTACTTTTATAGAGAGGGAGAGAGACAGATAATTTTTTTGTGAAGGTATGTGTATGTGGAAGGTAGCCTCCGGAACCACAGCACTTATTTGAAATATTATCTTACCTTTAGAAAGGTATATTATTCTAAATAAACACAGGCTATGAGTATATCATGTATATATGTACAAAAATCAGCTACAGTCATGATAATATTCCTGTCAATTTGTGTTAATTTAGATTTTAATTTTATAAACCCAGGTTACAAAACAATAAAAAAAAAAAAATCTACACTGTATTTCAAATAGTTGCCGCCTACCAACTTAAAATTGATAATTTTTCTACCCTAAAGAAGTCGGGACATCAAATAAATGGCATTCAATAAATTGTTCAGAATAAGATGTTGGAGATTTGATTTAATTCATATATTAATAACCATCTTCTTGCACTATCCCTTCGTTAAATGCACCTAATTTTACCCTGTGTTATTCTAACTATTAAATATCAAGTAGGGTGGATTGGATTGCAGGATTGACAGACCGCCATCATTGTTAATGCGCTTCGACCGCGCACGTGCAGAAATACTCTGCGGATGTAATTAGTGAATATATTGATTGGTTTGAAGCATAAACCAGGATGTTTTATCATCTATTTTCTTCCGAGTGTTACAAGATAAACATTTTATAGAAGTCTCAAACATTAACTCCTCACAAGCTCTTATCTTAGAGTTGGAATAGTTAAAAGGATTTGATTCGAATTTAACTGGTTTAGTTTTCTTTAAAGTAGTTGCGTTCGGATCAAATTAACCTTATAAGGCTCGATCTTTACTTACAATGATGGACAAACAAACGTAAGATCAGATCGTGGCCATAAACAGTACTACCAATGGCTATCTTCATGACCTGAACTTTATCCTGCTTCTCACCATTTGCGATAAGAGGTCAGCTATGAAAGAGAGAGAAAGCTAAATATATGACATCAAAGAATATGATACACATAGGCTACGCGGAACAACCAGTTTTGGATATTTTGGCGTGTCGTTCTATTGCAATGTTACGTTTGACATTTACATAAGAAGGTACGACAAGCTAATTTTATCTTGCTTATCAATTTGTTCATATAAAATACCTTGTTAATAGTAAGTTATACAGATATTCGAATTGGTAAAAAACAAATCGATTGATTGAAATTTTCTTTTTAATTCCAAATCGCGAAGGAAATTTAGGCAACTGTTCTGAAGTAGACAGACTATTAGTTGCCAAAGTAGGAATGAGAACTAATATGAACAGCATATTTAGCAAATCAGTAAGCATAGAAGATAAAGGTATAAAAATGAATCTATGTACAACATAAGCCTAGTCTTTTGTAATAAGGGTTCCAGATATTATCACAGAGCTTTAGCCGTCACGCCGTTGATGAAACCTCATATATTTCGAGTAGAGTCTGAGGTACTATTTTATAAATTATTGGATCGTAGGCTTCGATTCACAAAAACTTAATCCTTACATTTATATATGCAGTAACCGCACCCAAAAACACACCTTACTTATGTCATTAGTATAGACCTAAAACGAAACTCAGCACGATATCCGAGTGATGGCAGCACCGCCGCGATGACGTCGATACTCGGCTAACATCGTGCTACAACAGAGCCTAGCTAGTGGAGTGACGCCGCATGGAGCCACAGTTTACATTCTGCGGTCGATGAGATCGGGTCCTCCGCACTAGGAACTGTTACTTGTTTCGTTTGCCCGGTGTGAAGTGTTTGTTAACAATTAATTAAAAGTGTTAAATGATTATACGCCCACGGTATGATCGACAATGCTGCTAAAACTACTTGCATTCGCCGACACACGCACATATATATATATTGCTACACATATATATATATGCATTGCTACAGTCTGCATCACACACACACACACACACAAATCTGCTGTAATGAAGTCTGACACAAAACAACCAAATCTATTATTGATCGACAGAAAATCTTACTTCGCTCACAGCTTTTCGATAGTCGCCCAGCGTCAGACCACAGCCCAAAAGGTTTAAAATTGTGTAACAGCACTATTTATGGCACGTCGACATCTTCAAACAAAATCCATTTACCAGAGTTTGAGCTATAAACCTACTTTAAAACTATCTAATAATTATTTTGAACTCTACCACAACATGGTAAGATTGAACTCGCGTTGCATGCCGTGTTAAATGATTTATTAAATTATCTACAATGGATGGTAATTCGTCATAAAGGGCGTATTCAGATACCTTTATAATTTAGTAACAAGAAACTAACATTTATTTGAAACTTATGTTTATGTATTATTTTATGGAGGTAACGAATTAAGGTGAAATAAATTATTTTCTACACAGTGATACAATTGAGATTTGGAGTCGGCAATCCGCTCACAGTATCTTATTTTGAATTCTGGACACAGTTATGATCTTCGAAGTCATAATTAAGTCCGTATTTGATATTATTATTTGATTTGAAGTAGGCCATTATAAGAAAAACTGTAGGTCTAAAAGTTCATGAAAATGATTTCAGTGGTATGTGAAGTATGCTGACTGGCTACTGACCAGCGCTGTGTATTTTATCCACGACCCTTTTAAATTGAAGCCGTATGTCGAGGTGAAAAGATGTACAAATTTTTCTCTTTACATACTAATGATCTGTTATCGCTTTAGCAAATCCTTAACACAAGTAATCTTTGAAATTCCCAAAGAGATTATTTTCTTATTACAGTACTTAATACTATTACGTAGTCTTTGGAAGCTTTCGTCATAAGAACTCTTTACACGAACTTTGAATTTACAATACTTTAATTTACTTAATTTTTAATTTACTATGACGGAATTATTTCAAAGTGTACCCATTCATGAGCTATGAGTCTATAAGCTTAAAATTTAGTACACTCAGTTGATTATATTTTTATTATTAAATCTATAATATATTATCGAAAGGAAACTCAATCAAGATCTCGTACAAGTAGCCTTTGGCGCTCGAGATTTAAAGGTAAAATTCTCACAATAGTGTGTTTTCTAGCACCGTCTTAGAACATTGTAAGCAACTGTTGAATTTAGTTCATAATGTATTAACTAGATGGCTCTGATAAATAGTTAAGCATTAAGTACCTGTAGAAACTAGATAGTATACTATTTTTTATTACTAGAATGAAATCATTTTATTTTTGCCAATAGTAATAAATTTAATATACTTATATGTAGATCCTCCTTAAATTGTGTATAGATTAAAATGGTATCACCACTTTGGAAAAAAAAATTGATTTGCATACTTGTCTAAAATTGAGTATTTAAGCTTTGTCAAACCACAGTTGGCCAGCTTGATAACTTTGAAGATCTTCGATGATATGATTATTGATTTAGTTGAGGAGATCAAATTATTTTTAATCGGTGGTCTTGAAACCTTCATATGAAAGAAAACCCGGGACCAATAGTGGAATTATTACATGCAACCATAGACCTTACTTTGACCCTATTCTACTACCCTTCAGTGTTAAATTAGACCCTAGTTTTACAATGACATTGTAAATCTTACATTGCCTCATGTATCATACATACTCGCGGTAATCCATATGTTAACATAATTGATTCATCGTTGAAATACAGAAGACACTCTGGTTTAAAAGGAATCTATATCTATATAAGGAAAATCAAGATATACAGACAAATTCGTACATCTACAACTCTGATACTAAACTGAATTGTTAGTGTATGCTTAGCGATCCTTTGCAGCTCATTGGTTGCTGCTTGACGAGCGATCAATTCCAGGTTTGATACCAGGTCATGGCAGACGTTTATATGGCTTAATGTTTGTTTACAGGTCTTGGTATAAACTTGTATTTGGATGCAGGCTTCCGATGGATTCAATTCTTTCAAGTCCAAAGTGGCCTCTCCGACTTGTGAAATATTCTGCCGAATATAATGGTGTTAGATCCTTTCCAAGAAGATTGTGTGTGTTCGGAAGTAAGGTTTTTACCATCTGACTGGTTAGCTATTTATGCTATAATAATGCCTATATAAGTATAAATAGCTGC
>PDGT01000017.1:2008262-2091209 GCA_003671415.1 Megathymus violae | reverse complement strand
TATATATATATATATATATATATATATATATACATATATATCTATATATATATATATATAAAGGTTGGCTATAGTCTATGATGATATTCGTCAAATGTTTCAATGATAAGAATCAATCAATCTACAATAAGATAATTGTTCTAACCGAATATATTCGGTGTGAGCCGCTTGTGTTTTTATAACAACGCTTTCTTCCGCGTCCGTTCAGGTGGACCATTGAAACCGATTTTAAATTAATTTCTCAATAAACTAGAGACTTGAAATTTTGAACATGGCTTATTTGGTAGCAAGGTAAGAAAATAAAGAATATTTCGTTGTGTGTCTTGATAGGTATTTTTAGCAAGGGATTATTTTACATCATTTTGACCGTTTCAAAAATGGGATACTTTACAAATTACCCTCGCTTTACTTCCTTTTTACGTTTTTAACTCTTTATATTAACCCGTTACATGTATTTGTTTATTCCTAGCTTATCAAATAATTGTGTTCACACATATATAAATTTTGTTTAAGTTGTTTAGGAAAGTAACTATTTTTTTTTATTTTTACGTATTTCGATTACAAAATTACATAAACTGTAGAAACAGGATTCATCATTAATTACACCTGATACTTGAGTATGTCTCTAGCAACCTTTCTATATCTCCTACCATCAATTGCCTTTACTCATTTGTTGTTGTTCATTTAAACTAACATGGTTTTCCCTCCGAAGCGTACAAAATGGCTATTTGGGTTCTTCTCACGTTCGTAACATAAGTGTTTACGAAGTTAGTATTCAGTATTGCCGCACATAAAATCCAAGAAGTAATCTCACAAGCAGGTCCAACGCCCGGGCACTTAATGAATACTTCCATGTGCTTATACAATCTAAACTTCTGACTTCTGACTTCTGTAACAGAGTTAAGACGTTAAGGAAACAGTTGACATCACATGAAGGAATTAATGAAATAATATTTGTAAAGGTTGGTTTTTACAAACACTTTTCGAATGTTAAACTCCGGCATCACTTCAACAACCTACCGTTCGTGGTCCCGGAAGAAGAAGCGGCAAGAAACTCCCGAGGAGTTATTTCCTGTTCACACTTACAGAACGCGTTTGTGGGTACATATTAAACTCTTGTTCAAGCAGTTTTATACTTGAAGTAATGATTAAGTTTGTAACAACCTTTCCCAATAACGCATTCCGCTTTTGACATGAGTTTTTTAATTTCCAATATGCCATTTCTGTCTATTGTAACGAAATGTAATTATAAATATTTAAACATCTACCCATGTTAGAGCCACCAGTTTTGCTTAGTCTGAAATTTGGTACAATTAGTTTAGCCTTATTCCTAGTATGAATATTGTGAACATTATACAGTACAGTATAGTAGTATTGACTCACGATTCATTCATTACTTTAGATGCGAAGATTGAACGCATCACGTCCACCGTATTCCTAATTAGGAAACCAAAGCAAAAACTGGTAACACTCCATACCTTTTACAGAACGAGATGAGCCTAATGACTATTTATGATGCCTAGAGGTCACGGGTTTGATGTTCGGATTCCAGTTACTAGAGTATGTTGTTTGCGTAATGCCTCGCACTTTATATATCTTGATCATTTAGACGTTGGAGCTTCATTAACCTTTCTCTTTCATACTGGAACAAGGAGTTGGCAGATGTACGAGTATTTTTTAGCGAAATTTAAAAAATATAACCTGAAAAAATAGGCTTATTATATCTTAACTCGAATCACAATGTCGAAAAATTAATAATAATTCTGGAACTTTGAAGCATTTTTTTCGGTCGGCAACGCGCCTATAATGCCTGTGGTTTTATCGATGTCCATGAACGTCTGTAACAACTTACCCGGTTTATCGTCTGCTCGTTTATCGGGTAAATAGATTTAAAAAATTACATCTCAGGTATCAACTGCTTAACAGATCATTGCAGGGCGCTGGTGTCTGATGGGCGATGACAGAGGGGTTTGCAGCCAAACAACATCGTAAAAGCTCTTAAGCTGTCTAATGGCCACTCATTTGGCTTAATGACTATCCCCTAAGAATAATAATCAACATTGAACAATTAGAGTGCCATTCAGGGCAGGCCACAGAGGCGCATATGAAGGTTGCTACTAATAGTCTCCCATCTAAATCCCGACCTCGCCTCGAATTGCTTAAATCAATCTCTTTCAAGTTCACAAGCCTGCGGTATCCGTGGACGTAAATCTTAGTACGTCAATTATCTAATTTTACGGTTCCCTTAATATTATAATGTCTTATTTTGTAGCTTAAGAGATCAGTGGCTTTTTAAAAACCTATAATCTGCCATCCAGAAATGTTTACATTGTTTCTTCTCAGTTCTAAAAAGCCCAAGTTATCTGTGACCGATTAGTCGATCATGTGAGCATAAGGACTGTTTTATTTGAAGATGGTAAGATGTCCATAGGTTGCAGCTATTTAACACCAGGTGGACTGCATTTACATTTGCATAAAGAAATAAATGTTCGTACGCTCATATGGCTTACTTACTCCACTAGAGTTTACAGTATATGCTTACGTTATTCAAGTATTATATTGTATGCGGGTGACCTGAACTTACAAAATTAGTCAAAAACAACCAACTTCTGAGACCTTTAGTGAGTTAGTTTAACTTTAATCACTTACATAAACGTATGCTTCGACCGGTAATCGAACCGAGAATCCTGTGGTTAGCTGGCAGGTTCATTACAGGTTCGTCTAAAACGTAACATGTGAAAAGTTTGTTTAGGCCAACTCATCTTTATATTGATAAGGGCTTCTTTATGCATTCTGTTTCTTAATTGCGTAGTTGAATAGTTAGTTAGTTAGTTTACACATCCTGTTAAGATTTTAATAGAGGTCACAGCCAACAAATCTTGGTCGTCTTGACGGTATCTTTGTCCAGCTTAAGCCTTGAGAGTGAGAGAAAAAAGATACTTCCTTTCTATTTTTAAAAGTAGTAAAATGCTGGTCCCACCTTTCTTTTCGATCGGCAATGCGACGACGAAGCCTTTTATGTTACTGATGTCCATGAACGATGGTGACCACTTATTTTAAATGATGTGGTGGCACGTCTGCTCGGTTGTCGACTAATTACACAAAAAAAAATGTATTACATTCCCTATTTCTAATCTGCACTAAATAAGGTTAATAATGTCATAGCTTGAGGTAATGAACTACCAGCAAATACCGTGAAATTCCACTGTCCACATCCAGGCATAGAATTGACTGTTCATAAATATAATAATTATAAACCAATTAATTGATAATTAACGTGCTTCGGATCGCACCAAACTACTCGTAAGCTGGAGTTTCTTGCTGCGCTAACTAAGAATGCCATTGAGATTCTACTGGCATAATTTATGGGACAATCCGTGATATTACGTAAATATTCCACAGATGAGTAATCGGGCCATCTGATAATTAGTGGTCATCCCTGCCCATGAGTGTTAGTAAGACGTCACGTAGACGTTGCCAGCTAGTTGGCAGCGGCTCGGTGTTGGTACCTGCTTGATGATTTGGGAAGGTAGTTTCAATAGTTTATTGCTATGACCTCGTATCTCGTTAAAGTCGATTTATTAAGATACACTTTTTAATCGTGCTTTTCAAGAGGTAGGGTTGAAGCTGACTACCTGACGTTTCAACCTGAGACCGTGACACAAGGTTTGCATCGGTAATAATATATGTTTTAAAATAGTCATATTTCCTGGTCATGAATCAACGAATGACGACGACGCCGAATATGCAGTAAAGCTCGATTCGACAAAAAAAAATTCTCGACGATC
This sequence comes from Megathymus violae, assembly GCA_003671415.1. Classification (NCBI taxonomy): domain Eukaryota; kingdom Metazoa; phylum Arthropoda; class Insecta; order Lepidoptera; family Hesperiidae; genus Megathymus; species Megathymus violae. Next base: position 2,087,421 of record PDGT01000017.1, on the reverse strand, counting down.
AATTTTTAAGAATAATCTTCGAAGCGATAGAAGAAAAACATTTTTTTAAATAGGGATTTACATATTGATTTCTGCTTAAGGAAACCGAACTCTGTTTTGAAAAAAAATGTGAAAAATGAAAACTGACAAGTACGTACATGTTGTAAGTGTATTCTGTTCATTATTCTAATAAGACTTATTGTTTGGTAATTGTAAACGCATGTCTATACTTATATTAATAGTGGAAGGGGTTTGAATGTGTGTGTACATCGAATGTTCCTTTCGTATTTAAATTCAAATTCAAAATTATTTAATCATTTAGATATTCTGTAAATACACTCGAGCACGTCATTTTTTGTTTCTACTACCGTCTGAACAAGGTACTTTATTCTGGATGGATTTAGGTTACATTACATATATATTTAGCTACATCCAAGACAATAGTCACTTTAATACTATTTAGTGTATTAAGTACGTAAGTAATATATCTCTATCTCTAAACAGATGATGGATAATTGTTCTACCCTAAAGAAGTGGGAATTAGTAAGAAATAAAATGATTTCTTAACATTGCTTTACAGTTTATTCGTTACAAATCATATTTACAGTCGTTTTAAACTAAATCGTTGTACATCGCCATCTTACATGCTATTACTGTCCATTTTATCGCCGCGTAAAAAATATACGATCCGTTTGAAATGAGAACATGATGACCACCTATTAATTTTTTCAAATTTAGAATCAGATTTTTGTTCTTACATAAATTTTGATGAGTCATAGTTATGTAATGGCGGGAATTTATTGTTCTTACTTCAAACGTTTTTTTACAAAACCTTATACTAAATATTTATTTAAAACAGAGAAGACAGAAAAACAGATTGTAAATGTTACTTTGAGATCATTAAGAAAGAGACGGGAAATGAAGAATTTTTAGGGAAAATTAATGAGTATTTATAAGTTTGCATGCACGACCGTGTACGAGTTCGTATAGCGATACACCGCTGAGCATGCGGATATCAGTGCGGGCATAGCGCATATCGTTTTTACAATAAGAGGGCTATAAATAACTTTAACGAGAATTGTGTGATAATGAAAGAAATTAATGATATCCAGTACAATTAGATAACACACACGCTTCTGATCAGAACGATCAGTTCATAAACCGAAAGACCAATCAGACGGTTCATAATACTTCCAAGTTTGAAAATTGTCATAATACAAACCAATTGTATATTAACAACTTCTGGACGTCATAACAATTAATTCCTTTCCGTTATCACTTCAGTCATCTAATAACGGTAGCCAGACTGTGTGTTGAAGTTGCCGTTACCAGACCCTCGGGGACCCGCGTTGGGTGCCAGGTATTGTCGGGAAGCGCCACCGCCGCTGCCGCCGCTGCCGCCGCCAAATCCGCGGCCACCAGCACCGCCGGCGCCGAAACCGCCGGATCCGCCGAATCCACCAGATCCGCCAGCTCCGTAGCCTCCGGCTCCACCGAAACCACCAGATCCGCCAGCTCCGAAGCCCCCGGCTCCACCAGATCCGCCAGATCCGTAGCCACCGGCTCCACCTGCGCCTGCGCCGCCTCCGTAACCACCGGCACCAGCTCCAGCGCCCTCGCCCTTGTAGGTTCCTGTAGACAAAATAAAATATTGTTATAGTATCAAATAGCAATAGTATATTATTGAGGCAACGAATATTATTAGTAATTCCAGTCTTCATTAACTCCTTCTGATGACTTTCCAATCCTAAATCACGTGTTATAGAAGTGTATTCTATTTTCACAGTGCGAATCAATCAAGCCATTTGAAAAGTTATATCCGTTTAAAAATTTCAAAGATATTTCGAAAGCAAAAAGAAAGTAAATCATTTGTTTTATATAAACATATTTCGTTAAAATTAAAGGTAAAGTTAAGATAAGATACGATACCTTTGTACAGTTATGCTTTGTATATTTTATTATTCGTATATTCAATATTTGTCTGTGTGAAAATATGGTAAAATTTATTATTTATTATTATGAGATACTCATAAATCTTTCTATATTATTCTGTTTCCCTCTGTTTCGTATTCGTTTCATACTATTAAATTAATCACCTATGTCAATTCCTTAATGTAATGAATCTTAGTGTAATGAAAGAGAAATATTCTACTTTATTTAAATTAAGATTGTTCATAATATAGCCATTACATTGTAAAGATCAAAAATTTACTCTCTGCAATATAGCAAGATTTTAATAGTTCATAGTTTTATCTACTAAGATCTTCGAGAGGATTTACTGTAGTAAATCTTTTGGTGGTTTGTTAAACTTAAAGGTCTATGTAAATGTCAAGATACGAATACCTTTGTAGAGTTATGTTCTACATTTAAGCTATATTCATAGTTTTAGCCATACAAATAGAACCGATTACAATTGCTTTTCTTTTTTCTTAAATTTAAAACTTTTAATGGCAACTAGCAACGCTTTACTTTTTACTTTTTGATAAAAGATATCACGCTGGCCCAAGCGAAGTATTCTCTAAATCTATTAAAGATAAATAAACTGAAATTTGTATCTACATCTTTATCTGTGTTATGGTGAGTTCTAATACCCTAAAGATTATATTACATTTGAATTTTTATAACATCTTTCAAGATTAGAACATTAAGGCATCAATGCGTTTTTTTCACATTCTAATATTACATCTGTAGCCAACAAATAAGTCATAATAAGCGGCTAAACCCGCGTGTAATAAGCTATTTCATGGATCAATATGCATTGACCTTTGCCAGAAGAATTGTAATCATAACAAGCGAGGCGGTAATCAGATGTTCAATTACAATTACAAAATGATTCGACGTCGTTGCGTGATTCGTGCACGCATCTCTGTATTGTTATGTTACGGTCATTAGGGCCGCGAAATGATGGATTATTTGAAAATAAATTATTTTAAATAACAATAATAATGTAAAAATTGGAAAGCCAATACAATAATATTAAATATCCATGAGCTGAAGTCTAATTTAACTATCCTTTATGGATGACTTAGTCAATCAATCATCATCGCTTAATTTCCACGGTGTCTTATCATAATAATATTATGGAAAATGCTACATATCCTCGAGCTGTACCTCGTATAGATCTAGTATTACACAATATTTATTGAAAAAAATAACATTAAACCTGAATATTACAAACGAATATATAGCTTACGACTTACCAGTATTGGTTGTAAAAATAGTCAATGTACTATAAAGTGCTTGCAAAGCTAATTTTCAGAGTTAACTCGCTTATTCCGCTAGCTTTGCAGTCGTACCCGAACGGTACCGTCGGTAAGCTACGAGTACAAGGTCGGACGCAAAACCATTCCGCAAATTGACCTTTAAGCTTTCTGCTCTAAATAGAGACTACCACACGTTGGATTGCACAGATCATTACTTACACATCATTCGCAAAGAGGGAGGAAAACCGCTTACTTTTTGAGCGTCCTGCTCATTGCATTGCGGTATAGCTGAAAATCAGCGTCAAGGTAATAAAGTACATTGAAAGGGAAAGTGATATAAGCATGTAGAAAAATATGTGTCCTATTTCATACATCTGCTGTAGTTCATATTTTTTCCTATATTAATAAAGTTTATCACTAAAATTTATGTTTTTAATTTTGAGATTTTACAAAGATCGATCTTCAGCGCCGATCTCTTTAGTTGCAATTGAACTACGTAAATCAAATGTACAATCTTATTTAAATTCAGCAACACATTTTGCCACCCTTATAATCTAGGTGAGAAATCTCGCAGGCAAAGATGACAAGTGTTTAACATATTAATCTGAAGTGAGAGCAGGGTTGTCGTAAAAGTCTCTAGCAATCTTCGGATGCAAGCCTCGTTCTGCTCGTTGAGCTGAAAAATGGGCGACTGGTTGGTTGGTTGGGTTCTGCACCAAGTTTAATGCTGACGGAAGTCTTGCATGGTGGCAAGGCTCGTAACCCGCCTGACTGGCTGCCACCCTTTTGGAATCAACCATAAAATGTTGGCATCGTGTTTCGTTTTCAGTGTCAATGGGACAGTTAAAGAGACTGATTATTCGCTTTCTTTGTGACCAGCAAATATGTAGTTTATGATGTCTTTTTTTTTGTTAGAAGCAGCGGTGACATTTCATCTTCAGGTGACTCGTCTGTCAGTCTGTCGTGTCTGCTCGTTTGTCAGTTTTAGACAATGTTCCGTAAGATATTTCTAAATTCAGTAACTGCGATATCTATTAATCTGTAAATTGTGTACAACAAACGTAATATTAGAAAGTGAGATGAGCTTATCTAATTACGTTATCGAATAACAAGATCACCTAAACGTGGTTTTTGAATTAGTCTCTTTTTATAAACGTTGATCTGTAAATAGAATTGCTTAAGTTTTTTTATTTAAATACTGGATATGAACTAATAATCTCAATTTGAATCACTCCACCTTTTCAAATTTAATATATATATAATTTGTATACTATATTAATGTGAAACTCAACAATTGAAAAACTTATTTATGTATTTTCTACTAATATTTTTACCCTCTTTGATTGGCCTTGAGAATTAAGTGTCCATAATAATAATCTGTGCTATGATGCTATGATATTTAAGAGCCGTAATATCACTGTATTTACCTCGAGGTCTGTTGGTGCAATTATATTTTAAATTGGCTCACCTTACGATGAATCGTATCAAGTGTATTAATAAAATAATATTGCACAGATCCAATCACATCATGTATATCTCAATCTTTAATATTGCAGTATGAAGCTACAAGTTATATGCAATAATACACAGTATAAGGGTAACGATAAAATACAATTTTTAATTATCTATCTGAAGAAGAATTTCGTTGTATTTAGTGTCTATTGTATTGTGTGTAATTGTATAAATGAATTCCATAATAGTTAAAGAAAAAACAATTTATGTCATTATGAAGAAACCCTTACATAGTTTGTTAATTGTATTGAATCCTAAATCTGTCACCGAAAACACATGTAAGTAAAAGTGAAAATAATTTTAACTAGATTTACCAAAGTAAATAAAGTCGTAAAGATGAGCTATGTAATTGCATAATTTTGATAACCGACATTTTACTATTACCGTTCCGCGTTCAACGATACCTTTGGTGCACACAATGACACGTCTATCCATTCCTTAGTCTGTGATCTTGAATCAATTTAAAAAGCTCTTCAGCGAGCGAGTTATATAACCTAAACTTTACTGCAAGTCATTTTAGCCTAGAAATACTTCGTGAGATGAATTTGCTGTGTCATGGTAATTTTTTCGTAGACAAATCTAACTGTTTAGCGCTTATTAGCTATAATAGACTTATAAGAGCGTCTCAATGATTGATAGGTATTATAGATTGATATTATTTACGATATTTTATTAGCAGTGGCCACTTTTCTTAGCAGTACCACTTATGGACGATATCTTAATTGGTATTGTCGGGTCTGTTTTATGAATCGTAATGCAATTTCTAACCAGTAATGATTAGATAAATGAGAAAGATGATTGTTAATGATTTCGACGTGCCCATACGAAGAATCATTGAATGGTTTTATAGAATATTATATATTTTGTAACATGATAACGTAAATGTGTTAGTGTTCTTTTTTGTTAAAATGCTGGGTTAAGAAACCAATTATTGCTACAAAATATGTTAAAACAACTTTTACCTAACAGTAGTATGATCAGTTGGTAATGGATGAATTGAATTAATTATTGTAAAATTATATGGAAGTGAATGTTATAGGAAACCGGCAATATACATATACCTATAGTCCCTTGTTCAAAATGTTAAATCATAATTCAAGCCCAGATTACAGTATTTAAATTTAAGAATCCAAATTCCTTACACGACAATGATAACATAACTGAGCATTAACAATAAAACTGTCATATTTCATCACATCATTGTAAACTTTATTTGTATAATTATACAATTTGTTTTCGCATGACAAAATCCGTTCCCAGAGATATGGGAAGCTTGAGAAACTCGTTACAAAGGCTGGGGCATTATGAGTCTAGATGGCGAAGATATTTCGCCTATCTACATATTTCTCGCTGTTCTACATTCTTTAATTAGTAACATGATTTGAGTTCTATGCAACCCAATTCACAGAGCTGAAAGTTACACAGCACTTATTAGAATGGATTAGATCAATTTGAACGGCTATGTATCCTCTGCCTTATATTTATCAGAAGTAGGATTTGATATGACGTCAAAAAAATTCATTAAAAAAGCATGTATTTCGGCATGCAAAGTATGTCCTGTGTACACGATATGTCCACGGTGCCTATACGAAGATTCTTAGTGAGGTGATGTGAGTATGCGAGCATCTGTTTATTTGATTTTATTACCACTAGCGGTCACCCAAACGAGATTTGGGTAACCTTACTTTACGAAACGGAATAGACAAAACCGCGGGCGGTCGGTATAGTTTCATAATTTCCCTTTGAACGTTAGCCCACAAGCCCACACTTTCGCTTCCTAAGTTGAAGCGAATTACAAAACTAGGCCCAGTGCACATCACGGGTTTCGTAAACCACCATTATGTATAAACACTTCATTACACTATGCGTTAAGTACAAAGATTGTGATGTGTAATCGGTCAACTTTTTTTTTGTTATAGTCTTTCTTTCATTTTTAAACATTTTTTTATATATATTAAACAAAAAGTACACACTCACACACTCGTTAATACCTATTCCGTTTGTTTTCTGTTTAAAATTTGTGGAAAATCTGTTAATCCACAGTGCCTAACGTTGTGAGCTAACTTAACTCCGTTTCTTTTAGGAATATTAAAAAGGGGGTTAACGCACATCACATTTTTTTTAATCCTTAAAAATTAGGAACTGTTAATTAAACATATAATAATAATTTGTTACCTAATATAATACAATATATAACTGTTTTGTTTATTAACATCAGCGTTCGATTTCTCACGACATTTTAATAATCCTACCCAATCCCACGACCCGCTAACAAATTTAACCATATTCCGAAGAAACTTCACGATGCCCCCATACCTACGTTCACTTTCAGGATAGCCGTAACCTTTTTAAGAGGATGTGAACGTATCGTGTGCTCCACGCCTTAAGCAGAGCGAGCGGGTCACGACTCAGGCGATATACCTGCTGTCTGATCTATGCTTTAGTGATGTAATAATTGACGTCCCTTTCCGAATCGAGTAATTGTTGCATGTTACACTCGACTCGTCGTCGAATATTTGTGTATATAAATAATAGTTCACACACCGGTATCCTGCACTAGGATTCAGTGTGATTGCTGGTAGGTTCATGTTAGAGTTAATATCATGTGACATTTTAGATACAAATCTCGCATAAAACGACATTATAAGCAAGACCCGATAACAAACATTTATATTTTACGTAACCGTTCACTCGGGAATTGAACTAGGAACCGTTCATTTGGTATACAGAACTACAATCTGCTGTTTGTCGTGAAGCAACTTATCAATCGATTTTATGTAAGTCGAATGATTACTCGAAGGACCTTACAAAAGGGTTGGCACTCGTAAGCAGGTCATTGCATTGACGCAAACCGAGATGAAAGAGGTGGAGGGGGGATGTAATGCGTACTGTATGTACGATGTAGGAAAATGTCTTAAGGCAGAAAAAAGTTACAATAAAAAGCATTTAACATTTCAATCTTTCAGCGGATGTATCACAACCATAGTTGGATTGAACACATGGATGGGCAGAGAAAACCGCTTTTATTTTCTTCTACCTTGCTCTTCATAATGGGTAGTCCAGTTTTATGTTAATTAAAAACAAAAACTACCTGATAAATATAAATTTAGTTAAAAGAATATAAATCAGTTTTCTCCGTATAAAAATCGAATTTAGTTAACTCACAAATCGAGCATAATCGAACCAAACCTCATTATCATTATTAACATTATTCGTATCCCAGATTGATTAATCGTCGACACTTGATTGTAAATCCTCTGCAAACAGTCCTACTAACACAAGATCTAGATTACCCCCGATAGCAAAACTGTTGCAGCTAGAACGCTAGGACAATTAAACTGTGACCTATGGCTCGCTTCCAGCGGCGCAATAGTTTATAGGAACCGAGCTAAAACATCGTTAATACCGCAAATGTAAGTTGTGGATCGTTACAATGTTGAGCTTACTCGGTACTCCGATTGCATTCTTATATAGTAAAAAATGAAGTTTAAATTGAACCACTGCAGGGCATTTTATTCTGTTTTTAATTTTTATTTTAGTTTTAGTAATAGATTCATCAGGAAGGTAAATTGTGTCGGATAAAAAATAAAATAAAGCGCTTCATGTAATTCTATTGCAATTGTTACAGATAATAATATATATTAAATACGTCCTTACAAGCAAAGCATATGCGGGTTTTACTACCAAACTGAGTGGTTGTGTTATGAAAATATCTAGAAATTCTTACACGTTACTGCTTATTAATAATGACAGCAAAATGTAACGGATGCTTTTATTTTGACATACGTTAAGCATTCTTTAAACTTCTTAACCCTTCAGGTGTCCCGAGTGACTGTATTTAAGTCCCTTTTATAAGGTGAAACAAACCCGAAGAGGTGTTTGTGAGTGTTGTCTCTTAGGGTTGAATAAGTCAGACTGAATGCAAGTAAATTCAATTTGCACTATTCAAATGTTTACGACAAGAAAATATTGATACGAAAATAACAGATTTGAGAAGAAAAGCAGATAAAAAATACGAGAGAAAATTTTGACAATAAATAAACATGACACATCAAATGTGCCAAAACAATTTTGTGAAAAGTCCAATAATATTGTGACAATAGATTATACTCAACAGATTGAGATTGCAAACCGTAGTGAGTCGTCTAAGATCTACGAGTATAAATTTAATGTAAGATAAATATAATCTTACGAGAGCGGTAAATGAATCTTCTGTAACTTTATATTAATACATATACGTTATAAGATCTACAAGTGTTAGTTAGACTAGAATGCCGGGATAATTATTCGATGACCTATGCCTACTGAGTGCATTGCCTAATGCGATCGTATCACGTCATCTCGTAACTCATCTGTAGGCTCTAATGTTGTACGTTGACCACAATTTTGTGATTACGATGGATCTACATTGTGTTCGGTACAATTTTTTTGCGTGTTCAAATTGTGAAACATATAAAGCATATTTAAATATGGCTTATATAAGATAGTTTCAGTTATAAGTACATGTGTCTGCTTGAAAAAATCGAAAGTTCAGTGGAAAAAAAAAAATTCAACAGTAAATCATATTATTTCAAAAAATTATCAAGACTTTATGAAAATTTTCTTGTAGTGTTAATGACTAAATTTGGTCACCAATAAATAGTAAGAAACGTAGCAAGGTTAAATTGTGGTAAATGTATTGCATTAGTTTGAAGTATTTCATGGATTTAAATTTCCCAATATCCTACTGTTTTTTTCTACCTACATATAATTGCTGCTAATAAAAATGACATATTTTAATTGAACATATATTTATATTCAATTTCAAATTGTTGATAAAATTGTAGGACCAGCATGTTACTTCCAATCCTTGTCATTAATAAAAGTTTTCAACATTAATATTTTACTCAAAATTAATGTAAGTACAAAAACCGCTTACTTACTGTTCGAAACAATTACAAAAAATCCTTCAAAATATCAAAGGTTACAAATTGCTATATATATATTGTGGTAGGCCTCCACTGTTAGTTTGCGTATTATGAGAATTTTGTTATTAAGGAGATAAAAAATAATTGTAATAATCTTTAATTACATGACTTATTCCGTTAAGTACTTCCAACATTTTCTTTACGTCAGGTAAAATATCAAATCCTAATTCATTCAAAATCTTTTGCTTTACATAAATACTGACTCATTTTTAGTCTACAGCATGCAACGGCCCGAACGCATTACTGGTCCATTTTTGTACCTAACTCTATTTGTATCTCATTAATGGCGAATAATTTTCTGGCAGATACAGCATTCAGTGTTAATGGGCTCGGTCGTCATCTGGCTTTTTTGCTAATTCAGATTGCAGGAACTAACGCGACCGGGGAATCATCATTTTGTAAGTGATGTGCTAAGATCACTTCATGGTTTTATATACGAGTTTTTATAGTGATCATATTTAATGCAACGTGATCACGGTTAATGTTTCTGCTTGTTGTCTGTCTGATGCTTTAGTTTGTTTGACTTTATTTAAACTAATATGACTTTACATGAAAAGGTATAGATTCAAGAATTTAAATTCGATTCGAGGAAAACCATTCTACCTGCGTTTTTATTCTGGTCATTTTGTAATGCAGTAGAATGCAATTATCATAATTTGTATAAATTATGTGATTCATCAGACTTATTATGAAAATGATTTTCATTTCAAATTATCTTAAAAAAATTGTAGTGTGCTTAATTTCAAGAACGATTACATTATAATCTGACTTAACTTAATATAATTTATAATATAAACGTTATAATTAATTCACTGTTGGGTAAATTATTTTGAGCAATACTAAATTATTTATGGATTTCAATTAGTATAAAAAAATTTATTTGTTAATAAGGATTACATTTTGTTCGAATTAATTAAAATTGGATTTTGTTTGCGTTTGTAAATCTCGAAATGATAATTTGATAAAATTATAGATTAATAAATTAATAAATAATTAAATAAATATTAATTACCTAACTGCAGTATTTTTTATAAGATGTGCCATCGATAAAATATGCAACATCTGACGTTGAAAGTTATTTTTCAAGTTTGTTTTTTACATTTTCAATTCATAGAATATTAAAAATTAAGAAACTTACCATCGTCGACAATGCCGGCGGCTTCATCACGGGCGTTCTGTTCCAAAGACTTCAGGATCTCTTCAGGAATGGGAGGTGGGGTAGGAAGATGCGCACCACGTGGCTGGAACCCATTCTCATCAGCGGTGTATTGAATGCTATAGTCCTGGCCATCATCGCCTTTGTACGCGAAACTGCCTTGAGATTGAACACCGTTGGTAGCTACACCAGACGCGTCAGCCTTAATTCCGTTAGAGGTTTCGAAGTCGTATGAGAAACCTTCAGCGGTGACTTCAGAGTTGAGTTTTAGGATTTGAGCGTTACCGTCTGCGGAATTACTGCGTCCACCGGCTCCACCTCCGTAGGATCCGCCAGCATTGTATCCACCACCTCCAGATCCTCCGAAACCCCCAGCGCCACCTCCGAAGCCTCCAGCGCCACCGCCGAAACTACCAGCACCACCGCCGAAGCTACCAGCGCCACCGCCGAAGCCCCCAGGTCCAGAGCCAGCTCCATAACCAGCTCCCGCACCTCCTCTAGGAGGTAAGTATGCGTTGTCCAAACGGGCTGCAGAGCAGACACCGAACACAGCGGCTGCGATTAACTGCAACAAACAGATTCGCAGTTAAAAACAAATATGTACAATCCAGTTTCATTTTTTTTTCTTATATTGTTGAAGCGGAAGTATATCAAAGAACTGGAACAAACTGGACAATTAATTCCTTTTAATATAGACAGGTAACTAGAGCACAAGGTTTTTTTTAACTTACAGCAACAGCAAAAGTTGTCTTGTTTTCAACAATAACTCGATCATAATTGAATCGAAGATTTTTTGCAGTTAAGTTAATTAATTTCTACATAACTTATTGTAAAATATTTGAGATCGTGACTTTAAGAGAGCTATAGTATCATCTATAGACTTTCTTGAACACTACATATATCCTATGTATTTATTAGTATTAAGGTTTTGTTACTAACCACCAAACAATAAAAGGTTTGAGAACTAAGATTTGCCTTAATATTATCATAAATATTATATGTGACACACACATCGGCACATATAGTCAATCAAATATCCAAACAGGATTTATAGTCTGATTCGGTAGTTTGATATATGACGTTTACTAAAGTGTTTAGTGAGCCGTAATGACATACGTAATTAAAAAAAACTAAGTCGAATTCTTCGCTGATACAAATGTGAATATTTTTTTGAAATAAAAGTAGATTGCTACAGATGTTCTAGTATTCAAATAGATGCCCTAGGCGTAAATATGAATAGTTGCAATTTAAGCGTGACAGGTTAATTGGTTTTGTGGCCAAACGCTTTATTAATAATATTGGTTATTAGTCTTTATGGCTCCGTGCAATGCAAATAAGAAGTGGGTTCGTTGGGGCCAAAACCAAAAAGTTTATTTATAGATCAATAATTATCTATGTTAGCATAACATAATATATATGATGAATGAATTATATTCAAACTATCCCTTTGACAATTTCTGCTAAGGAACAAATATTGTGAAACTTTGAAACATAATAAGTCATTCGCTCTTAAATTATGAATGTATTGTGTTTTTTCATATTTTGATTTAAAAAAAAAATATTATAGTTGTTAATATTTTATTATATATATATCAATAGTGTAAAATAAAGTTGTTGTATCTGTCTGTGCGTTGTAATAAAATTTGAAACTTTTGAATGATTTTTTTAATAATTCATTTATAAACTTTCTAATTTCTAAGTTCCTGGAAACTAGGCCAACCATATTGAATATTTTTTTCCCAACAAATCAACCCCAAAATATTTTGTTCTACAAAAATCAAATCAAAACCAATACTATTATGCGGTTAATAGTTAGAATTTTTAATAAATTATTAGCAAACTTGGCACTGACCTAATTAAAAAAAATAGTTCAAAAGCGTTAGTCTCAAAAAGGCTTTCTGTACTTTCTTGTACCGTTAGTATATAAAGCACTTACCAGTTTCATGTTTAATATTAAATGGTTTTAAAATTTTGAACAACTGATGCGTCCTGCGCTCGCTGTGAACTGTGCTGGGTCGAGATTCACCGTCGGTTATATAGCTCCCGTCTTGGGTAGAACGCTCCACTGAAAAAGGTATCATGGCCGCGCATTTCAATCGGCTGTCTCATAGAGAGCACGGGTCTATCTATCGAAAGGCGATTCCTCGTGACGTTACTTGCGATTCCATATGACATACGATATTACAGTTGTGGTATTGCAAGAATGTATGGATGGATTCCTTTTTTTGTGTTCGTCCATTTACATAGCACTATTAAGTTGTGATGCAATTAAAGCGGTATGGATGAGTCGAAGGTAATAAATAAATGAACGCTTATACACTCGTTTCTCTGCGCTAGGATTCCTACGTAATACGACTACAGTGTCAAAGCCTACATACCAGATCCCCTGTCTGGTTAGCAAGGCACCGGTGATGGGTTGGTTAAGTTCATCAGTGGCGGATCACTCACCGTCAGGTGGGTCGTCTGCTCGGTTGTTGGCTAGCAACATCGAAAAGTTTCTGTGTGAACGCGTCTTGACGATATTGTACGGTTGGTAGCAACGTTGTATGTAAAAACAAAGACCCTAGGTTCGATTCATAGCGAGGTGGTTATTTCATACAGCTCCATAAAAAAACGGGGCAGTTATTATGTACATGTATCTACACGGCCTTTAATTATATATATTGTTTTAATTATAGGTATGTGTTCAAGCCATTCACGACAAGGAATATGTTGTGCTTGGGTTTAAAAAGCATTAAGTAACATCTTCAAGCATATGCAAATCTCATTCTGTGAATCATAGAAAGACAACTATATTAAAAATACGATGTTTACTGAGAAACATTAATAAATTCGATGCAGTCCGTCTACTTAAGCGACTATTACAACGCACCCAAGTTCAAATTTATTTGACATAAATATCTGTTCCACCTGAGAACAGAACCCGGAACTCTGAGCTACAGGTTCGGCTAAAACATACAGGGATACAGTTCTGTGAACTTGAATACATTACCGCTAAGACATGGCATATCGATGACTTCATCATTCATTTTAAGTCTTAAAGCAGTTTGAACTTATTCATAAGTTGTTATATTATGTTATACTCATAACGCACTGCTGAGATTCGTACTACATTCAGAAAAAGAAGAGTTTACGTGCTTCACCATACTGTCTTTGTGAAATTTGAGTGACTTTACACACCCTTTGTGACTAGCATAAAAAGCTTTATGGTTTCCAGCTGCAGACTGTAAGAAAGCTTTCGTGGCAATGTTTTCTTTTAACGAATACATCGATAATACTTAATGATAGGTATTCCGTTGCAGGTACCCGAGTTCGAGTTTATTTATTTATTTAAGCTTTATTGAAAATTCTAAAAATTAATGTTACAATGGGCGGACTAAATGCCTTGAGTTCTGCATTCTTCTTTCATGTTCACTTACTTTAAGTAGTGGAAAATGTTGTAAGATAAATTTTCTATGAAATTCTAGCCAAAGTGTGCCAAGCACTTAGATAATTGGGTAAGTACCTACTTGATGTGCACGTAGATACCAACTTTTACCTTTTTTTACATAAAATAAGTTAATGCTTGACAACAATCCCACGTGACGGTAAGCGGTGATGAAGTGTGGGATGTTGAACGCACTGACTTATAAAAGCCTATTCACTCTGCTTTTGGAAACTCCCACGTCGTAAGTATTTATTTATTTGTTTTTTATCTGACACAGGAAAGGAAGGCCTGAGTCCAATCATAGAATAATTATCGTGTTAGAATAAACTTACGCACACAGACACCCCCGCACTAGAAATCCCTGTGTTGGGGATGTAATGGAAGTGCATAACTGGCTCGTTACACATAATCGTTACACATAAATCCGGAAATCGAACCCGGAACTTGCGCTCGGCAAGCAGGATCACTATCAAATAAGATACAATACAGAATACACGCATACAGTCCAAAATCGAAACTTTTATTGCTTCCTCCTGCTATACAGCTGTATAATATCTACAGCGTATTGCTTATGGCACACCATTATTTAAACATCTTTTGTGTATCAAATATGTGTTGATAGTACGACATATCTATTGTTCTAATATCTTCAACAAAAAGGACTGCAAGGGATTGGAATAACATGCCCGCGTCGGTGTTCCCTCCTTCTTACAATGTGGGAGTCTTCAAGTGGAGAGTGAATAGGCTATTTATAAGTTAGTGCGTTCAACATCTTAGACTTCATCACCGCTTACCATCAGGTGAGATTGTTGTCAAGCACAAACTTATTCTATATAAAAAAAGTCGGACATCGCTTATCTGTCGTGCCCTAGACACGTTATATCGTTCGAAGTTATAGATAAACCCAACAGCTTGTTTTAATTGTAAATGACAGAATTTTGCAACGCCTACAAGAATTGGATAGGTGACCTTTAGTGACGAAATTTCTTGAATACTTTCAAGCTTCGGAGGGCGTATAATACCAATCATCAGCATAAATGTACGAGGCCTTTGGGCACTCTAGCCCTGGTTACCATACCACATCTCATAATTGTCCCATTGCTGGGTTCGACTCCTCTGCCACGCTGATAAAATAGCTCAAAGTCATTTCCACTCTATTTTGAGAATTGCATTTAAACTGACAAGCTAACATCACTAAAAATAATGTTATCACTGCATTTCTAACCATCGCCTTTCAGACCAGCCCAAAACATACATATATATACATATATATACATATATATATTTGAAAGACCTGATCGAAAGATCCAATTGTCTAATCATTTATTATAAGGTAGTTATACGATATTTACGTAATAAATTGACTGATCTTGATGCCTCTGGCGATACCCAACAAACATGATCTTAATCAATAACTCATTGAACGTTATTAGAAGTTTCAAAATCTGTATGATCAAAGAAGATGCAGGGAGAAGAGACATGATACTGGTCAACTCTTAAACTCGTAAACCAAGTCGCGTTAAACACATCTAGGAGATTTTCCGTTTTTTGAAAAAAATGTCGTACAGGTTTTTCTGTAAGTATGGGTAAGGTAAATATTTAGTATTTTATTTTAAAAGTTTTGACTCAGTAGTTTGAAGTTAAGAGGGAATGGTCAATTTTCGTATCATTTCTTTGATATCTCCTAAATTATACATTTAAAAATTAAAAAAAAAATATATATCCGTGTTCCTTATAGTGAAATATTCTGAGTTATCTTTCAATTTTTTTCATTTATATTCTCAAATTAACCATAATTTAATTAATTTCGTTTAATGTCCATGACAGAGTAATGGAATACTATACATGCACTGAATTTGCAAAATGGGTGTGTCAGAAGCATAAACTTACACACAGACTTATGTCTTAAATGTCATTCTTAAAATCATTTCTAAGCTTATTTCATTACAGACATTATACATTTTATCTGTAACAGGTACTCACGATTTTTGTGTTGTGTCTTAAGTGTGTAATAAATCACCATCAGCTGGCTCGTCTGTCCGTCTGTCGGCTGTTAAGATAAAATAACCGTGCACATCATTCTTCATGATAGTAGTCATAAATAACGGTTTATTTTTAAAAGATTTCATGCTACACCTAAAACTCAGAATTTTGTTAAGTAGTTTCAATGCAGCGTTATTTAATGACTAATAATTCTTGGAATGAGCTCCAATATCGTACAAAAAATATAATAATACAAAGTAATGGGTAGTATCAACAAAGTTGTTTGTGGCATTTTTACCTCTTGCTCGTTACCTTTCACGTCGAATAAGGTCATAGGCCTATCAATTGCGAGGCTGCTCTTCTTATTCACGCAAATGTGTAATGCAAGGCTTCTGCGAGTCTTTACAGGGGCCAGATTATCGCGCGTACAATTTTATCCGTTCGACTTCATGTGGTACGATTTGTAAATTACTGCAAATGATAAAGCTACGCAATAGTTTTTGTTACCTAAAATATTCTGATATAAATTGACGAAGAGATAGTGCTCAAAATAAGTTTCATATAATTTGTAGGGCTTTTGTCTTTGATAAGTGAAATATACAGAAGAAATAAATCTTACTAGATTTTTTAAACCAATATTTCGTTACCATCTAATACATCCTGAACTATGTGCTAAGGCTGTATGACCAAGATCGATTTCATCGCAATTTCTATTTATAGCTACTGAGCTCCTACATAAATGAAGTGTAGTACCTACAAGCCTATCCGTTCTACTTGGCCTTACTCTTCTTATCTCATCATAGATCCATCCCAGCATCGATAGTAACGTAATTACAGGAAACGACAAAAAACAGTATTAACTTCATAGAATACGTAGAGGAACGAGTATTATTTATTTGATTATTATCATCCTCAAAATATCTTACATTAAAAGTAAAATAAAAACAGGAACAAAACCCAGTCTTTTAGTTTAAGCCCCGCAACGTTTTTTGCCGAAATTATCTGTGCACGTAACAAAACGCGATTATGACATTCGATATCAATATCATATCGACATTATTTAGGCACATAACATCTTTAACCCTAGAATAGATCTCCAAGTCTTTATTTATAACTTAATTCTAAATGCACGTAGAGCTTGCTTGGTTGAACTTGTACCCGTAATCTAAAGTACTTAGCTATGATAAATATATCATTTTTAACTTAAAATTTCAAGGTAAATTCGACCGTGTAAAATAATATTGGCAAAAAATACACATGCAAACCTGTTCGTTTGTTTACCATTAAATTTAATTATCCTAAAAGCAAGGTGTCGTGGAAGGAGATGGGTGGGGAGGAACGCCAGAGGTTTCGGCTGCAACAGACATTATTATGACAAATAAAGGTCTGTTTCTGGGTTTTTGTTGGTTATGTATCATTTGTGTATGTGCATAGTTCTCTTAATTCAAGGAATATGGAAATTGTGTGCTATCATATAAGTAAATGTAAAATATATGCACTAAAGTTCAATAGTATGGCAGTAATATCACTTTACTACTGCCTGCCGTGGTGACTTTTGTTCGATTCCTGAAATATTATCCTTACGTTTATAAATAGTATCCGGAAAAGCTTTCCTCATGAATTGCAGCTAGTTTAGATATTGTGTTATAAAATTGTTCACATTATAGATTTCGACTCTTGTTTATACTATATTGTGATTATGTTTACATTTGGTCATCATTTTAGGTATTAGCTTATGTTAAATACATATTTAAGTATACTACAAATGTATATATTTTTTTTAGCAATGGGCGTGAATAAAAAAAGTTAAGCTTAGAAAAGTATCCTATTTACGTTGTGACGGTTAGATTACTTAACAGTTTTAGTAAACATGAATACGAATTATCAAATTATTAATAAATGAAAAAAGTTTTAGTAATTTGGAAGCCTGGAAGTAAGTGATCTACATTAAGATTGTATTACATTCAACTCACCAATGATATAACATATGATTCGCGTAAAAATGATAATCAAATCAATATAATTTCAATACTTACTTATTTTATATATACATGCATACTTATTTTCAAAATCATAACAGGTAGAATCCAAACAGATATCACATTTGAAATAAAGGATCATAAAATTCACACTAGAAGTAGGGGGAAACTTAATTTAGTACCACCACGAACGCTTTACGGAAAAAAAAATATTATGTTTGAAGGAGCACAGTTTTATAACAAATTACCAAACAAAGTTAAAAATGTAAGAACCATACACCAATTTAAAAAGCAATTAAAGTTGTTTATCGGTAACCACACGTCCAATGACACTGACTTAAAGCAATAAGATTTCAAATGTATGTTGTATATTTTCTCATTTAAGTGAACTATGTAATGTTCTTTTGAGAAATAAAGATCTCTAACCATTATAATACAACTATATAAACCTTCCTGTTTCATGTTCAACATATCATGGATCCGTTTAGAAAGAAAGTTAGATTAAAAACAATACTTACGAAGCAGTAATACTCGTAAACATGAATTGTCCTTTGGTGAGTTAAGGAATGTTACCATGCTACTTATTTGATGACTTACATTGTCACGGAGTACATTGACACTTTCGTGACCCGTGAACGATCGTGTCAATAATACCCGCGGTTCCCACATCGTCGCATCGCGATTGCACCCAGGCATCCACTTCGGTGGCATTAACAAAACTTATTAGGTATTACTTTTTCATTTAAAGATGTAAATTATTTGAACAGTAAGCCTTGTGGCCGTAAATAGTTACTATAGTGTCAAGTCCGTTACCTCAGTGTGTCAACAACGCGTTGCTAACTAAATCGAAAGTTGTAACATAGATTGTCGTTTGGTTTTCTAATATTGCCATCGAAGTTTTGAACGAATTTTCCGAGTGCCGACCCCATGACCTGGTAGTGACCTTGCCTACTTATGCTTTATGCCCAAAAGGCGTACCTATTGATTATACTGTAGTCGGTCATTCCAAAAGTTTGTGTTAAAGATGCAACCGACACCTTATGATCTGATTTTTTGTAACATTTTAAAGACAATTGACTAGATTATCCGTTCATTAAACAAGGAAATGGACGGAGTGAAACGGAAGGTCGAGATCGTAAAAAGTACTTACTTTTTGTGTGTGTTTTTCTCCAGTATTATTGTTGAGATTATAAATAAGGCGATTGAACGTTTTCTAAGATCAGAAGTAGAACCGAACTCCACACAATAAATACAGGTAATAAAACATTGCAACACTGACAAGATCATAAAATATGTTAAAAATTTCTAACAATTATTTTACGCGAGCAACCTGTAAACCATTTTATTTCATTCAATTATTAAGCTTATTTGAAAAAACAAACGCAAAGCGATAAGATCTTGTTTTGTTCACAGTTTTATATAATATCAGTTCTTTCGTTATTTAATTAATAACTAGTGCATTTTATACGCGGGAGAGAAAATAATTTTTAAACGGATTGAAACAGTTATGAAATTGTACTGCAAGTAAGAATAATCTATATATATAATAAAATTCTAAGTGATCGTTTTCTGTACATGAACGGTATATGAGAAAAACATTATATTATAGGGGGCCTTTATTAACGTGATAGAACACAAAACAATAGTTGCTAGAATTTTTGTCTCATTGTCTGTGTGTTTATTTGCGCTAAGCTGAGAAACGGCTTAACCATTTTCACCTGGTTTTTAATAATACATTTCAGTGAGCGTCAATTAATACTTAAAGTTTGTTTTATTGCAATCCGTCCATAAGTAAGAAATTTGAATAAGAAAAGTTGTTAATATAAAGACCAAAATAGATTAAGAATTTCTGTGACTCTATGACTATGCGGAAATAAATTTATTGATAAAATTATAATACCTGAACATAATATCCAAATTATTCTTAGGAAAAGTATACAATGGGATAAAATACATATGTAATAAAATCGATATAGAGCGTGTCCATGTTATTTTACTTACATATTGTATTTTGAAAATGACAATGTTAGAGGAAACTGGAGGTGAGTTTAAAACGATGAATGTATTTCTGCTGATAAATATCTACGCACAACGATAACGTAGGCAAAGTTTGCTTTCGATTTAAAATTATTGCACATATGAACTGCAAGTAATTCTAAATGTGGCGGTGTAAATTGCGCTATTATGATGCATCCTTCAAACCACCTTTGCTTGTCACTGGCGGCAACGCTTAGGGAAATATCATTGTATGGATACGTCTAATGCTTCCACATCATCATCATTTAGCGATAATGTATACACATTATGTTATCGAAAAGTACGTGCAGGATTGTTAGAAAGGATCACGAATCGATTTAATTGTTCTTGTATTGTTGTAACGGAAGAATTTTTTTACTAAATAAGGGATAAACCATGCTTAACTGCAAGTTAGCCTTCACTGCTCGTGCTGCATCCTTTTACGCCACGGATGAGGAAAAGATGTCGAGTTTTTATTGGAGGTCACTGTGCTCTGTGACAACCAAGTTGTTTCCAGCGTCTCTGGTGTGTGATGATAGGATATTTTACCTCCATAACTACCAGCATTTTTCTAAAATCAACTAGCACTACGGAAAATCGTTGGTGACGACGAACACTTGTCATCAAGTGGCCCGTTTTTTTATATTAAAAGCCGGTTAAAGTGGTCACCGTCGCCCGTGGACATCAGCAAGACCAAAGGTATCATAGATGCGTTGTCGGCCAGGAAATGAGAAGAAGGTTAGAAAGAATGTACTGGCTCTCAAGCCCCCAGCCGGAACACGACGAGTCGTTTGGCGGCTGACTCGAGCAGGAGGGTGGTAGCTAGCCAGGCGGGCTTCACGGAAAGATAGATAATAATACCAGTAATAATATTCATGGCTTAATAATAATAATACTACTGATAATATAATACTTACGCGAATCCTTACCACCAAGCAGGCTGGCTTTTGTCGCCTCTTACGAAACCTTTTTCTACCAGCATGGGATTGGGGGGAGTATTATAGGCCACCCGAATACGGCCTTTAGCAGCTACTGATAAAACATTAATAATAATATATGTTCAGCGTGTGAACATACTAGAATTCACCCATACTAGATTTCTCTATGTTGCAAATAGTATAGTCATAAAAAATGCCCATGACCCCAGGAACACATAAAAGTCTACCCCGACCGACAATCGAACCCAGGACCTCTTTTCGACAGGCAGAGTCACTGCCATCTAGGCTACGATTATCGTTGATATAAAAAAAACCTATTTTAATTTTTGATGATAAATATTATAACAGTTTAAAAGCAAATATGTAGTCTATCTATTTAATTAATCAATTACAGCTGGTTACAGAGCATGAACGCAGTCGGTCCAATACATTAAAAACGATAAAAACTGCCATGTTACATCTTGTATCATCTCCTTATAAAACACCGGCTTTACTATTCTTGTCCACAGATCAACAGAAGGAATGGAAACACCGCAATAGATGCTACAGAACATCGTAATGTGTCATAGTAATAAAAAAAAAGTTTGTAACAGCTATTGAATCGTCGTCAATAGCTACGACAGTTGTCTATTTGTAACTTTGTACTATGGAAAGATTTTTTAAAATTTCGGTGGCTTTACCAGTATCTATACTACGACGACGTCCGTCTGTCTGTATGTCCCGTTAAAACTTAAGAATGGCTTGACTGATTTTAATTAAAATTAGTATGTAGCGAGAACACGTGATGTCGCAGACGACAGCCTACATAAAATATCAATGATTATCCCAATAATAATCAAGAAAAAATATAAAATTTTGTATGTATTCATTCATTCATCATTGTGAACAATTGTGAATTGTTCAACTCGAATGAAGTCGGAGGGGCCCGCTAGTCTTAACATAACATAATCGTTGGTTCTTTGCGAGTGATCGTACTACTTCTGAACGAGTTCTCCAATTGAAGTCATATTCATACGATACATTATTTTCTCAAGAGGAACAGATCTTAACAGATCTGATAGATGCCGCTGTTAAGTTAAACAATAAATATTTACATACTCACATCCCCCATTAGGATGTCCTGTGTTGCGGGTGATATGGATGTATAACAGATAAAATAAATCACAAATATCCATGGCCCGAGAACAAATATTTATCTGTCATCAAAATTCGAACCCGGCACCTCTCGCACCATAGACAGTCACCAACTGAACTACTGGATCGTCGGGGTTATCAACTAATTCTAAATTTTAAATTCAAAAACAATTTGTCATGTATTTAAATACGAGTACTGTAATTGAAAATTAAAATCTTTTTAAATTTAAAATAATTATACGAATTCTTTAATATTTTTTGTTAATAGCTGGCAAGTGAGCAGATGAATCCGCATCGTGGTAAGTGGTCATTGTCACCCTCGTACACTGACTGCTGACTAACAACAGGTGGTACGGACACGTCGCTGATGGAAAAGAAAGAGAACCCGCTTTCTATCGTTGTATTAAAATCGGGTTTTGTTGAACGTGAGAACTATTTATTTTTCGTATTCAAATAGCAATTGTTATGATTTAAATAGTTTTAGTGTAGAATGTCATGTGATTTCGGTACAAGATTTGCAGTATACACACATATACCCACAAGATACCACTCCGTTACGCCCTTTCAAAACTGACGTCAACTTCACCCGTCATTAGGTAACTTTGGAATGGTTACATCATTTATACATTTGAATGTAATTATAGCTTTTAGTACATACGCGACAACCCGCATTACTTGCAATTGTACACATCTTGTACCTTCTTGTATCCACAGCTTTAGTGGCCACTAAATGGCCTGTCAACGGTATAGAATATCGAACCTAAAAAAATTCTTGCACGTCGTGAACAAATATATGCCGCAGACGATATCTCTCAAACACCGGGCTCATATGATATAATGAATGATATTGTTAAACAATATTTAACTATGATAAATAAAAAGTCTCGTTACGAACAGTGAATCCTGATTGAAACGAGAAATACTCGCACTTCGCCACTCTCTCTAGTCTCTACTCGCTCTAGTATTAGAAGATATATATATATATAGATAGAAGATATATATATATAGATAGAAGATATATATATATAGATATATATATATATATATATATATACATATATTGCATTATATATATTAAGCATTTGGAAATAAATATCTTTAACTTAAAATATCTTTCGGAAAGTATAAAGGTAACTTAATAATGTCATATATTTATATTTTATATGTATTCTTAATTATAATAGTAAAATATATATTCTTAATAATTTTATAGGCAGTAAATATAAGTTTATGTGTGAACAGAACACAGATTATTAGAATATTGTAATCGTAAATATCTCGAAGTATAGGACTCAATGTTTGCACCAATAATGGACACTTAGAGAATAATGCTGAATGAAGCAATGAAATAAAAAAAGGGAATCAAAGAAATAGTTTTTTAATATAAAATTTAGTTTATAGGTTACAGGTTTTACAACTTGTATAAATTAGAGTTCTTCCTCTTCTTCAATATAGCACAGGTCTGTTCCAGTCAATAACAATCAATAACATAAATTACTCTGTCATACAATATAAAATAATATTTATTATAAATAAATAATTAAGTTATTACAATTATATTGAATAAGTCGTAAAAATTAAGCATAACTAAAATTGACATTTAAAACAATCAACTACCTTAATGCAGTCTTAAATTCAGTATTCGTAACATAATAACAATATAAAGCAATTTTACTTAGAAGACTTACATATATTAAAGAATGGTATAGTGTCCAATACTGGTGCAAGTACCTTACGTACTAAAATAATGACTACATTTTGTAGATGCGCTAGGATGCTGTTACAAAAGACTCTCACGCCGGAATGATAGTGTTTGTTTAATACTAGATGTCAGACGAGCTATTTGCATAGTGTTATAGGCACCACGCATGCGCAACACCGGAATATACTGTAGTACCACTGTTTCTGTTATTATGATACTAGCAGTACTTTACGTCTTGTAAATACACAACAAAGAAATAAACACTCACACACAAAACCAACCGTACGAAGAAGCAAATGGACATACACAAATTAGACACTATAAACACCCACGATGCGAGAATTAACATTTATCTGTCATATAAATGTTTGTTTCAGTCAGGAATTAAATCCAGGGCTTCTCGACAGGTTAAATAGATGATTATTAGGGTTTCGTATGTGAATTATAAGTATAAAAAAAGAACCCCTTAAGGAATCACTCGGTAATCTGACTCTAGAATATATGTATAAAAAAATTAAGCTTCTGACTCAATATACTAATAAATACGGCCATTTCTGGAACATAAAATTCATGTAAATACATTAAATGAAACCCATAGAGTATTCATTGTTAACCTGCAATGATACAAGTTTGCAAGAAGCCAGATTTCAAAGTAGTTACTCCAAGAAGAATAGAATAACTCCAAAATTTGTTAATTAGTAATTATACAAGAATACGGAATCCTTCAAACCAGAGTTTTATTCGTACTTGTCCAGCTCACCTGATGGTAAGTGGCAATATAGCCGTTAAAAAACCTAATTACCCGTGACATAAACTTATCCACACTTCAATGAGATGGGAAATACCGACGCGGACAGAATATAGTATCAACCCTTCATGGTACACATATGTACTATATAACTAAACAAACGGCATCGTCCATGCTCGAAGACGTGTTTATAACGAAAGGGTGCTTTGTCACCATGTGTCGAATTGTTCTATAGTAGAAAGGAGAATAATATACTGTTATTTTGGTAGTAAGAAGACGTAACACAGTCTAACTGAAGAAGACGTATCGAAGAGAAAGAGGACGATATATAAGACTAATTTAATGTCGTTTATTACACATTTTATCGCATAAAACATTGAAATTGTTCTTTCAATGTTGATTTATAATATTTTATTAGATACTTTTGGAGGTATGACGTGGGGTCTATTCAAAACTGGATAATCAATAAATGTGAGTAGCGTGCCCCCATGCAAGGTGGAACTCGACAATCGTTCTACCCAGTCAGTCAGTGCACATAATATCAATAATTAATAGTAAAAAGTAATTTTTCATATGCAATTCTTATGCGGCGCGTTAAAGATATTTTCTTGGAGATGTATTTTAACACCGCTTAATGGATAAAAATCCTTAGGGCATAAGAGCCTCTGACCTCCTCTGCTCGTGGTAAACCCTGCTGAACATAGGCGAAGCTATGACAAATGGCTCCACCCCCATCCCCTCCTGGACATGGTCGCTGGGGCTTACACCACCATCCCGACAATGCCTACTCATGTATTGAAAGACGGTTCTTCACTAGTCGGGTTAGCTACCATCCTCCTTCTAGAGCGTACCGTGAACTGTGCCTGCAGTGTCGGAGAGCCAGAGATAAGTGGGTCGCATGCTTCCATCATGGCCAGCAAATACGGTTGTGCCTTTGATGTTGTGAACGTGCATGACCGGCGATTATCACTGACTGTTCCTCTATCAGCTATTTACATAAAAAAGCTAAAAGTTATAACACATTTATAACTATACAAACACAATTAGGTACAGCCCTATACATATAAAGTTTACAACTACTAAAGTATATTCGGCAAAGAAACTAACTATCTTAGTATACGTATTTAGAACTCAATTTCAACACAACTATTGCTGAAACTTGTACATTTTGCGACATAGTTTGCTGTGACACTTACTTAAACAATCGAGATAATAATTAAAAGATTTCAGATATATATATATATATATATATATATATATATATATATACATAATAAACATTGACTTTACAAACGTAGACAATAATAATTTTATTGAGTAACTATAAAATAAGGCAAAAGAATTATTTGACAACTAGAAGTGCGCTCCGACTTTTTCGGATTGCACGATTATGCTAAGTTATATGTATGTGTACGAACATAATGTATATATATCTATGTCCATATAATGTACCTTTCAAATGGCAAATTAATCTTTCCAATCGGTGCCGTTGTTCTGAAGATTACTCTCCGCATACATACAAACACACAAAATCCGCTCCCTCTCTTACAGTGTATGAACTTAAGTTTATTGTCTGTTAGGTAGGCTGAAAAGCCGCAGTCGACGTATCTGCCGGGTTGTCATACAATAAAAAATAATAATAACTCCACTATGGCAGTAGCAACGGCACACAAATATTAATTTTACATTACTTTTGATTCAAATAATTTGAGTTAAAGATATAAAGTAATTCAGCTTAATAATGTATTAATCAATTAAACAAATCGCAAGTTTTAATGTGAATTACTTAGACATTCATCAACACATTGCATCCCTTCCATACACTTTATTATTGCAATTAACAATAACGCTCATTTTCGTAACCAATTCTCATCTCAGGAGAGATAAGGCAACCTTGAATCCGTAAGTACTTGGAACCATTCACAGAGTTTTTGATTGAACCAATTGCTCACAATGTCCGTATGAGTCGCTGTTACTTACAACGACCCCTCTCACTTCGAGCAGGATTGCGGTTAGAATTTTTGTATCCCTTTATAATTTGAAATTAGGGGGAGGGGAGGAAAGAGGAGAACGATAACATCTATTCGGTCCCAATTGTCAACCTCACCTGCACGTGGTGCCCCCTGCTGGACGACGGACGAGGTACTGGCGACCGACCAATGGCGGTATATCTATTACACACTCTTCGGGAAACTAACTAGAAGGGGTTACAGCGGTCTTGGAGATTTAAATAGCTCCAAAATGTCGGGCTTAGAAGGCAAGGGGATCACTGCACTATTTTTCCAAGAAAGACGTCATGGAAGCATGTAAAAAAAATGTAAAAACATATTTTGAGGAGGGGAACGGATTTTTTCGGAAGACATTTCGGAACAATAAAAGCAACCCAGTTTTTGCTACTTTTTAACTGAAGACCTCTGTTAAAAAATGTCTTTATGGTGTGTTACATTCGTTGCATTGTAAAAGTCACTCTTATGTTTTTTCTAACGCACAATAAGAAGTGTAACTTCAAAAATACATCAAAAATTCTGTAACGGCATACAGCACCAACGCAATGGCACTCAAAGCAAGTGTCGAATGCGCGTATTAACTGTGAATCCGCTTGTTAATTATTATTCTAATTTAACAGCTGATCCTTTAGATTCACTCATATTTCAATTAACTGAACATTTAACGATAATGTTCAGAAGCAGGCTGATTTTGCTGAGGAAAGGTAAAAAAAACCTTATATGCATGTGCCCCAGGATACTTTATATTAAGTAAATTTGAAAAAATAAATACCATTTATATTACTGAATACTTTTAAACAAAAAGGTAATAACTAGATACTAATTATAATATTGCAGCGTTTTAAAGTAATTGCTAAAACTAACAAGAAAGGAACTAAATTGCGTCAACTATTTAGTGCCTAAATTACATTATAGAAAACTAACCTTGAAAGATATTTACATATGAATGTTCCACCTATGTAAAAAATTTTCGTTTTAGTTAATTTAATTAAAAAAAACAACTTATCCAATCAGTGTTGGTAACCTTAACAGAGAAGAGAAATCATACTTAAAAACCATTAATTGAATAAGGTTCGGATAAAGCAATATGTCTGCATTGTACTGTTGCATTTCTCTCAGGGATACCGCCTTCTGTTAACACTGAATTCGTTGAATGTTTGCTGATGTTTACTAAATAGTTTTCGGGGTGAAAGAGGTTCAGTCCTCACTTGAGCCCAAGCTAACCTCCCCTGCCCGTAATAGGTACACCTTGCGGAAGAACAGACGATCCACGGCAAACGGTCTCTACTCTGAGGTTGCCAGTCTCCATCCCACCCAGTTGAATTTTCATGGGACTTGCTTGTAATGAGGTATTTTGGTCGCCTGACTGATTATCATCTTCCTTCTAGAACTGACCGTGACGTGTCTTATATTTGTGATGGTCACAGTGACGAAGAACCAGTAACAATACGGGTTTCGTCCGTTTTCGGTTGGAAACGCCTCGATGATGCCTTTGGTGTTACTGATGTCTGAGGGCTACGGTGACTGCTTACTGGTTTTCGACTGTAGGTTGTAGTATTTAAAAATACATTAGAAGTAGTTAAAACTTCATTTAAAAAAATATTGGTATATTATATTATAATAAATAGGGTTACCATGTTGAGGTCAGATGATGAAGATGAAAGGTGGGTACAGCGTGTGCCTGGCTGGCGAAGATTGTGGGCTCGTTAGATATGCTTCCGCAAATACCATTTAATTCATAATTATCACAAAATAAATCACTTTTCTCAAAAATGTTAATCAAAATAAATATGATTCCAAAATATATTATTATAATATAATTCCAAACACTTATATCTGAAATAACTTTTTGTAACATTAGTAAATTTGTTATTTGTTTGTTATAATTGTTTGTTATAATCGACAAATAATGATAATGATAGATTCGAGAAGTGTATAGATTCTATTGACGCCTGCAATATTTGACGTCTCGGCGACAATTGTCGACAAAGAAGAAAGTTAGCTTCAGTTTGTAACTGCGTCATTACTTGTCACGGTTGATTTAAATAAGAGGATGGTAGCAACCCTCAAAGTATAGAACGTAACCACATCCAACATAATAGAGAAAAGCAGTAGCATCTCAGTGACTTGAATGTCGGATGTCTCCACAAGAGACTTGAGTTCGAATCCTGTACTTCCCTCTATTTTTTAATATAGTGCATATTACCTATTAATTGCTTCAGAAAAGAAAACTCGTGAGGTAACCTGCATAGCTGACGGTTCTCCATAGTGTTTCCGAAGGTGTATAAAGTCTGCCATTCCGTATTTGACCAGAAGACAAACTAAATACACTATCGATAACGCTTATCGACAACAGTAATGCGCATCACTATGCCCGCCCATAAGGCCCGTGAGTGGGAGAGAGAGCAAACACTCGCTTCACCGCTCCGACGTTTTATGACGCAAACTGCACGGAGAAAAAAATTATACTATAGTTTCGAAGATGACCTGGTCAGTAGACAATAGTTGATTTTCATTAATTGAATAATACAGAAAACCATAGGATATTCTATTAATTTTTTAATGGTGCATACGACATTCAAATTTATTTTTATGTTTGGCCAAAGCAAAATCCAGTATACATTGATACTGATGGTAAGTGGTCACCATCGCCCAGAGACAATCGGTAAGATCAAAGGTATCACTGATACGTTGCCGCTTAGGAAATGAGAAGAACGTAAGAAATAAAGTAAATTTACTTTTTCAATATTTTCCCTTAAAATATAGATTCAGAAAGATTTGGGAGTGATAGCCCGTAGGAAGCAGAGACAGATCAGTAACACAAATGTTGAGTTTTTCTATGGAAGCAATATTCGAGTATGAAGTTGTGGAAACTAGGACTTCCTGTGTTGCGACATGGACATACACAATTATGACATTACTAACACCCACGACCTGAGAACAAACATTTACCTGTCACATTAGTGTTTTGTCCAGCCGGGAATCGAACCCGAGACCCCTCGCTCGAGAAGCAGGGTCACTACCAACTGGGCTATGGGGTCGTCAATTATTAAATTGCCATTAGTAAATGATTACTGCATACTCAAACAAAAACTGTGATAAAATTAATTAAAATAATTAAAGAGATTAGCTGCAACGAATATATATATATTATTTCGGAATAAATTTGTAATTTGAAGAAATTATTGCCGAATAAAAATAATATAATAACTTCAAGTACTATAAAAGACCCAGCCTTGTATTAAAAAGTTTATTCACATAGTCAGCAGTTGTACCTTTCAGTAAACTCCAAATCTATTGAAAATGAAGTTTATCGCCCTTCTGTTTGGACTTGCATCGGTTGCAGCTGCTGTGAAGCAGGTTAGTATTATACACTGTGTAAATAGCCAATAAACGAGTACACGAACCAACTTATAGTCAACGGTTACTGCCATCCGTAATGATTTTACCACGAGGAAGGAACAGGAGAACCAGCTTTGTAATTTTTATACAGTTCACCTGTCCCATAACAATGTCTGTGCCACTAGAGTTACACATAAAATCTGTCGTGATAAAATTCGTTCGTAATAAAATCGGTTCGTGATAAAATTAATTTCATAATTATGGTCGTATAATACTCGTAAAAGGGAAAAAGATAATAATAAAAAGGTAATAATAGACATAAAAAGGTAATAAAGATAATAATAAAAATCGTAAAAGGGAAAAATATACATATGCACATATGATTTAAAACTTACATATATCATCGCGTACATTACAAATTTTAACTGTACTCACGAGTAATGTATTTTTTCTTGATATTTCGACCCAATTACATGAATCATGGTCATATCGAGTTGCAATGGCGAGGAAAAACTCTTCTAGTTGCCATTTGTAAGACGACACACTTGCGGCTAAGGTCTCCTCATGGCTGTCTGTGTAAAATTAAATTCATCTGAGTGCGTATCACTACACTAGCTGCACATACTTGTTGCTAATTAATGAAAATCGGCCATCGCGATACCTTGCTTGCCTCGATCTTCTTAACATTATCTTAATATAGTCGCCACTTATTCATTCTACTGGCTCACTCTGGTCAATAGTTCGGGACTTCTTTTGCCTTGTCTGAACCGCCAAGACTACAGCTCCTAGTTTTCCAACATCAAGTAGTCGCTACTCGCAAAGTAGAAGCCCTAAGGCATACTCCACGAAAGTAGATTTCTAAGAGTGAGGGGTAGAACTTTTAGTTACTTACTTTTTACGTATAATTACTTTTAATCTATTCCAATATTATAAAGAAAAAGTTCGAATTTTGTGAGTTTGTATATATGAGGTAAGTAATCTTGGGAACCACGGCACCTATCTGAGAATTTCCTTTACCATTTTAAATTTAACTTATCCCGGAAGGATATGGGTTATATGTTATCTATAAAGCAAATAGACTATATATAGGTTAGTTTATAAGGGGTATTTTTAAAAAAGCGCCTATAATAGATAAAGTAAGAAGCAGAAGGTTCGAATGGTTTGGGCATGTGAAGTGAAGAGATGAAGATCATGTGAACAAAAAAGTGATGAATATGAATGTGGATGGATACAAAGTGAGAAGAAGTCCGAAGAAACGGTGGATGGATTCTATTAGGAGTGATATGAATGAGGTGGGAGTGGTCATAAGTATGACAGGAAAGCGCAATGAATGGAAGGAAAAGACATACTGCGCCACCCCAGATAATGGGATAAGGTAAGGCTGATAATAATGAAAGGAAATAGGTTATATTTTATCTATAAATAGTAGACTTTCAAATCTAGTGTAATATTAAACTTGTACAATACTGATTATCCTGATGAAATTTTTGATAATGACGAGATAAAGGTGTCAGCTCCAAATAAGCTTTTGAAGATTTACGAGCTCTTACGAGTTTAATCCAAACTGTAACTCTTCCATAGTGGTAAGGTTGTTTCGTTAGTTGCTACCCTTCTTTAATAATGAACTGGGAGAAATTTTGCTAATGTGTTTTGTTTGCAAAACTACCGTGTCGATTTACACACGGGCTTAGAGCTTTCGTTATGGCCAGAAATACCATCATGATAAATATTACAAATATCCATGGCTAGCACTGCCCATCAAGGTATGTTTGCTTGTTTATGGTAACCGTTTGCCATAAAGTTTGTTTGCAGTTTACGCACCTTGTATTCCATTGGGGATTGGAATTATATTTAATTATATTTTTCCATAACTTTGCAGGAATTATACAAATTACCACAAGAAAAAATACTGATTATTAAAAAAATTGGAAATGAATGTGCGTTAGAGCACAAAGTTGATCCAGGATTGGCTGAAAAAATTCCAGATGGAACATTACCTAGAGATGAAGCCACTAACAAGTATCTATACTGCGTTACTCTGAAGACCGGTCTCGTCGAGGAAGATGGCCACATGGTCGTCAAAAAACTAGCTGATCTTTTAGGAGATCATCCACTTGCTGAGGAATTAAAAACATCAATTATAAAATGTAATGAAGTAACGAAAGAAGACCCCATTTCAACTGTAGTTGAAATGAACCGTTGCATAACTAGCACTGCTCCTGTACGATTTGTATTGTAATCGTTAGTAACACATTTTTTAACAATGAATGTTACGGATATTCTTAAACGGTAACAGGTGTAAGTAAAAATGGTTGTTTTTTAACCCTGTCTTTTTTATTTAATACCTTATTTTATATTATTATAGTTCAATAAGCCTTAGAATTAGATAAAATACTTAAATGATTTTTAGTGACGCTTGGCGAGAATAAGTAACAAATAAAATACTTAGTTTATTTTTAAATTTATCAAGATGTTTTGTTTATTTATGTTTATTATTATACTAAATATTTAACACTAGTAATCAATTTTTTTATGGGCCTATTTCATAAAACAATTAAATAACTAACCAAAATTCATTATGAAAACAAATTCAGTACATTAAGCAAGAAAAAAAATTATTAAATAAATACTTCAAATGAAAATTTGAGTAATTAGAAAAAAATTAGACAACAGCGAGGAAATCAAATTGATCATTTTTTATAAAATAAAAAATTATTATAATTATTTTATAATGAAAAAAAATAGAGACTATTGCCTCATTTCGAATTATAGTCCTCAAATTTACTAACAGTGCATATTATATCTTGTATCGTCAAAGCAACTGTGTTAGAACTTAGAAACGTATTGAAACGCTACAGTATCAGTTTCACGTTCACAGTACAAAAAAATTCAACAGCTACCTTTTAAATGCTTCTTGCAATAAATTGTATCGTATTGTACAAAAAAAAAAAACAACTGTATAAATTTCGGGTTTTCCTCATTTATATATATGTGCCTTAGTATTTAGAGGCCAACGTTTAAAGTAAATATTAGGCGTTAAGCCCAGATATGACAGCAGTACCTATGGTCGAACCTTTGATTTCTATAAACTATAACCTTTGAGTTCTTCACCCTCAAAGAACACCTAATTTTCTTGCTGGACCAAATGAACCGCTCATACTTAAGGCTCGAAGAGTCTTTTACTTCTAGTAACAAAAGCAGTCGCTATATTCAGTCTAGGTGTAGATGTTCCAAAATTATTCAACCTCGAGCAATGTGTTTTGAATCCCTCGCTACGCTTAGGAATCCTATAATATGTCTAGAATCCTTCGCTTCGCTCTGGATTCAATCAATGGCTCTCGCCCTTAAAACATTATTTTTTTCCCATGTGACATTATTTACTATTTTGTAACATGTATTTGAAAATAAAATGAAAGTGGAAAAGTTAAGCGAAGAAGTAGAAATATGGAACAAAATATGAAAACATAATGTAATTTATATTATTTTACCGCTTTCATAGTTGATATCTGCCAAAGTACGCACCATTTTATTTTTATTCCGGATTGTTTAATACTTTAGGTATTTTATCAAACATTTATGAACGTTTATTGCAGGAACAAAACCTTTCGTTTCGTGACGTGAAAAAATATCTGTGTTATACGAAACGTCCCTTGCCGATGTGGCCAATCCAATTAGTACCAACTAGAGGATCGGGCGAAGGTTCAGATTAGTAGTGGGTTCTGATTACCAGTATTCCAGTTCTCGATTACCAACGGTCCAGTGTGGAACTCCTCGAGTTCTTTGAGTGAAAGCTTAGAACTTTAAACGCTAAATATAAGGACGCGTAGGCCTCAGGCACGACATTACAACGAGAGATAACCTGCCAGCACGCACGGTGCCACAAATAAGATAACGCGATATTACCTTATAACCCCAACAGAGCCGGCTCTCTTTTGTGATGTTTTAAATGAACGATGGCTTTTTCTTTCATGTCGATACCGGTACAGTGCCAATGTCTCCGTAGTTAAGGTTATTAATACCATACATTTTAAGCTGTAATAGTTGACACGACTAGAAAAATTTTAAAGTCTGACGTAATGATGAGAATTAACTGTCTGTACGGTTGAATGAAATCGTAAATCCACAAGCACATACGTTGTGTCATTTTCGAAGCTGGAATAATCGATGAAGATGGTAATCGATAAGATAGCCGGATTTTTGGAATATCATTAAGAAAAATCCTATTGCAACAGCAGTGGAGATGAATCGCTGCCACGCGGAAACTGCTCCAGAACTTCTAGGATTTTCACAGAGATTCAAATTATAAAAGGATTTAGTTACATTTCAGTTCCATTTATCTGATGAAAATGCAGAAAAATTAACTGTTTGATTTTTATGCGAATGTTTATTTCAAGGTAGTGTAACTGTGACTTTTTTTAGTGTTATTTAATTAGATTATATCAAGAGCTTTTATATGCTTTGGAAATAAGAGTAAGTCATGTGTCTTTAAGCCTCATTGAAGACTTAAAAACCATTGACTATCAACAATATCCTTTTTTTGTATCTAGCCGATAAACGAGCAGACGAGCATCCTGATGGTAAGTTGTCACCGTGCCCCGTGGACATCAATAACACCAAAGGCATCACTAATGTGTTGTCGGCCGAGAAAGAAGAAGAAATGAATAAAGTACTGACTCTCCAACCCCCAGCCAGAACACGATGAGTCGTTTGGCGGCTGACTTACGCAGGAGGATGGTAGCTAGCCAGATAGGGTTCACGAAAATATATTAATACCAGTAATAATATTAATGACTTAAATATAATACTGGTAATATAATTCTCACGCGAGATCTACCACCAAGCAGGCTGGCTTATGTCGCCTTTTACGACACCGTGTTCCGCCAACATGGGATTGGGGGAAGTATTCTAGGCCTCCACATTACGGCACAAAATGCTGTTACTTTTACACAAATCCATACTGGAGGAGCGACAGTCTTGCCACACTGTCAAGTGAAATAGTTTTTAAAGCTTAGGTAGTAAATTCGGTTTCCTATGTTGGTGTAACTGCGATTTCATACCAAGAATAATTCGTAGTAGGAAGGTGTGAACAATAAGTTTAGTTTCGTGATAACGCGCCTCTTGCTAAGGTTGAGCAATGGACGTTCCCACGCTTTCTATTGCCAACCAGGAACTGTTATTGTATCCAGCTAAGATGATTTCATCCTCACAGCATTCACTTATCAAAACTTTGGCATGACCACAGCAGAGACTCGCTTTGGTCAATCAGAATGGTCGACTAATCTATTGGGGATCAATAGCAGTCAATAGAAGCACATCTTAAAGTTCTCAGAATGAAAAAAGAACCTTAATAATTGGTCCATATTATCTTTTATGTGAGCCAATGGTGGTTTGAAGCCAATAGTAAAATTCGTTTTCATTTGAATGCTATTCGGAGTGCCTAATGCCGAACCTCACACGCCCAAAAGCTAAGTGTATATCTGAAATTAATCGATCACATGCTCCAGTAGAGTAACTATGTAATCTGCCAATTCTACTTTAGGCTACATAACCTAACATTTTAAGAGAGATTTTAAGAGAATACACTAGGGACTATTTAAGGATTGTGATGGTGTATATTTATAAAAATGATTACATTTATAGAAAGAAGGATGTGGTAATGATGGATGCTTGATTCATAATGGCTATTCTAAATAATATTATATGGATTGCTCAGAAAATGAGTTAAAGGGCAAATCGATGATTACTCACCCGACCTGACATTACTGGATCGACGAGCCCATTTTCTTTCTACTCTTTGTGGTAATATTTATCAAAATACAGTTATTTTTTAGACATACAAATCCGTTGTCTTTATTTTTAAACTTCTACAATAATTTAATTACCTGTAACATGCAATCAAATACAAACAATGTTGTTACACATCACAGACAAATAAGATCTGATCAGCGTTTATTTGTTAAGAGTTCTTGCATCAGCCGGCAACTTTTACTTATTATTAGCACAAGAATCACACATCACAAAAATATAATATGTTTATATCTACATATACATATATAATAAAATTCTAACTGATCGATTTCTGTACATGAACGATATATGAGAAAAAATATTATCAAGGGCCTTTATTAACGCAAAAGAACCCAAAACAATAGTTTTAAGAATTTTGGTCTGTTAACCGGCTGTTAACGGCTTAACTGATTTTGTTCTGGTTTTCACTAATCCATTGCGATAAACATCACTTAATACTTAAAGTTTGTTTCATTGCAACCCGTCCGTGAATTAATATATGTATTTCTAATTCACCGAGCGAGAAAAACCCAGAAAAATGCCGATGCTATCTTTAAGCGTAAGGCAGTTTTTCCGAAGCGAAGCGAAGGGAGGGCATTTCTTAGTAATATAATATGTCAATATGAATAATTTTAATTAGTAAATATTTATATAATTTGTCTACAACTCGAATTCAATTCGACAATATATTCATATTGTGTGAATATGACCTCAATGTTCAGAACTTAAAGGATCAGAAGCACCAAAGATTTGTATGCATAAAATTATTTATTTATAATGCTTAGTCGGATTAAATACCGAATTACCGAACAACCACGCATTAGGGTATGTTGCCATCCGATCGTGAGGTATGATGCTGCATAGCGATTGATTTATAAATAAATCCATTACGCATTGTGATTTCAATACAATGGCTCGTAAGTAAATCTGTTTGCAATAAATTTCAAGCTTTGCTACTCGATAGTGTCTCCGCGTTGACAACCGGAGATGGCTTTGTGGATTTTCAGCGGTATTCAATGAAAGGCGTCTGTTGTGAATGAATTTTGTTATGTAATCGGTCGTGGATTGGAAGCAGTCGAGACAAAAACTTATTATTTTATTTATGTTGCACATATAAAACTAAGTGGGAACAGTGTGATGTCATGAAAATGAAGATCGTGGTAAATTAACTCAACGGGAACTTTGGTTCCTGTTTGTTGTTGTCGCACGATCGGCAATTCTGTATTGAGACTCCATGCGTTTCAAGCTCCTTTACGTTAACTGTTCATGGTCTTAAGCACCGGTACGTTTTCATGGCCTAACGGCCTCCACATATCCCGATAGCGATTGACACCGTTTTAGTAGGTGGAGATAACAAAATTTCGGAATCGGTATCCAAAAAGATTCCAGACCGAGCGATAGTTTTAACCTATAATAAATAGATCGTCATACAATTGTCGAGTTTCGTGATATCCGGTAAAAGGCAGGTTTCCTGCTTCCTTCTTGACCAGCAACGTGTCAATGTGGTATGTGGGAATCTTCAAGAGGAGAATGAATAGGCTTTTATAAGTTAACACATTCAACATCTTAGATTTCATCACCACATACCATCAAGTGGGATTATAGCCAAGCATTAACTTATTTTATGCCAAATAAATTTCAGTGGGTGGCTCCTATTTAACAGCAGGTTTCAGGTCTGATCGCTTATCGGCTATTTACATAAAAGTTACTTACAAGCGAAACATTACTCAGCTGAATCGAAAATATATAATTACTATACGGCTATGAGCATTCATACAAGTGGCATGGCTTGAAGCGGTCCATATTCGATAGATCGTTGCATTCAAAGAGACGACAGCCTGACATTTAACCTTTACACACGTCCTCTGACGGCGCGGCGCCGGCGCGGGCGGCGAATCCTCTCGGAACTTCTCGGAGCTTGCATTCACCTCATAAACATCGCCAGCTATAAATATAATTACGCTCGCACGCTCATCACGAACCAGGATTTGTGGTTGAGGTATTCGCATTCTATAGTTTTAACCTACGCGGTTGTACAATGTTGATAAGCCTATCGAGTAGCACTCGTGTCGTATCCGTTCGTTTCGACGAATCATATTTTCACCTTTATTTTGCATTTCACGTGAACACTGAAACTATTATATTATTGTTTCCCATTAAAAATAATTTATTTTGATGTGTCGTTTTATCATTAAGTGTAATTTAAATAATTAAATTAGTAATAATAAAGACAAAATATGTATATAGATATATATTTCCCATTTTTGCTTATACGCCGCTAGGAATCATATTTGCGTATTCTACGTCTTTTAATACGTGCGAAGCGTGAGGAGTACTCGCTAATGCCCAGTGACTGTCAACCTCGTAATGAGACATCAATGGATCCAAAGGAACAGAGTTTACTGTTATGCCACCTCGAAGGTAAGCGAAATGACTTTAGTAAGCTGGTGTTTGCGAAAAATTAATACTATACAATATACAAATAACACATAAGTTGCAGATTTCGTTCCTATATATGAAACATCAAAATACTCACAATAAATAAATGCCGATGAAGTTACTACCAAATATTCGAAACAGATATTTTTTGTTAGTACTAAACATAGTAGGTACCAGCTGTTAGATGTCGTTGAGATCTGTAGCCTGAGTTTAACCCTGATGATACTCCTACGAGGTTGAGGAGATTTTACCTGCCTAGATAACCAGCTTCTGAAATCAGTTGTAAAATTTAATGTCTCTCACTTGTTTTCTTGCAGTGATGAAAAGTCAATAATACGCTGGTCCCCGCTTCCATTTAGGTTGGAATCACGTCGCTGAGGCCTTTGGTGTTACGTGACAGTCCGTTCTTTTGTAAACTATTTGAATAAAATACTTTATATTATAAAGTTTATAATATCCAATAACATTCTTAAAACTTTTTTATTGCATTGAAATAGTTGTACAAAAGTTAAGTAGACCAATAAATGAGCTTCAGGTTTAATGGTAATTGATTCAATTATCGCGTTAACAACATAATAACAAGTTTGAAGGTGACCGATAAAGAGGTGCGCTCACTGTATCCGCGTCGTATTGACCGCAAGCGCGCAACGGTCACTGAAAAATAATTTAGACTACACATCCACTGAATTAGAATGCTGTTTTTAAATCTGATATGCCAAAAATAGGCTTGATGTCAATGAGTTTAAAGCACTATTGTGCATTTAAAAATGATAAAAAAGTTTAGGTCAGTTTTAATAAAAGGTATATTACAAAAAACTTACAATGGATGCTTAATGCTCATGAAATGAATGAACTATATAAAAGTATTAAATTTCTTAAAACTATTACTTTTTTACCGTCATATGAGAATAAGGTTTTAAATTAATGCCAAAAAGAAAGCATTTTCTTAATAGTTTTATTCGTTTACTCTTGTTAGTTTAAAAAGTGTTATCCAACGGATTTTTCGTTAAATATTATAATAGATATACAACTGCATCTTTGTACTTCCAAGACGACGAAGTAAATCATTTCTGCAATAAGCAGTAACCCGTATGCTGTTTGTAACGAGCACGAAACTTATAAGTTCGATGCGCTAAAATTATACCTTGAAGTCTTAAATTGATCTTGAACAAACATTCCGGCCTTCTTAAACAAACAACTTTCTATTCAGATTTGCATATTTTTGATCTCCAATGAGATTCAGTAAGTTTAATAATTATCTGATCCGCATCGGTCTGATTATAACCCGGAATAATGATGCATTTTAATCATTCGACCTAACTTCCGCGCGCATTCGATTTTGGTTATTTTTGTCGATCAAGAATCTTGCACAATTTATATTTTAACAACAATAAGTCGTCGACTTTTATTTACATCAAACAAGTCAATACTTGACAACGATCCGACCTGATGGTAAGCGGTGATGAAGTCTAAGACGTTGAACGCACCAACTTATAAAAGCCTATTCACTCTCCTCTTGAAGACTCCTTTATCATAAGTAGGTGGGAACACCGACGCGGGCAAGCTATTCCATACATGGAGGGCTCATAACTTTCTTTCATTTTAATTCTGAACTTATAGATTATAATTAATTTATGAATACTTATGTATGGACGGGAATTGTGTAAATAACATTCTGTACTCTGTCTGTACATAAATTATTACTATAATTTTCATCAATCTGAAATAAAAAATTCGGACCTCGTGCGTAAGACGGGCGTTCCGTTACTAAGAGTATCCCCACTTGTCCATAATCACTTAGTATCTATTAATTATCTTAAATACAGGTAGGTGTAATCTCGTCACGGGTTACAGGTGAAACATCACCACAGTAATAAAAAGTGATCGTTGGCATTTATCGACTGCCGATGTTGTAGTAATTAGTGCAAATTGAAACCGGTCGCAATACACGTCCTTGTGCGATCCCTTCTTCAGTAACGCTGAGTGCACGTTGACCCGAGTGATTTAACTGTGTTCGATTAACCAAATTATCAATAAGATTATTTATCTATAATAAAAATAAAAACTCAAAATCATTTAATCATATACGTATTCAGTAAATACACTTATGAACGTTTTCATTTTTTTGCTTTTACCACCGTTTCGAAATGGTGCTTTAACAACGAGGAGAAGAAACGGCGAAAGAAACTCCTCAGCACATCTTTTAAACAACATACGGTAATTACAAAAGTTTAAACCTGTGCGGAACTGGTTTCGACACTAATTTTTCCAGGCATCCTTGTTATTAAATATTAGCTATCTATACTGAAACGTATATCAGATGACCTGTAAGTAAGTACTTTAAATTGGAAATTGATTTTGTTACAAATAAAATCATATCAATTCGGTATTTTATGTCAATAGCCGACAAATGAACAGAAGACTCATCCGATGTTAACTGGTTACCACTGCCCATGAATATCCGTAACATAAGAAACCAAGCAACCCATCCTTGCTTGATCAAAGCAAGGTATATTACGAAATATAAAAGTATATTAAAAACGAACTAGGCATACACATCATTATCGTATCATTAAATTTATAAAGTGTACTAAGAATAGCTGTCGCCGTTTCATCTCCTCAATGATATGCATCTTTACGAAACTATTAGAATAAACAAAACATTGTAGTGCAGAAGTATATTGACAGTATACTTAAATGGTTAAATTTGAAATTGGAATTATTAGGTTTTATACTATTTAAACCTGGATGGTTCACGAATATAGTGCTTTTAAGCTTTTGACTTGTCCGATTTTCACCGCCTTCCTTTTAAAGCAGGGTGTTAACATTAGAAGTTGGAAGAAGGAATCCGTGACGGCTCAGGATTTATGAATGTCTTTGTGCATCAGATGGTTTGTCTATGGTTTTATATAGAGGTTTAGTTGAATATAAAGACGTGTTATCTAGGCAATTCCTATATTGAGAACTTATGAAGTATTGCTTAGTTCAACATTGCTACTATTTAATACTAAAAAATACAATACAATTAACTCGGTTTTAAGACATTTATTGCATTGCAGTTGTGTAATTATAGTAATTAATAATTACAATAACGCCCCGATATGCAGTGACATAATGTAATGCATTTCAGTTATAAGCAAAAGATGGTTTAATAGCATCTTAGTAATCAATTTACAGTACTATTAATATCGATGAATCACACAGCCGTTACCGTGATTTAATTATGCTGGCATAACTCATTTAATAAGCTTAGGGAAAGTCTTGTAAATTACATTTATGGAGGTGTGTTGTGAGGTGCCTTTAAGAAGATATAATTTTGCAGCAAGCTGAACAGGAACAGGAGACGACTTGTAGACTCAGGGATGAATGCAATACACTAACCCTTACAGCTTTATATAGTGTCTCATTTCAATATGTCGATGTCACATGCAGTAATAAGAGGTCTGTATCAATTGAGGACTTCTGGTGAGGAGTTATTTTAACTTACAACTAAACATTCAATTGACTACCGAACATACTAGTTGAGTCGACCCTGTGATAGTATCATAACACGGTACAACCCTAATTAGCAAAAAGGTTAAAACAAGAACATGTGTTTCAACACTTTTATCACGCTTTTAGCACATCTCAGGAATTCCTTCGCAGCAATAAAATAAATCCGAGTGTACATTGCGACATAGTTTTTATTAAAGTGCAATTTTTAAACATGATTTTATATGATCCAGTTGCACCATTGAATGTTGATATAATACATTAAGTATTAGATCGAATAAGTAAAATACGCTAAACACGGAATTTTTTTCTTAACGGAAAAACTTCGGTGATGCCTATGATATTATGGATGTCCTTGAGCAGTGATCACCACTTACCATCAAGTTGGTCAGTCTGCGAATATACCGGTTATAAGACGCTGCATTGTTTTTGCAGTTCAGACTGACCTTCTCATTCATGTTCCACCCTATAGGCACATTCATTTTTCAACTGCAGCCAATATCCTCTCCTGGCGCATCTTCAACAACAAAAGATGGCTGGCTAAACTAAAGCTAAGCTTAAGTTACCGGATTCCGTACCAATTAGCTTAATCCC
This sequence comes from Megathymus violae, assembly GCA_003671415.1. NCBI lineage: Eukaryota > Metazoa > Arthropoda > Insecta > Lepidoptera > Hesperiidae > Megathymus > Megathymus violae. Next base: position 2,045,017 of record PDGT01000017.1, on the reverse strand, counting down.
GATGGTGCTCGTACAATTTAGTACTTTTAACCACCTGACTAGTTACCTAATGTCGAAACCAAACGTGAAATGTTGTTAATTATTGCGGTAAACCAAAGGCATTATCGCGTTGTGGACCACATGGAAGCGAGAAACCAACTTACGGCTAGCTCCACACGGCGACTGAAACACTTCACATATCACGGTCGATTCTTAAAGAGGCGCGATATTTCATCAGACAAGCAAAAACTCTACAATCACGCAAGCAATCGGGATTAAACTCGATTGTACTGAGCCCAGCATCCTATAACAGTTGTGAAGTTTAGTTCGCTATTTTCAGAAATTCTAAATTTTACAACAAGTGCAGTCTAGTCTATCCACGGATATAGATACACGCTTTTAGGTTTGACTAATTGAAGAAAAAAGTACTTAAATAGAAAACGAAGATGAAACATAGGTACTTATAAAATCAAATAATATTTACAAATTTATTTTATTATCTTTCTGCTTTTGATTTAATTTTTTTATTTTTTTATATCTCGGATATTATGTTTACCTATAGCTAGGTGTACAATAATTATCCGAGAAGCTGGACGTCCATTTATTATTAAGAGTTTTAGATTGTAACAACCGTTGTCAACTTATAACAAAGAAACAAACAGGAGGAGCCGTTCGCATTAGCACTTGCTGTGTAGTTGACTTGTACTCAAGGATGGATACTCCTTACATCCCAAGTTGAAGATCCAGTTACTTAGCGGTTTCGTCGCTTCTTTCTTGCCTGGAAACATGTTTATAAATAACTTAACAACAGCGACATTCACCGGATCTTAACGTAGCTATGAACCTTTTCAATAGAACAATAATAAGTTTCAACCTATCAAGTCGTTCAGAAGTTACGCGATCGCTAACAGACGCCAACGATAATACACATATGTAAACATACTCCAATTACAATTATATTATAATATATAATGTATTGCTTCATTACAGTTCCTTTTGAAACACCATACATACATACGTACGTATGTACATTGCGTTAAATAGCAAAAACAAGATTTAGACTTTCATTTAGCAAGGACGCACGCGATTATAGCGCTAAATTTCTTCATAATTGATTCCAAAATGCTGTTTGCGACAGGTTTGATTAACCGTTTACCGCGATGATCGTGAATTGCGTCTCGCAAGAACACCCATGAAGATATTATAATTATAAAATATAGTAACATATCGATAACCCGATAGACGCTATACGGTACTCTATGTCAGATAACGTAAAACGTTATGAACTGTCCAAGGTTCTTACATGGCTTTGATATATATATATCGTGGTACGATCCTAGAATTAGCAATTTCATTTTATATACCATTTAATGAAATGTCACTTTCCATAAAATAATCAACTGTCGCTTGACAATATCGATTCGAAACCAACAATCTTAGGTCAAATCATGAAATACAAACCAGTCTCAGAATGGAGTAGACTTTATGTAGTTAAAATTAACCCCACTAAAGACAATAGTTTGCGCGTTTACCAACAACACAGCCGTCTTGTCACCTCATTTCCAAGGAATAGTGCTCTCCGATAGCAAAAGTATTGGAATTCTAACAGTTGACATTTCGAATGATGCGTATTACCAGCGTCATTTGGAAGTTAAACTAAGCTAGGTTAAAAAAAGCGTCTTACATAGAGCGAAACGGTACTACATTGCTAATGCTCTGCAAAATACAAGTCGGGCCTCATATAGAGTGCTGCTCTCACCTTTGTCGTCGTCAAAGACTTACAACAAACTGGAAACTTTAAGCCTTAAGGAAGGATACAGGTTCCCTTTGTCGGTTCTATCTATATTACAACAGTGAGTCCTCCGAGGAACTGTTCGACTCGGTGCCCACGTCACCCTCCCATCATCGTACCGTTTGCCGAAAAATGTAGCATTGCCGAAGCCTTTACGCGATGATGACCACTTATCATCAGGTGGTTTATCCGGCTGTTCGTGTACCCTTCAAGCTATAAAAGAATGAAACTATTTGTATTTTTCATATATAGTAATCATAGTTATATTATAATAATATAGGATGCTGAAATGAAAATTTACGGACATGGGTGGGTTTTATTACTTTATATTACGACATTTATTTTATATTTTCATTCAACATAAACATTTCACAAAATTATTCAAAATTTTATGATACATGCACACACAACTCTTATTAATACTGAGAAATACCGCTGGCCTTTAAACAGATAGGTGTTGCTTCCAACAACTCTCACAACCGACTGTGCAAAACCGCCGTCGACATCAATCCTAATCCGCTCGCCAGCGCCACCGGGTGTCGATTACTGATAGTTGACTATTTCAATCAATTGACACACTTTATTTACAACCCCGTTATTTATTTGACGACCCCGTAGCCCAGTTGGTAGCCGTAGACCCTGCCTGCCGAGCGTGGGGTCCCGGGTTCGATTCCTGGCGGGGGCAGATGTTTATGTGACAGATAAATGTTTGTTCTCGGGTCATGGGTGTTTGTGATGTGATAATTGTGTATGTCCATGCCACCCGCAACACAGGGAAACCTAGTGCGGGGGTGTGAGTGTGTAAACGTTTATTTATTATTATTATTATAATAACATATAGAATAACCGCATTAAAAGAATAAACTTATATTTTAATTATCAAAATAAGCTAAGACAACAGACACAAATAAAGACCTAACATGATCAACTAACTAGCCTAATATTAGACCTTCCTCTGCTAAAATATGCAATATGAATCATATTGTTCAAATGAATTCGTTAATAACTCAGCTAAACCGTCAACTATCAGATATTATGGCTACACCGTGAAGTTATTACAACAAGTATGTTGTACGATTATGACATGAATCGCTTCTGTGCGCACACGCATATGATCACTAACTGACGTAACAAAGATCTGTATTCGCTATGAAATACATTTAAGGCTGTCGTTTTAATATTGTGTACAGATTTTTTCGGTATTTTTTTATAATATAATAACTTTAACATTCCATGTTTACAATGACTTTGCTTAAAATTATTAATATTACTAATTATTATATTATTGATAGATTATTTATCCATGTACATTCACCTACAAATATGAACAGTTAATGAGGAAATATGTTTACATAAACACAACAAGACAGGTATCGATACATCCAGTCATTCGATAATTCGTACTCAAATGACCATTTCCCGTTGGTCAAACTTTAAATATTTAAATAGCACAGTAGCTTTACTTAACTTTACAACGATCTCCCCGCTATATTACTCATGTTTTTTTACTGTCAGTTTTAAGAATCGGCGTGTAGTGGCTGTGCTTGAACTATTTTTTTCAGTTTCCAGCCAATTATCTTGACTCTCTGTATACGTAAGAATTGATGAGCACATTAAAATATAGAACATCAGGTCACCGGTAAGTCGATGTACTTCAGATAGGCAATGCACATAACGCAATGCAAATGCTCTTATCTCCATTTAAATCGACGAGATGCCCACAATTAGATGACTTGACAACATCTGCTGCTACAATGATGCCGTAAGGAGCGTTAGGGTGCCTTTCCATTAGAGCGTAGCAATGATAAAATTACGATAAATTTCAAAAAATAATTTAGTGTCTATCGATGAGACAAGAAACATGCTCCATCGAGCTACTTCAATGTACGAGGAATCGCTGACCAGCTAAAAAGTTTGTTTATTATATCTTTATCTATTATATTGTTATACCTACAAATAATAACTCAAACCGATGGCTAACATTTTTCCAAAGTTTGGCCACTGGCGGCCACACATCATGCTTCTGATCAACGCTTCATGTTTGCTTCGCTCGAACACTTACGACTTACAAGCCGTTTGTTATAAGCATTTCAAAATATACTCATAGACTATTAAAGTTATTTTTCTATTAATAGCCTAAGAGACAATATTGTAACAGGGCCGAATATGAACATAAAATATATTATTAAAATTTAATTTATTTTCAATTAATTATTTTATAATATTTTTGTGGCTTATTTGTAACATACAATACTATATATATAATATATCCAAAACAAAATTATGCTTAAATTTTCTCGAGAATTTAGGCAAATGAATGCAATCTCGTGAGATAGAAAATTAAAAAATATATAAAATTTCTATTAAATATAAAATTACTATATATCTACGCAAACGAAGTGCAGGCGTTTGCTAGTAATGCATATAAATATAATTGTTAAATACCAATTTGTTTTGCATGATATCGGAACGGACACATAAACATACAAACAAATTTTGAAAATTTTGAAAACCAGCAACTACTAAGCTATAATATAAAAAAAATGAATAGGTACAAATTTTAGTGCGTAATTTCGAATTAATAAATTCCATAATAATAAACGGAATCTATATTATTTAACATGAATTACCATACTCATATTTTATTCAATTGTGTATATCCCCATACGTAACACAGAGTACAAGCTTTCTTATTTTGTGAAAACACGCACTTCATTACCGACGAGAGTATAAGTGACGATCACCGAATTTGGGGCATGATTATAAACTACTTTTTATCATAAACTATAGAGCCGCGATCTCCGTAAAATTACAGGATGTCCTATAAAATATATTCTGCATTTATTACTTTTATCACAGCATATTTTTCATATGAATTTGGTAATAAATAAAATAAAAATCTCCAAACACAGTAGTACGATGCGCTATATTTGGTTGCGTAAGGCCCATAACCATCACCGAAATTCATCATCAGGTTCGTATCATTAAATAGGATACAATTGAGATAAAACAAAGGACCACACCTTAATAAGTGGGCCGATGTTATCTGCAAATTTCTTGTGCTGCCATCTACAAATATACTCCGCACTATATTACGGCAGAACGCAGCGGGTGGCGCTCTTGTCCCGCTGAATCTCGGTGACGACTGCACGACGCAGCTACTATAACATGATCTTACTAACTTCATAATAATGCCATGGATGTGTAATCTGTTAAATTTCGTGCAGAGAAAATTTTTGTAGCGGCAGAAAAGATACTTTTCTGCCCTGTAATATTTATTCCAACGAACACCGTTATGAGTGAAAAACTGACTGAGAACTGGGGCCACTTTATTTATATTTTCTATTTAGTATCGTTCTTTTTAATTCGGAAGTCCATTTGACTAGATAAATCCAAAATAAAGTTAATTATTTTATATGATTGAAGTGAGGAACACAAAAAATATTAGAAACTACAGAAAAACACAAAAATATGCTAAGTAACCAAGACAATTAGAGATCGACTACCAGATATGACTTAGTTAATGTAAAACAATCTCGAAACCTTAGGAACATAGTAAGCGACACACTACTCGCATATTAAATTATAAAGAGGTAAACGTTTACACATTACATAATAAATTCGCATATTTCATACATTATAATATATTCAATTAATAAGCTCCCAATTAGTCAAGCTCATACTTTCATTGGAATTTGGTTCTAAGTTATTTACTATTTGTGCTGAAGCTAAACGAGAGCGCGTTGCTAATTAGTTTTATGAATAAGAAGAAGACACTATCAATTTATGAGATCAAACTCCTAAATCCTGATAAACCTGATAATAATCTATGAACCCTAAGGGACTAAAAGTTAATCTGTCATCCACACAGTGAAGTCACTATGAGTAACTGACCCTACATGGGGTAGGTGTTGCGTATGTTTAATTAGTTTTAATTATTAAGGAGTTAACTTTCACAGTTTAGATAAGATAGTAGTATAAAATACCTTCAATCTTGGATGTCGAGTTGTATCGACTCATGCTTAAATAAATTATTATTATGCAACGCATCGTCTTAACTTTTCCGTGGAATCGTTTCGCATGACACAGTAACAGACTGTCTGTATGTCAGCCAAATTCCAAAACCAAGAAGCGCGATATCAAACGTAAATAAATAAGCGACATATTGACTTTTCTGATAATAATTTAAATGAGTACAAATGTTAGGGTTATTCAACAATTTGTACAGGGGATTTCTTTTTCCGTAAAGTGCGTAGCTTGGTATAAATTTAAGTCGTGAATATTCCCAGTTATTAATCATACCAAACACAGTACCAGACCTAGTATATTTACAGCAGAAGGGAAGAAAAGTAACGATAGTATCCGAATAATGAACAGAGAAAGAACAAAGCGTGATAATCAACTAAAAGGACAACTGTATGGAGTGAAAACAATTATTACGACGAACAGCGAGTAGAGCGCCTAAGCGAGTAGCACGTGTGTCGTGTTAGAATGCAACTCGTTGACTAGCACAAATATACTCTGTGGGCTAGTATAACTTACTCTATGCCTACTGTCGACCGAGCGATAGTGGGCCGGTTTGACTCTGTGGCGCGGCGCGAGCGATTTATGCGTACAGAGTAAACGTATCAACGTAAAAGTATCGATCATTTACGATTAAAAGAAATTATGTTATGAGCTATGAGCGATACATCATAATATTAGCATCACTCAACAAACCTAACAGTATATTACAGCTATACATGTAATGTGGAGCAGCAGAACACACTACTACATGTGTTATGTGTGTCGCCAAATACAAAAGCGTAAAGGTGCAGTATAATAAAGGTAATATATGGGGAGTGTTTCCCAACGTGGCCAACCCGCCCTGAGCCTAGCAAAAAGTTATTATCTTCCCTCAACTTAGCTCTCATTCATGACAATGTGTACGAGTACCAATTACATTACATCACGTTAATTTTTATGCGCACAGCTAACGAATACTCTCCTTTTTCTATTGATTCGTCGGAAATTCAGTAAAGCATGACTCTCGCTTCCTTCTTGGACGACAGTGCGTCGGTACTGCTTAGGTGCCATGGGCAACGACCAAAACACATGACTAGTCTGATCGTCTGTAGACTGACACAAAAGAACACAAATACATATACATAAATCATATTATAACATCAAACCAATGTAAAGCGTATATCTATATTAATATTATAAAAAGGAAACCTTTGTATTTTTATATGTTTGTAACGAATAAACTCAAAAACTACTAAACCGATTTTAAAAATTATTTCACCATTAGAATGCTACATTACGCCGAAGTAACATAGGTTATATTTACATATTATTAGAAAAGATATTTGCTTAAACTTCAGTAACGTGAACCAAGGTGTAAAAAAATTTGCTTAAAAATTTCTTTCGTCGCATACGCTGCGGAAACTATTGATAATAGAACAAAAACATGTCCTACAATATTAGAGAACATACCAATATCTACAAATAACTTCGCTATACTATATGTCCAACTATGGTAGTTATGTCACTATAACCACTTTTTACATTTTAAAAGTTGACCAAAATCAGACCATGATAACCATACCTTCGTATTAATCCTTATCCAAATAAATCATTTCATATTTCGAATTACTGAAATCGAACATTCCAAGCAGAAAATTTTACGAATTTAGCGCAATGACCAGTGTGGCCCCACGCAAAGCCGCCGTAGCGTAGGCCGGCGGACAAGGCGACGAGGGAGCGGGCACGAGATGCGGGCGGGTACATCTACGAAATAGGTACTCGCGCGGGCGGCTCCTTCCACAGTGGACATATGCAACATTGAATATGTCCTTTATAAAGATAAAATTATAAATATATCTCAAAATTTTTAAAATATATACCCGTGCGAAGCCGGGGCGGGCCGCTAGTAGAAACTAAAGAGAAATCTCAATAATGGCAGCATATAGAAACTGCTGCTCCAAAAATATGTCATAGCAAGATTATTTCTATATCACTGTATCAAATGCCTCTGTTATAGCAACTCCAGCATGAAATCGTTACCGTGATGCAGAGTGACCATACCGCCAACCACCTCGTATTAGTGAACTTAGTGCGCGTACCCGCTATAGATGGCGCTGACTTTAGATATAGAAGTGCATGAGAATAGGACAGATTACCAAATTACTTCTTAAAAATTCATAATTTACGTATGAAACTTTGTTGTTTAAGCAACAATAACAGTTTTTCAAATTTAATAAGAAAATATGAGGATTACTTATAAGACGCCTTATGTAATAAGCCGAAGAAAATATATATTTTGTTCGCTTGATATAGCTCGATCCAGCATTTTTATTGTGATAATGCAGAAGCACTGTGCTTCAACCATGACTGTATCTTAAAGAACTGCTGATTTGAACAAATTATTTAAGTTTAATCGGAATCCAATTCTTGCGTTCTGATGTTAAAGCACTAATTAACCTAATCTTTATAGCCCAGCCGACTAACGCGCAGAGCGGCTATCTGATTGTAAGTGCTCTCCATCGTACTTGGATGTTGGTAATACTAAAGGTATCAATGAGGCTTATTGGCTGCCATAGGAGTGGAGGACTCGTTTATTATTCTTCTCTTCTCTTTTTGGCACACAGCTCTCGACACCGCAATTGGAACCTGTGAAACATATCACGGTTGATACTAGATTTTTAGTGATAATTAGCCAGGTAGATATTACATTCACTATGCACGATTGTAAATTTTGGGACTCTATTCAAGTTCGCTGCACCTTGCGTAAGCGATATGAAGTGTATTGAGAGGTTATATGAACATAATTATGTATGTATGTTATCATACCTCTTCATCTCAATTCTTGTAGCAAAGATTGATGCGATTTTAACTTATATATGTGTACATAAATCCAGTGGCCCGTATCTGCGAGTCAAGTATTGAATCAAAGTCAGCTAGTTACTTCACCTCATAAGTTCTATTTAAACCACCCTCGCTACGATTCAGAAAAACTACGCTTTACACTTAGAAATAGGACCTGTATTATTTTAGATTGATATCTTTTTTATTTATAATATTAAATCATGCTTACTGCAGTATATTAGTGAAAACCATAACGAAATCGGTTCAGCCGTTTTTGAGATTATCGCGCACAAACGCACAGATAAAAATTCTAACAACTATTGTTTTGGGTTCTATTGCGTTAACAGAGAACCTTGTTAATAGTTTTTCTCATAATATATCCTTCATATAAAAAAACGATAAATTAAAATTTTATTATGTGAATAGCTCATACCTCCTTCATGTAAAAAAAAAACGAATAAAGTATGTGAATAGTTAAAATACTCGTATACTGTTGTTTAATTTACATTTCTGACAAAAAACACAGGCAAATAGACAATTCTAGAAAAGGTTCAGTCTGGCTGTGTATTGTGAAATCAGTTTTGTAAACAAATTTTTTTTCATAACTATACAGTTTAATTTCTTTGTGGTATAGATATTACAGAAATAACCAATTTCTACTTCCAGCGAAGCATAGTTTCGTTATATTTTCAGTTCACCTAGACGAAAGCGCGCATTATTTCACTCCAAAATATGCCCACAACGATTTATCGGTCCTTCGAGCTAATTTGTGATATATTCTGCGAGCTACGTCGGTAACCCTCGTTTTATTTACGGATTGACTATTAACTTTGTAATTAACATTTAGGGCACTACAGGTATTTTAAGGAACATTTTATATTTGCCCTTACTTGAATATTTATTCTCTAATTATTGCCAGTTACGTACTTAAACAATAATAGATTCATAAAATTAGAATGACCTTATATTCACTTTTCGGCAAAGTTAGGTTATGCCCACTAGTTTAAAACATGAAAACCCTATTTGGATTTAATTATATAAAGATTTCATGTAGAAATTAACATGTCAAAAACTTTTAAAAAACGAAAAAATTTTGTTAGAATTTTCTGTCAAACATTGGACAAACAACGTTTTCTAGTTTTCTTACGGAAAAATAGATGGCGTTGTATTTATTTCTGAATCACGTTAACGACTGTGCGCTGAAGTTTGTATAAGATGGGGATTAATACAAAATTCAGCGACTGCAACTAAAAAGGCAGTGACCACTTAACATCAGAGTATTTTTGAAGTAGCAAATGGTGTAATAACCATTTGCTTTAAACGGTAGAAATATCTGCAATTACTATCACAATTTAGTAAGTCAATAAATCATATGAAATTAGGGTATATAAATTTAAATTTAAAACTCAAACCTAAGCCGATTTTCACCCTCTTGATTATTGTTATACAGTAACAATCATTCGGCTCATCCTACGTCCAATTTTAAATTAAGAAATATTCATTTTTGAATAATAAATTATTTATATTTTATTGTATATTATAATAAGCAGCCCGCCCTGACTTTGTTCAAGTTGTAAAATTAAACATATGTATATTAATGATAGTCTACAGCCTATGTCAATCCGGAATGCAAATGGTGAGATTTTTTTAATTAAATAACGACGCCGGAGATTACGTACCCCGTGCTATTATAAAGATATATTATATATTATAAATAATAATATATAATAATAATAATAATAATATTAGTATATATTATAAATATTACGAAAAAGGTTGGCAATATTTTTTAAAATCAGACTAGGATAGGAAGGTGGCAAGTGCGATTTTACCTTGTTATTAATTACACGAATAAATCACTGGATAGTTTTCTGTCGAGCTTTGATTAAAAAAAAAATACATTTATTTATGTTCATAATTGATTTAATATATTTGATGTATATTTGTATTCAGCGACAGGAATAAAAATACAGTAAGTTATGGAAGAAACTTATTCAAGTAAATTTTTTTTTTAATGTTAATATCCGACAAACGAGTATACGAGCCACCTGATGGTAAGTAGTCACCGTCACCCATGGACCCATCAGCAAGACCAAAGGTATCACTGATGCGCTGTCGGCCGGGAAATGAGAACAAGGTTAGAAAGAAGGTACTGGCTCTCAAGCTCCCAGCCGGAACACGACGAGTCGTTTGGCGGCTGACTCAAGCAGGAGGGTGGTAGCTAGCCGGGCAGGCTTCACGGAAAGATAATAATACCAGTTATAATACTAATGACTTATATGAATGATAATGAAAATAGCCTATTAATATTTTGAATTTCACCGATATAACCTAACCATTCACAGGTACATAATATTGAATCGAATCTCTGTGAAACAATAAAAAGGTAAGATGTGAAAAAATATTGTATATTCGTATGAGGACTTATATTGTGCGGTTTTAATACGCTCAATTACATACAGTTGTATTCCAGACTGGCCACCTCCCGGTTTCCCACGCGTACAATTTACCGATGAAGAAAATAAGAAGTGCGCTTGACAACGTCACATTTTTTTTTTTGACATTTTCACACAAAACTGCCATGTGTTTTGTCTAAAAATATTATTTGATACAAACATTGGTACGCCAATTACAAACAAAATAAGAGAACACGAGCAATCAACCAAATAGGGAGCGCCGTTCTCAAACGATGGTCTTTTGTACTTTCTATTGATTTTTATTAATACTGATTACACAAACTACTTATTACACAACAAATTTAACCCTACTCCTTAATAACTGCAGTCATCCCACCCAAATTGATTGAGAGCGCATTTGAAACGTAAACTATTGAAGGCGCGAAGCGTATTGAAATGCAAAGAATAACTTGCAATTCACCGCATAGTGAAGTGACCTAAACTGCGCTTGTTATATTAAATCGGCTGACCGTTTTACTTGTAGAGGCTTTATTTAATAGATTCTGATGCTTGGCATCGTAAGTAATGAATAATTTTATAATAAAGAACGAGGTCAACTTGGTTATTTTTAACAACAGAACACGGAGTGAACGGAAGAGAAGAGAAAAGAAGGGATGGACAATAATTAATTGTTATCGATTTGAAATACTTTACAAGAGTGATTTGAATTAGAGCATAAATGTACTTAAATCGATTTATTTTGACGACAATATATTTAATACTTATACGATTAAGTATGTCTATAATATGTGATCGATCGCATTTGATAGCAACGTATGTATCTTCTCAAACCTTTGTTTATCTGAGTATGATCATATCACAGTCATTCAGTGAGACTATGAACGGTACTCGAGTGTGTGAATGTTTATTTGTTAAAATATTATATTTTTGACCATGATTGCAGTTCGGTAATGGCCCGGCTCTTCTTTGCTGTTTGCTTAAAATTATAATTGTTTACGCAGTACATTTGCCTCCCACCCGAGTCGTTCGTGTTCGAATCCTGCACGCGTAAAACATTTTTGAAAGTTATATTCGTATAAAAAATTAGTTCCTTACGCGACAAATTATATTAATATCCTGTCGAAACATCCATAATTAAAATTTACCCATAAAGTGTGTTTAAAAAGATGCAGATTTGTCAACGTGGTGAAAAACGACTGTACATTTTGGGTTGACGCTCGATTTAACCATGAGACAATATATAAACTATGCGAGTAATGAAACCATTCTGAAGCTTGAATTACAAATGCTCATTGGAGTTCACAATGGAAGTGATATTACACGCCACCTCTTGACCTGAAGCAGAGTTATAGATCCACGGTATTGCCAAATAAACCATGAATTGTAATTGATTTTACTGTTCTAAAACTCCATATACACTAGACATTATACAGAATTATATTCATTTTGCAATTGATATCAGTTTGTGGCAACATTTCAATTTACGTTAACTAAAACTATACAAGAAACCTTAATCATCGAATTCTATCGAAGTTTTCTACAGTCCTTGCATGTATACGTTTCGAATTTGATCAATCGGAGCACGGTCCTTGAATGTTGAAACGTGAAAAAATGTTATAACAACGCCAAACCCATAATATGAGTTTCAAAAATGCAATCTAAATCAAATCGATTGATAGACAGACAGACATTATTCTAATTATATTGATTCTACACGAGAGGTCAACCGGCTGGTTGCTGTCGATACACACTGGGCCGAAATAACTACGTAAATCTCAGACGGACACCATAACTTATAGTCGGGGACGGTACATGTACCTACAATGACTTTTTACGGTAATATTTTATCGGATACATATCTCTATTTGGTTTCTTTTCGGCTCTAGATTTTTTTAGGAAACAAGTGAAAAGTACCTACGAACTATTACTGTGATTTCTTATTTACTACAACATTCTATCATTTTTTTCTATAAGGTCTCCTCATTGTATGTTACTAATTTTGTATGAAAATTTGTTTTTATACATATAAAATGCATTTTTCATCATACAACGTGAACAACACAGTCCTAAAACAATGCAGATGATATTTCTAAGTGTAATGTAGTTTTTCGATCGAAGCGAGGGCAGTTTGCTAGTACAACATAAACATTGGATAATTCTGGTGGACTTTAATACCTCATATGAAATGGCAATTATTCACAATAATCATTCATCTTTAATAGAGGTTGACCATAACACGCGAGAGTAACAAGATTGTAAGCGAAGTGACGTTAGTACCACATACTATTGATACTACGCACAAAAAACGCGCGAACGAAGCGCGGCAACGTTGACATTGACATTTTGATAAGTATCGACAGTGACGTGTTTACAGAATAATAAACATTATGCCATATATATTGAATACAACTTGCGCCCAAGTGTTATAAACCAAACGATCGTACATCCCAGTATGATTCTACATATTACTGAATTATTCGTCTCAGTTGCAGAAGCGCGCGATGCGGGCTATGTTGCAACACGCCTGCCTCGCCGCCGGTCAATGAAGGAACATAACATAACGCTTTTTGCTGGAGTTACTCAACTAGAATTATTACGAGCAATTTGTTTGAACAAGTGCGTTCGTTACAGCATTCACAATTTACTATTTCTACAGGATATCTTAAAGCCCTTACGTAGTATTCAAACGTACTTCAAACTTTTAGAGTATTAGGCCTCCTTTCATCTTTAAGTGGAACCCAACCCGTTTTGTGAACATCCTGCTAACCAACGGAGGCGTTTGTGCAGATCAGACGAGACTGTAAGCTAGTCTTCTCCATCTTTAGAAACAATATCGGTTTCACTGCCCAGTTCTGATCGCGTTGGGTTTAGACCTGATAACCATAGCTACCACAGTCCATCACGGGCCAAATACTGATTGGAAGACATCTTTAAGAACATCATAGAGTACGATGTTTTCCAGAGACTAGCAAAAAACAATTCATTATTAAACGTATATAACTTCGAATAACTGCAGAGGTCCGATGTTCAAATAACTCGACTGGCACGGTATTCACGGCACCGTCCACCTTTGATGCCAATTATAAAGAAGTATACCCATATGGCGCTTTATAATCTAAGCTGGTTACTCCAATCATTTGTAAAATGTATCTGTTACGCTTGCATCGTAAAAGAATCCTCTTTTGGCAATACGTCGATTGTAGTCGCAAAGCAGATGCTCCAGACATTATCATAGATATGCCACATATTGTGATTCTCGGTGAAGACTAAATAGGATCTCTGCAATAGGCTTTATTAAGAGTACCTACTGTAAAATTAAAAGAGAAATTAGCAAAAATGGCACCAACACAGTGGACATGGTGATATTTATTTACACGTTAAGATGATCGATTCTTTCATACGACACAATGGAATGCAGTGCCGTGTTGTTCCAGTGGGTATTTAAAGGCATTGTTGGGTACAAGCAATAATATTAAATGGTTTCTAAACTCCAGACGGCCTGTGACAATATTTAACTGTATATTATTCAAATGCAATGATAATAACTAAGACTAAACGTTTCAACGTGTACTTAAATCGAAGCAAAGATAGTTATATTAAATATCACTCGTTTGTCACTCGTTCCCCCTTGCACGATTGCAGTTGAATCACAACCGGTTCCTATATCCTATCTATCCCTTAACTTCCGATAACTGTTAGTTTCATTGTCACAATTTACATATCTTTAACTATCTTTTATAATCAAATAATTTTTGGTACGACGTAGTATGTCAATCATTGTTTATTGAAACGCTAAAACAGCTTCAGCTCCTACAGTATGATGTTGTAAAGAACAATAGTGATAGATGGGTATTGAAACCGTCCGTCATTCTATAAATTTAAAACATGCTATAAAAACATAAACGCTTTAGTGCCCCAAGTTACGAGCACACTTTGACCTAATATTGTCAGAAGCAATCAAAGTTCGTTACCCAACCAGCCTCGTTACGGCATTAAAATCCATCTTCAATTTCTGTATAATCCGAATTAGTTTGAAGATGCAAATGAAGTGAAGAAATCGAGTAAGTGCAGTTGTGAAGCAAAAAGAGGTCTGAGGTCACCGTGGCCGTGATGTGCCTCGGAGATCACCTAGATAGTTAATTGGTTACATACTTTTACAGTCCATATAGTAGTGTAGCGTTTCATTATCGGACGATAGAGAGTCCTCGTATCGAATTTATCACGTAAATTTTTTCAGTTATGTATTACAAATTAATTAACATTTGGTCTTTCACCAAACAAGAGGAAATGATGTACGCAGGGCGTAAGCTCTCGATAACATTTTAAATTACTCAACAACATTTTAGTTTACGTGTTATTTACCGATATATCGATCCAATTACATGGATCATGGTCACGGCAAGACAGCGGTGGTGGGTAGAAACTCGTGACAGTTGACACCTGACAGACACTAATGACATGACTTTATCTCTTTCTCAAATTCAAATTAAAAATCATTTAATAACTTAGGTTTTCTGTAGATACACTTATGAGTGTCATTTTTGCTTCTACTGCCGTTTCGAACAGGTGCAATTAATCTATCATTGTAATAAATCTTCGTTTTGCGTTCTTAGATACCATATCACCACACATGGCATTAAAGACGCTACGCATTGAACTTGACACTGTTTTCACCGAATGCAAACTATCCAGTATCATTTAAAATCATAAGTTCTCCATTTATTTCCTCAAAGGTGTGTGAAATCTATCAACATATGGTGGCCAGTCAGCGTAGTGTGCTGTAGATTTTTACTCTCACTTTCTGGGAGCTTCAAGCAATGCAGTTGGTCACTGATGGGTTGTGATGATAATGATCTATTCATACCCTAAGTATCTATTCATTTACGTATTGTAAATGTATATATAAAAATTGATTGGAAACAGGTGTAAAAGTTTTAAAGGGGTGAATGTTTAGATCATTTCCTCTGAAATAATCTATTATACACCCTATCCAATAGTTAATGGTTACATAGATATGAAAGATTTAGTTTTTTTTTTTATAAAAATACCCGTTTATGCAGAAAAGTAATTTCTTACTAAAAAGGGTTTGCCTTTTCACGAAATTTTAATACTTTTTTATTTTTAAATAATCGCCAAATCTAAACAAATAATTAAAACTCATGAAAATACTTGAGATTATTTCGCCTGAAAGACAGATCATATAAAAAAAAAGTGTTTCATCCAATTGTTTACATGATTATAAAAAAAGTTACATTAAAAGATGTGTACAAATTACATAATTAAATTCCTCGTTTCAATAGCTTTCTAAAAAGGTATAAAAAGTCAATAGACGTAAGCATTACATGTTCTAAAAAAGTGTTTCTTTTATGGTATCTGCATTAAAATTGTTTACATAAATCATTTAGCGTCATAGCTCATCGATTTAGCGACTTACTAAATTTATCTTGTTTCAAAAACTGGCGATTTTTTTTTATAAAGCATTTGAGGAAACGCTGCGAATGAAATTTGAATAAAACAAAAAAAAACAAAGTTTAAAATAATAATTAATTTAAATTTTGCTCAAATTGACGACCACGGTTTCTGATACAAGCACGAAGCCTTTTCCTTAAGTCAGATCGAGTGATTCTCCCTGTGGGCTGTTCTCTTATTTTGTCAGCAGCGACGATGATGCGTGACTTTAAATCTTCTATGGTATTAATTGGTGTTGTGTACACTAAAGTTTAGTGTGTACACTAAAGTTAGTTTGGTGTTTCCAGGTACTTGGTTTTATTACCAAGTGATTTTATCTAAGTTTTAGAAACTGTATGTACTTTCTTATACCTTGCCGGACAGGTATTGAAGTCAGTTACTTATTAATGTGTTTTATATGAAAATTTTATTAATAAAATTTTGTTTTACGATTAAGTAAAAATGAAAGTATGACGTCTTTTTTTACTATTACGACTTTCAAAGAACCTGATTTAAAAGTTTTACACTTTAAGTGATGACTATTAATAAATATTAATAAAAACAACGATCAAACAATAACTATGTCATAAAAAATTGCGTAGAAATAAGTAAAAACAAAAATCATAGATTTTTTTCCTAGAAAATCAGAATTTTATTGAAAAATATTAAAAAAATTCACAACTCTAGAACTATTGATTTTTGGATAGGGAACGTGGATTGATAGGATATGGGGCTAGACTTTTGCTCCTCCAGATCTTTTACACCTGTTCCCAATCACCCATGAACTTGCATATTAAGTTAATAATTTTATCTCGCATTGCCTTGGAAAACATATAATAATAATTATTATTATCAATAAGAAGGGAACTTAATATAATAAAAAAATTAAAATTCTTCCAACAAAATAAGTTAATGCTTCACAACAGGCCCAATGGTAAGTGTAATGGTAATGGTAACAATGGTAAGTGGTGGTGAAGTCTAAGATGTTCAACGCACTAATTTCCGTTTTTCACTGTACAGTTATTTCGATTCGAATCGAGTCAGATTAATGTCCTTAAACTTCAATCAACTTCATAAAGAGGCCAAATTGATGTTTTATTTACTTTTGTTTACTTACTTTTAAAGAACTAGACATACTGATCCCAAAGACCGAACATAAAATTTATTAATTGCCTGATAAATAATACCTCGTAAATAATACGGCTCACGAATCAATTTATTGGCATACTTACTTATCTGATGGCATTGATATTTTTAATTTAGATACGAGTAAAAGCAACATATATAGAGGCTAACAAATGCGCTCGTTACTATATCGAGAAATTATTTGAAGACACCGCTTATGTCTGATATAGTAAACCTCACCAGATTAACACATACCTAATTAACATATTTTGTATAAAGAAAATTCATTCATGGTTACTCATCATTATAAACTTATAAATGTTTGAGACTGTTATTATGTCTAGCAACGGCATTTCCAGTTTTTGAGTCACTTTGTTACTGTTTTTTTTTACTGTGTGTTTTGTTACTGTTTTTTTTTTTTTTAATTAATGACTAATTGGATGTGATTTAAAGAAAATATATATTCTATAGGCCACAACAGGTTTCTAATGGGTGTAAACCAAATTCGGATTACCGAGAGTAACTTTAGGTACCTACTTACTTAACTGCAATGAATTTATGTGTAAACATGGTTTTCAATTGCAGAATAATTTTAATGAGATAAATATCCAGTAACTAATTATTTAATGGTCATCTTACCCAATAATTACGGATTAGTAACCTTTGACGGTTCTACCACCTTAATGAATTATTCATATTATGTTTGTATCTCATTAATGAATGTCTCAGTCAATACATCAACTAAATTGATTAATGCAATTAACTAATTAAAGCCATGACTGTTTACGTACTTTTAAATATTGCGTGTGATCACAATTCATATCTTTATAACAATATTAAATTCAGATTTACATAATTATATTGCTATTCATATTGTCAGGCATTTCGTATTTAATATTTATTTACCCCATTTTATGCTTCAAGTTTCAGCTATCAGAACTCTTTAAATTAGTCAATTACTTATTTATAGCATATTATAGCATATTATTATAAAAAAGCAATATTAAATTATATAAATTATAGCTATAATAAAAAAATATAATATTAAATATGAAACTCTTCACAGAACTTCTCAAGTAACTAACGGGATCACATCCATTTCCCGGGTTACAAGGAACATTATATTTGTTATATATATACCTAGTTTTAAGTTAATCTGTTTTGAGTTTTGACGTAACACCATTTTAGACAGACAGACAAAAATTCGAAAGAAAAAAATATTATCCATTTGGTGCTGTTTATTATTTTTGTTAGTATGGATAATAATTTTAATATTACATACATAATTATGATCACATTTAAGTTATCTATCTATCTATGGCAACTTGGTTATATTCGGTTTAGTATTTTTTGATACACTGTACAAACTCCAAATCTCTTTTTCAATTACATTAAATGTACAGACATCACCTAATTATAATGTCATATTAGGTATTTAAGAAGATTGATGATTTGTCTGTGAGAATATGTTGTTGAATTAAACTAAGGTAATCCTTTGTACGTGAGTGAACTGATGTTCTATATTGTGTTATAATGTTGTAACAGCGGGCGTTCTGTGTTCTTAATGCCTTGAAATAGTCTTGCGACGCTGCGATTTTTCGATTCATAGTTTAAGTAATTTCAGTACAGCTCTACAAATAGAAACGTATTTGTAATCAAATTTTGAAAGATTGTTAATATCAGATAATAATATATAAATGGACTATATTTTAAATAGTGAGTAAAAATATGTTATTTTGATAGAAGGATAAGCCTACTTATTAATCGGATAGATATCGCAAAGATACAGTTTGTATTTGCATTGCTGCATTCGTTTAGAGGTTTTGAATAAAAATAGTTTGCATACTTAGTCACTGTTAAAAACTATCTATCATTAATATACTACCGAGCGAACGACGAACGAAGGGAGGAGACATATTGAGCCTCTCGAGAATACCAGTAGGCTTTGCACAGGAGTGGTGCCGTTTTGTTCACACGAAATTTTGGAATCTTTCTGTTTGAGTCGGATGGCACAATGTCAAAATCACACATAACGCGGAATTTCCCTCAAAAAGTGTTGATAACGAAGTTGAGATAATTGCTATTAAAGCTAAATGTAAAATAATATTTTGACACCAAGGATATCGGCGAAATGTACATACAATAAATAATTTAGAATCTGATGTGGATATTAATTGAAATATTAAATACCAAAACTAACGAAATTGAAATTATAACTTGTAATTAAATATTTGTATTGCATTTTAATAGAATATTTTATAAGTTCGACCAGTATTTACGTAAATTGTATTTTAAACTAAAATTTACATACTTTAATATTAACTGAATATGGAACTATCCAAAATAACCGGTTAGTGTACTTAATTTTTCTTAGAGAATCACTAAAATTACTTATGTATATCTACTCTTAAGGTGACTCTTGACCTAAATAAAAAGTAACTACCTACTTAATTCACCTCTATTGTTTTTTTATTTTATTAATCTAAGGAAAAGATCGAAACTGCAATTAATTATATCTATAATCGTAATACTCCAAAAAATACGGAATGAAAAATATATTTTTTTTAATTCATTATTCATTGGCATCTATATCTTACATATGCAGTTGTATGCTGCAGTATGCAGTATGCTGCATAACTGTCAAAATATTTGATAATAAATGTTGTGGAACAGTCACAGCTGCCGACATTCACAGGCGATACCGGGTATCTTTTGACTACCTGCATCCGTCCCAAATAACATCTTCCGTACTACAATAGCCAGTTTACAGTACGCCCGATGTAGCGCACGCGTCACCGCGAGCGACGTGCTGTTCTCTCGACCTATAACGATGAGCGCAAGAGCTACATTATACCCCTCATTAACCTGAACACCATAACGCCATCAAATGAGTTCGGCTACATTATCATAAGTCTGATCGGCAAGGTCGTTTGTATCAACATTACGCGCTTGCGGTTTGGTATTAACAGAACATTGTTGATCAAAGTGCTTCTAGCCTTGCAGCTTGCGGCAATCGACCGAGTTTAGTGACGCATTTGGTATTTAATATTTAACATTAAGTTTTCACTTAACCCAATCTGACTGCTTACGGATTTTATATCGTCAAACTGCTGTTCATATGTCGCGTCTTTTCAACTTTATTTAATCAATAAACTTTGCTAATAGGTTTATGTTTTATTACTTGTATGATTTCTTTAGACATAAGTATCCAATTATAAATATATCATCATCAGAAAGAATGAAGACATAACAATTACGTTAAGTCGATAATGTTATGGTCTTGTCTCACTATCGCCGGTTATACTGAAAATAATATTTTCCCATTCCACCAAATACACTCAGCGTAATGGTGTTGTAAATATGGGGTACATTTCCATGTGGAAGGTCCTTACATTTAGAGGGCTACTAGTTTCCGGTAACACACGAGGCGTTCCTTAATGATCATCAGGATTGTCACTGCATTGTAAGTTATTTTAAATAATATCACAAATTTACCAATCCAGGTTACGCAAACGAGTTGAGTTTGAAATCACTACTAATCCAGTTCCTAAATCTATCGAAGGCAGCGATGTCATCTTTTGTGGCTACCTTTTCTCAGTAGAACAATTTGTTTGTTTGAGCAATGACAAGCTCCGTCCAGGTAGGTCGTAGGTTCAAGCTCTGTATGAAAAATCGACATGATTTCTTGTAATACACAATAGGCCATGTTACAACACAATGGGGCCTTATTTAACGGAGCCTTTAGGAGGCACACAAGATGCATGTTATCATGTCATTTATAAATTTCGTTATATTGAGGCAAGACTTTTTTATTAAGCAGTAAAGTACGTAAATAGATCGATTATTTGATTTATAATTAATAGGTCTTTACCTATGAAATTGCCGTTTTTCATTAAATAAATGAAGCGTATTTTTTTTCTATATTTTTTATTTCTATTAATCAAAGTAATCACCCATGCAATCAATGCATTTTTTCCAAGGCATTGGTAGCCTATTGATGCCCTTTTTGAAAAAATCAGCTGGACGGGAGGCAACAAATTCTTCAAAGGTATTTTGTACTGCCTCTCGGGTATTGAATGTTTTTCCCGCCAAGAAGTTATCCAAATTCTGGAAAAAGTAGAAGTCTGTAGGCGGAAGGTCTGGTGAGTACGGCGGATTACGGAGAACTTCCAACCCCAGCTCTTGTAGCTTAGAGACCGTCTGCTGTGCAGTATGAGGTCGCGCGTTGTTGTGCAGTAGCAGTGGAGCCGAACGATTGACCAAAGCTGGTTGGAGACGTGTGAGCTTCGCCATCATTGTGTTCAGTTCTTCACAATACACATCTGCAGTAATGCTCGTCCCATTTGGTAAGAAGCTGTGATGAATTACGCCCGCGTTAGACCACCAAACAGTGACCATCACTTTTCTAGGTGTAAGTTTTCGTTTAGGGCATTGTTTGGGTGCTGAAACAGGGTCCAACCAACTTGCTCAGCGCTTACGATTGTCGAACAGGATCCATTTCTCATCACAAGTAACAATGCGGTTCAGAATTCCTTCATTTGTATGCCTGTTGAGCAGTGCAAGGCACGTCTCGACGCGTACTTCGCGCAAGCGATCATTAAGTTCGTGGGGTACCCATTTGTCAAGCTTTTCACCTTGCCAATTTGACGTAAATGGACCAATATTGTTTTGATGCTAATTTCGAAAGCTGCTGCTAATTCAGCCGTAGATTGAGTTTCAACAGTTTCCACAATCGCCTTTAATTCGTCATTATCGACCAAAGTTTTTGGATGACCACGGGGTTCATTTTTCAGGTCAAAATTTCTAGAACGGAAGCGGACAAACCAATAACGGGTGGTGCGTTCGTTTGTAGTGTTCGCTCCGAAAACGTCGTTGATGTTGCGTGCCGCTTGTGCCGCTTAGCTGCCACGACGGTACTCATACTCCATAATTACTCGAATTCCTAACGTATCCATGATGACGAAAAATGTTTGAATGCGTTGAAAACAAAACACTAACTATTAAACAAATGACGATTTTAGAAAAAAGAATTCCATGTTTTAAAAATAAAATTAATTTGAAATTAGAATTATCAGCCAAAAAAAAATATTTCGATTTGAAATGGCCAGTACAGCAGAACGGCAATTTCATAGGTGAAGACCTATTATTTATCGTCACTCAGTGTAATTTCGATTAGAGAACTACTCACGTGAACATATTAATCAGTCAGATCATCAAACAGGAATCACAACTTACTTTACCGATAACGTGCGCTTATTTCGTAACGCGACCGGAGTTGGCCACTTACAATCGCGTGACCGTTTGCTAGTGAACCGGATATGAAAATAAAAAAAAATTGCTAAGAAAAATATCGTGAAGGCCCGTTTACCTAGGAATATTTTCAAATGTTAACGAAACCGCGTGAACTTTGCGTTACCATCAGCGCAAATGGAGACGATTAAATGCAATGTGAACGCGCCCAATTCTTAATCTATCCAGAACAAGGTTGACAAGTGTCATCAACTTATATCCGGATTCAAAAAATGTGGTTAAGACATTTTTTTTATGTATTTTTTATCAAACAAAATAATTAATCTTCGCGTAATATACATAGGTATAGCGAAAACAGCACATTAAGTTACCACCCAAACCTTAGGCCTTGATATGTGACCTTCTCCAATGCCATTATCCGGTCGGTTTAAGACCATACATTACTGACCCAATGTCTTAAGGAGCGGTACACTTAGCGTTAAAAACGGGCGTGTTAAACGCACTTACAATTACAGTTCTTTTTGGACACAATGAAATTATGGTAATATGCAATGAAATTATAGTGATACGACAATTTTTTTTTGTAAGGGGCTTCATCCGTCATTGAGTCTAAGTCAAGTTCCCCAGTTCGTAGTGATTGTTCTGAACACCGGTCTAGGCTTTGGCGCCCGGTCTCTCCTATTGGAAAGCTCTGTACCGTTCATTTTAATTCCAACGGTACTAGTGCATGATGATAGGATTTTTTACCCATCTGGCTAGCCACCACTCTCATTCCAGAGTCAACCGTGAAACATATTTACGTATTTCGGTTGCACTACACGAGAATTTCTGAGTTTTTTTACCGACCGATTTAGTAATCGGCAAATTTGCTGCAGTTTGAATCAACAAAGTGCATTTATTTTGCGGAAATGTATATCTCAAAATTATTGTTACTGATAAAAATTAAGTAAACTAAGTAAAGGTTTTTGATTATGTTACCGACTACCCCAGCGACCGCTTAGTACGTACATGGCCTTAGAATATAACAAAAAATATGCCAGACGCTCAGAAATTATCTTTATGTAAGCAATAAAATGATAATTTACGTGTCTTTTTTACTGATGCTACATGTAAATTTGATTTGCCATCGAGTTCCGCATAATGATGGTTTTATTTGGTTTCAACTCGTATACAGTCCACTGCAAAGCATTTGTTTCTCACATGCTGCTCTAGTGCGAAGGTTTAGGTAATGTGTTGGAAGTACATAATTACCACCTGTTATCTGATTATAACGCCTCTGAAATACGAAAGAAATCCAAAATGATCCAGTACTTGTATAGTATTGTCTTGTCATATAGTATTGTCGTATAATACTCGTATTTGGTGGAAACTGTCTTGGCTGTTGGGTCTGAATTCTGTAGCACCCACCGCCGAAAAAGGGCTCAAAAACTCTCAGAACGAACGATGGCATTCATAGCAGAACGGAGCGAAATGAAACTGCAGTCCTCAGTTGATATGTCAGAGTACTGTAAACTCAATAGACGAGTCTCAGAGTCCATGCGACACGACTTGCGTGCTTTCAATATTTCGCGTATTAAAGCCGCAATCGAGCGAAATCAGGGCTCCAAAGTGTTTGCAAAGATTTTGTCTACAAATTTGTTACAAGGAGAGACATTTATCTTGCTGCAGGCAGCTAATGTGGTGAAGCCAAGATAAGGACTGGGTATCATTAGAAAATTTCAATTCTGATGTCAAAAACTCATCATAAGTAGTGTGGTCTCTCAAGCAATTAGATAAGATAGACAAAATCTTGTTCTTGGCTTTTTCGGGTTGATCTGAAAATCGATGTCGTATTAATCCCGGACTTTGCTGATTCCGATGTACTTCATAGTTCATGCTGCAGCACTTCTTATTGACAAATATAGCTTTAAAGCACTTTAATTTATAAAAAAAACTCTCTCTGTACGTACACTTCGTGTTTACTATTTTCTGGAATTATACATATTTATTGCACGGTATAAAAATTATCAAAATAAATTTCACTATATAGTTAGAAACTTATACCTACCAGAATATTTGTGGTTTGTTTGACAGGAGTTTTGGGGAAGTGATTCCATTGGATAGTATGTAATTGTCACCAAATTTATTTGTTCCCTGTGATTAGGTAGGTTCATGACCAACACAGGTCACAGATCAAGTCATCTATCTTACTACTGTAAATAGATAATGTAAAGAGGCAGATAATTTAAATATAAATATACGAGTGGGCTGTGATTAATCTTTAAATATTTTTTAATTACATTTTGATACAAGAAAACTGATTTCATTTTCACTTGAAAAATTTGACCTATAGCTATAAACACGAAGGTCTAAAAGGTGAAGGAGGTAGTATTTATGAATTGACTGACAGATATAATAAATGCTTGTAAAAATATCAACCTCTGTTACACAAATAAAATACGCCATGTAGGTAAGAAAATGCTGAGCGAAGCCGAACAGTTACGAAATCCCCATATATATTTGCTGGTATCCCTAATGATGTTTTTGTAAACCGCCCACCCACTTATTTACTTACTAGAACGGCTGCCCGTTCACTCGATTGACTGTGGCATGATTATTTCGACATTGTCGAGGACGACCTAAATGTATTTGTTGACGTGTAATATAGGATTATCGGTTTCACCAGCGAAGAAACGAATCGTAGGTGTTCTTTAGTAACAGGCTAGTATCAGGAGAATCGACTAGACGGGATCGGGATCCATCTTGAATTTCAAGCCAACCGATTTTGTTCATGGCGCACACTGCTTAACGAACGAGGCGATAGCGTTATATTTCTTCTTTTGGATTTCATTGGATTCTGTATCACCAGCTTATTTTATCAATTTTCTCAAATCATCCGTGACATTTATATGATTCGTTGGAGTATAAAAAAAAATACTAAGAGCAGGTTCACCGCTTTCTTCCTTACTGATAACGCATTAGTTATATGTCTCCTTTGTTACGAATGCGCAAAAGCGGAGGTAATGTAGGCAGCTCTAGTTCATTTGCCGGGTATCGCTATAAAACATTGTAGAGATTACAAATATTTGGAAATTTCATATCATATCGAAAGAGTAGTATTTGTAGTATTGACATCTGAAGAACTGGCCTTTTGCTGCAGTATCAATAGCAACGAATATTTAAAAATAAAGATTATTGAAAGCAAATTCGGTACATTTATCCCCCTATCACTTGTTACGACATAACTAATGCCATCTATTGAGTGAGTTTTAAAATAGTTCAACGATTGTGAACTCCACTTCATTGATTGACATCGATTTCAATTCGTGATATACAATAGTTTCTTGTTAATAACGTAGAGGGAGCTACGTGTTTAAAGAATGAATAAAATTAATTCAACGTATAATCCGGACTTCATTGACTCGGATTAAAAATATCTTTTTTAAATGATTATGCCAAGTTTTTTGATTTTACTTGAATTTTACTTGAAGATTTTACTTGAAACTTATGCAATAACACTAAGCTTTGTATTTTGACATTTTAAAATAAATATTTTTTTGAACGGAGAACTTTTATTACCTTCATCGTATCATTTACCGAACACTTAATATTTACATATCGTAGAATTATATAATTTACTTAGATAAATCCATTCTAATTATTCATAAAGAGTATACGACCCTTTTAACCAGTTCTCTTTGTCATATAAAATGAAAAGAAGGACACTAGATATTCGTAATAACTGTATTTGTTCCGTAACAGCCTATTAAAAACCTTGCAATCAACCCGACAACAATCTCATTTACCCATTACAATGAAATATTTTGGAGCAATATTTTTACGAAATTGAAGATACCTAAATAACTTAGTAGATAAAAAAAATCTTTGAAACTTTAATCAACAGTAGATCATAATAATTATTTATTGAAGAATTTCAAATAAACGTTTTGTAATTGCATCAGTTTCGATCGGTGTAATGATTTATCAATGTATAAGGTATGTACATCGTGCATTGTTTACTCTTTACGTTTAATTATTTCAGTATATTTGAGTTGAAGTAGGTATAGCCTTAAGACGTATCAGTGGCAAGGAAAATTGAGTTACGCAATCCTGTCAGGTAATGAGGTTAGGAGTGGCATGAGTGCTCAATACTAGGAATTATTACATACTTTAGGCAATTTCAGCAATATTACGGTAAATAAGGCAATAGCAGTCCTTATGCTGACGCAGAATTGTGACCCGTGCAGCGTTATTTTTCAGTCGCTCTCTTCTCCCTGACCTTATCGGAGATGTGGCAGTTGGTAACAATAGGTAACAATTAACGTCAGGTACCAATTGTTAAGTCCAGTTGTAGGTTTCAGTGCAGTTTCCTAAATAACATTCCAGGTCTTTGCAGATCTTGTCCATGTAGCTCGGGACCAGAATACGAGTTACGGTATCTCCTGCCTGTCGTAAGAGGCGACTAAAAGGGGACTTCCGGGGTTGCGGGCGGTAAAAGTGAGAGACTATCCGACTATCGGCCCCGGAAGAACGAGGGTATTAGTATCAATATGACGGTATTAGTGGCGGCGTACCGTCGATAAGATCGGATGTCCCTACCGAGCAAAGCCCGATAGGGGCATCGCGCTCAGAGAACTCCAGGTGCGTTCCTATGGAGATACCGGAGTCCTCTAACAAGCGCTGAGGAAGGTCACCGGGGAGGTTTTAGTACGGTAAAAAACTTGCATAACCCGGTCGGGTACCTTTTGAATGTTTCCCCCTCGAAAACAAAAAAAAGATTTTTGCAGATCTAAGATGTGACCTGTAGTGGGTACAAAGCTAAGTTGTTGGTGTCGGATTGGCAGACTTTACACAACTTTGATTCACGATGATTTCGTTTACCGTAGTAAGACAATTAATTATTAAGACCTACTTACATAACATGGAAAAATTCGAAGAGCGTGCATGATTGGAAGTTGAGTGATCGTGCTGGACAGCCACGTTTAAAGTTTGTATTCAGTAAATGCTTTTAATAACTTTGAACATTACAGAATTAATTATTGGTATAATAATATTAATGTGTGCTTCGGTTTATGCAAGTTTTTCGAATATTTATTTAGCTAATGTTTTCTACTGTATACTTAGATGTACTACTCGTAGTAGATACCTGTTATATTTCAGACCAGGTTCTAGGTTTCAAACCAGGTGAGACTAAGATTCATTCATATAGTAATCTGTTCTAAGACGTAATTACTTGCTATTAGGAAAAATCAGGGCTCATAGCCTTTACACATAAGTTTCCCCGAACTTAAGTTTGCCATGGTTTGAATCCTGAATGTACCTGTAATTTCTTCAAACTAATTTGCCTATTATATCGTGTTAGAAGCTTTTCATGCGGAAAACATCGTGAATTTACCTACATAATAATGAGTGAATTATTATTATTTTCTACGAAATGTTATTCATAGTATGTGAGGTTTGCCAATCTATTGCCAATGGTCTATGGTCGTTCGCTGAACCCAACATTTGAACAGATAACAATTTTGAACAAAACTTGGTGAAATATTTTTAATTTGATCTACTAAACCATAATAGTCGGGCTCTTCATAAATCAAGAAGCGTAAATGTCATCAGTCTACCACATCTACCCCTTCTAACAGTATAAAGAAAAATAAATAACTCTTCACGAGATTTTCGATTTAGAAACAAGTATATAGTAATGGAAATACAAATAATATTGGAACATTTGAGCCGCATATTGAATTAGAACTTAGGTCACCTAAGTAAAGCTGATCCTCAAACGTATATCTACTAATTTTAAGTTTAACATTTAATGTCATTAATAATCATGCTGAAAGGTAATTGAATAAAATAACTCATTCATAAATATGTACATTTAATAGAGGGAACAGAAAATACACAGTAATATGATTTATTATACCTATTATATGGACTGTTAGTAGTAATATCCGTATTCAGGATCGAATCTTTGGAATTGTTTCGGTCCACTGAAGTCATATCCGTACATTTTTTCATTTGAAGACTGGTTTCTAACATTCTCGGGTCTGGGTGAGACCCTTGAATTCTGTGACCTTAGTTTTGTTGGTACTACAAAGCTAGGAATACGATCTTCAGAAAATCCCGCTTTAGTTATAGGATCTTGGTAATTACGCGTTCCATAGAGTTGTTGGCTAGAAGTATGAGGTTTTATTGTTGAAATTCTGGAATCTTCTTCTTGTTGTCCTGGTACTAAACTAGAAAAATTAGATGGACGTGAAGTGATCCCTGAAGTTGACTGTCCTGAAGCTATTGAAGGCCGTAATGTTGAAGCAATCTGATAAGTATATGGGGTTGTTTCAGAATATCTGAAAATGCTTGTAGAAAGAGGCATTGGTGAAGAAATTTTCGAAGGCAAAGGTGTGGTTGATACCGTAGATGAAGGATAGTCATTAAATTGTTTACTGTTTCCGTTGGATGTATCAGGAGACTGATATATATAAGGTTTTATAGTAGTAGATGCATATTTTGGATTAAACACGCTTTCTGGTGATGTTTCTTCTTTACTTTTAACTGGGCCTAATCCTGTATTGTAAAAGTTTGAAGTATCGGTATTGGCAAAACCATTAGTGTCATTTTGAGTTGTAATAGAATTTATGTTAACGGGTAAAGTTATTGGATATTTAAATGTTTTCTGTAATATTTGTGAGCTCGTATCGGGTTTTAGATTTTGGTAACGAATTGATACTTTCGGAGTTTTAAAATCTTTACCAGTAATTCTTTCATTATATGCTTTATAGCCAGGGTTTGATTCATCACTTCCTGATTTGCTTGAGAACTGTGATTCTAAGTTATTTCTGTCATTTTCATTATATGTAGTTTGTGGTTGAGTGTATTTGTATCCCAAATTATATTCTTTTTGCCCATTGTATTCATTTGGTGAACTATTAGTATAACACATGAGATTAAATTTTTCAGAAATTGGCTCTGTGTTCGTAATTAACAGTTCATACGAAGCGGTGGACTTAGGAAAAATATCTCCTTTGAATTTGTTCTCAGGTTTATTAACGGAGTTTTCCGGTCTATTAAATTTGTTTTTAATATTTTTTAGTTCAGAGCCAAATAATTCAATTCCATTAGGCTGGTTGGTAACGCTAAAGATAGATAAATCTTTCTCATCCACAAATATGTATGGATCATTTTTGTATACCTTCAACACGTTAGACTTATTTGTAGAATAATATGGTTCACCAAGTTCATAATTAGTAATAACAGTTTTTTCTAAAACTTCACCATTATTTGTGGGAAGTACAGTTCCAAAACTGGTTGTTTCCGTACGTTTGCCATTTGTTATTATACTTGGCTCATTGACAGTAATGTTGTTATATTTCTGTGGTATGCGACTTATTAAACCTTGATATCTACGATGACCATACTTGGTATCGTCATATGAACCTAAAACATAAAATAATTAAATTATTAATATATCATTTTAAATAATATGTGGATTTATATAATTATGTACATTACTCGTAATCTTTGTAATATATAAATAATTTTGAGTTGCAGTGCTTGTATAACTCCACACAGATAGACGCTTATTCACCTTCACAACAATAAAAAATAATTAAAAAAATACTGCCAACGATTTAAGATTAAGATTTCGCTTACCATCATCGATAAATCCCAGTTTTTTATTCTTCTCAGCTTGTTCTATACCCCTTAATATAACATTAGGTATTGGTGGTGCCGTGGGTAAATGATCTCCACGTGGTAAAAAACCATTTTCATCAGCTGTATATTCAATACTATAGACTTTTCCATCGTCTCCAGTAAAAGAATATGATCCTTTGGCTTTTACTCCTTTAATTGCTGTCCCACTTTCATCAGCATGAATACCATTGGATGTATCGAAACTATACGCAAAGCCTTCAGGTGTTAGTATATTTTCATAGTTAAGAATTACAGCATTTCTATAATTTTCCGCTTGGATCTTCTGTGGTTGAACATTTGCATTATAGCGTGTATCGAAATTGGTAGAAGTCGTAGGAAGTGAAAAATATTTAGAAAATGGTGCTGTCATGTTTGTAACCGACTTTCCAACAAAACTTTGAGTTGGCATTAATGTTGAAGAAATACCTGAATCCGGGAAAATCGCATTTATGCCATTGTTCGTATCGTTTACGTTATTACCGAGAGATAGATTTTGTTGAAGTTGTCGATAATTTCCAGCTTGTAAATCAGAATTTCCAGATGAAAAACCATTTTTTTTATTTAGAAGTTCTGAAACAGGTTCACGAGAAGAAAAAATTGGATTTGATTGTTGAGATTTATTTGGTTTTAGGTTTTGTTGAAGTAGATATTGATCATAACTCAGATTTGGATTAAAAGATGGAGATAAAGAGGAATATCCCTCAAAGACTGTGGTCGAAGGTCCAAATGTAGTGTCATAGATTTCTACAGGTGAAAGGGTAGATGTTTCAGTTAAATCGTAAGAAGTAGCTATAGTTGGAATTTTGTCAGAGTCAAGAATCCCAGGTCGATTAGTGAAAAATTCTAGAGAAGATGTTACAGATGGACCTTGTCTATCAGTACCAATTGCAATATTTGGGTATCTAGAACTTAATGAATCGTCAGCAAATTTATCGTTTGCAGGCTCTAAAGACGATGGATAATTTTCTTTCGGATATGTAAAATGAAGATTATCTTGTGGATTTCTTGCAACTAAGACAGCCCCACTTGGTGGAAGATAAGTCCGATCAAGATTATCACATTTTGCAAGGCCTATGGCCCATACAATCTGTAACAAAAAATATTTATTAACATTTAAATTTAACAAATTTCTTAATATACAAATATGTATAATAAAATTATGTGTCATAACGTCTCCAGCTTAAAAAGTAACAATAAATCGTCTCCTATAGACATAACATCAAAAGCATTTTTAACGTGATGTAGAGCAAAAAGAAATGGAAAATTCAAATTTTAATTAACTCAGATGGATTATGTATCCTTTTATCTTTAAAAAACATCAGTCTATTTCTATACGTTCGAATGGATACCAAACACTTAACACTAGTAAATAATAAATACGAAATAGAATACATTTTTATTTAAGCAGGCTACATTCAGTTATAATTTTAATTCAAATTTCTGACCAGTAATATATTCATCTCGAACAATGTTTCCTGAATAAGTCAAGATGAGATGTGTGTCGGTTGTCACCCATGGGGTTTATTATATACCATCCTCAAAATCATTATCGTGAATTCGTGCGCACGTGACATACGGACGAACGGCGTGACAAAACCCTAATTGTAGCTGTCAGGATCGAAAAATTTTTCAGACATTTATTTTAAAATTTCATCATTTGTCGATGGGCAATCATGAATCGCACATTATCACGCCTTGACATTTTTGCGTGACCGCCGTTGTAATTGATAGGTCGGTAGAAGAGAGTTGATCTAAAGCCTATAGAGCTGTCCAATTGTTTTATACACATCAAAAGATTCTTACTAAGTCATCAGACGAGACAAAAAGTATGTTGACCTGAATCAATAAGAATAAGCTCTGTGTTTTAAATATAATAGAGAGCTTACAACCATAAATTTCTTAACAATGCCACCTGCCTCATTTGACACAAGAGGATGGCCGAATGCAATATTTCGCATAAAAAATTTAATAAATGTATATTTTATCGAGGCTATAAATTTTTATTCAAGTTTTGCTTCTTTTTGTATACACGCAGAAATAATTGTATTCTCATATTGCATGAAAACGTTAGAGGTTTGAAGGCAAATATATGCGCATTTCACTAACGACGGTATTACCTAGGCTATGAATGAGTGTGTTGAAACGAATGCATTGAGGCATTAATGGGTCTTACCTAAAACGTGCTAGTGAACACATAACACTAAGTGAATTCTGGAATCTCGATTTTTTTTCACTATAACCAATTAACTTTTTCAATATCAATAATCAATAAAGATTCTCGAATTGTTTACCACAACCAAAATTACACAATCAAAAAAAAACTGCAATATGACACTAGTAGCATTGTGACAGACAACGAAACGAGAATGGAGATCAACATAAGTATAGCACAATCGGAGATAAAGATACCATTATTAGTCCCCAGGATTTAAAACCTTGCTTATTTTTCCGCCAAACAACATTACAAAGTAGATTTTGGGACGTCGGTTCCTAACCTAGCTTGGTAAAGAAGCTTATTAGGCATGAGTAACGTCGAATTTAACTTCGTAATTATAGAATTCAGCGAAATTTCACCACCTGGATTTAGTCAGCCTTGTCAGCTGTTCAGCAGGGTGCATCACGAACAGGAGGGGATGGCTTGGACAAGGATGAGGCTCGTCAAAATTTCCTGCTTACCAATAGATCTATTGGGAATATCATAAGAGCTGTAACACTTATCTAAATATTATAGTCGACCGTTATTGGCCATGAGGTCACACGGCACACGAATCGCGTCTGAATTTATGGTATTGTCTCTGATAATTACTTTTTGCGAACCATGACCTCTGATCTTGAATTAAGGCAAGCTGTTACATTGTTTTTAAAGTTATTATATTGTTTTTAAGACCTACAAAATTAATTATATATTTTTTTTTATTTCGGAGTAAACGTCGGCGTATACTCCGCTGAACAGCGACAACGTATCGGTGATTGGTGACATTGTGGAAGTCTATGGACGGCGTAACTTGATCATCATGTTACGCATCAGCTGGTTTTTCAGTTACGACATGAATAAAGATAAAACTTAGGGGGTGCTAATAATTTAAAAAATATATATGAAAAATATTAAATTATACTATATTTAAAAAATATCATAATTTCATGTCAGTAAATCGGTGGTACAGTGATAGATCTGTGGTAGAGATTCACACCAAAATTACGACTGTAACAAACAGATATTTTGCGTATGCTTTTAATATAGTTTAGATCAGAGAGCGATACAGTTTCATATATTGTTCATTTATTTATATTTATTTTTACATTTAAAACAGATCCATTGTCCGGCATGATAGATGTGCTTAGTTATAACCCTTAATATAAGCTTCAACTAATATGCTATATTTATTCTTTGCTTGATACGTGAACAAAGGGCCGGGCAAAGATTTATGAAAAATATGGTTGACCTTTATATTGATAACAAAGCTTGTAAGTACATAAAGCTCTTAAGAAAATATTCAATGTACTGATTTGGCCTAGTTGCATTTTATAATTACCTGTGTTATTATTATATCTACTCGAATAGTGTTAATTACATTAGTAGTACACAAGTATTGTTCCCGATATGTTATTACTGCACTGTAATTGTATTAAGTGTACTGCACCTCAACCCTAGTTTTATAGTACACTTATTTAAATCAAATAATTATTTTATTTTATTTTTGTAAATTTGGGTTTTTATGTTCTAAGTCACTGAATATAATTAAGAAATATAAGTAATTTGAAAAAACGAAAATTTAATTAAATTAATTACAACTAACCTGTTACAATTTTATAATAAATATCATAAAATCTGTAAATTTATATTTTTCTGAAAATTATAATGTAGTATGCTTTGTAACAAAGAAGATCGATAACAGTTATCGATGTAGAGGTCTAAATATATTTTTTTAGATTTTTTATCTGTCTATCTGTCTGACCACATATCACACTGAAACCACCGAACAGATTTGGATGTTACTTGAAATTTTAGTAGCTTATATTATGGGTATTACCTAGGATGGGAAATAAAAGTACATGAACATTTTACTAAGATGGCAGTCAATATCGTTTTGACTGCCTGACTGCAGCTATTATGAGAAATTAACATATTTCTAATTCACAGTAAAAATAATTCCAGTGCTATTTCTAAACGTAAGGTACAGGTAGAAGCGAAGCTAGGGTAGTTATTGATTAACACTAGTAAAAGGTTTGAGTTCGGTTTTAAATGTAAACAGGTAATTGGTAACACCCATATCAATATTACCTTGTTTGTATTAAAAATCTTTATAACAGTATTTGGTTTTCAACAAAGTGATAAATTTATTAAAAATGTAAAATTCATTCATAAGATTGTTATAAAGTTTTTACATAAAAAAAAAACATTTTTTGAAACTTAATACGTATATCTTCTATCCTAAGATTTTTTTTTAATATTAACAAACCATTACATTCATTTGGGTTCCGTGGATCTAATAAAAAATAAATTCTTATAGGATACTTGCATCCAATTTTTTGAATATTATTGGACGGTAAAAAAATTAATTAAATTGTTGGAAATAATTTTGATTATACAGTCTTATATCGTTGTTACTAATTCTTTAGGTTTCAGTTTTGGGTGGATATAGGAAATTAAAAAAAAATTACAAGGAAATATAAAAGGACATAAAATAAAGAACTCGACATAGTTTAAAAAGTAAAACTGATACATAAATTGTACACTGCCAGTACCTATCTTCCCTGTCATCGATACTAATGGGCTTAAAATAAATATATATATGGAAAATGTTCCTGTAGCATATTAATTATATTAATAGTTTTATTTTATTTTACTAATAATTATAGCAGCATATATAAGAGAGATATAGCCAACGGCAGAGCTGAGGCTCCTAACGCAGGCACTGTGTGCTTAAAAGGAAACTCTGTCCACATATTCATGTAACCCAAAAAATATCCTAAATCTAAATCCTAAACAAGATACAAAAACATAAAATTCTTACACTGCAACAGATATTTGAAAATATTATTAATTATTAAATACATTTACTGTACGGAACACTACTCCACATTAGTTAAATGTGGACTTGACAAGTTTTATTAATAATAAAGACATTTTCTAATTCGAAAGCTTCGTCTTAAGGCTTTTATGATTACTGCACTGTATTCATTCTTATCTCGACATGCCGAAACGTTTATATTATCTCGGCACGATCCCCTATGTCTATTGTAAAATGATGTCCGATTTAATGATCGCAGTATTTTAACTTTAGCGGTTAAGAATCTTTAAAGATCATCTTCGTCTTACTAAATACATTGCTTTACAATCTGGCATCTGAGATGATATGGAAGATAAATTGAATTCTGTAATAAAGTAAGACTAAGTGCCGTCTGACGGTCAACATTATGTTTGTTTGTTGTTTATCCGTGTGTATTGGTGTGTATTTCGGCACTTCGTTGGTAATACTGGTCGTTAGTGGCCATCGCTGTAGTACTCGGATTAATCACAACGTTCTTCATACCTTATGGCATGTTATGTTACCTACTTCGGTAGATACCCTCCTAGAATCAACTTTAAAATGCTTTTAATGGGGAGCCAATCAAAAGCTGCTTGCCCGCCTACTTCTGACTCGGTAATGCATCTGAGATTGTTTTAATCTTAACAACATGGGCACCACCGACTCGTTTCCAACCAAGCAGAAAGTGGGGAGAACAGAAAGCTTTTAAAAAACCCGATTTATAAATGAAATACTTCTGGAATGGTACTAAAAAGCGAAAAATTGATTCGCAGATTTAATTGTAATCACTTAACTACATATAACAATTTATTTCACACTCTAATATAATTTATTTCTTTGCGATGATTCTTGTAAAAATATTTCATTTATTACATTGAATTAAATTTAAATTGTGCGCAGGAATTGTACGAAACAATACCCCCATCGCCGTTCCTTCATCTAACAACCCGACGTACGGCAATGTGGAATATGTGGACGACGCCGTTTGCGTCGGCATTCGTTATGCGTATTGCAAAGGACTGGAATAGCTTGAACGCGTCAATGTTCCCGGCTATGTATAATGGGGGGGGTCTTAAAGAGAAAAGTGAATAGGCTTTTATAAGGTATTGCGTTCAACATCGCAGACCTCATCACAACTTACCATCAGGTGGGTTTAGTGTGAAGCATTAATTTATTTTATGTAAATATATATATATATAT
>PDGT01000017.1:1824975-2008248 GCA_003671415.1 Megathymus violae | reverse complement strand
CGTACTACCTACTGAATGTTTGACGTTTTAAACAGGTACATAAAGATACATGCACACGAACATAAAACCTCTCCTTTTTGAAGTTAATTCAAAAGATTCGTTTGGTTTTACGAAAGTTCATATGACGTGTTCCGTGTAGTGATTTTTCCAACGTTGTAATAAAAAAATCAGAATTTTTTATCATTAATTATATTTTACAAGCGCATGTATACTCGTACTTTATATCAGCAGGACTATAAATAACAGTAAATGGAGGTACGATGAATAATTAATGAAGACTAACTAACTATTGTTGGTTTAAGACAAATTATTAGCGCTATTTATTTATTCAATGCGAGTGTGTTTATGAAATGCGAAACAAAACACGCGTCGGTAAAAATAATATCATAATCACCACAGAGATAATATATCGGATTTTTATATTTTATCGTTTACAATAAATAAATATATAAACAAAAAATATACTTCAACTTTCGATCGCAATTATAAATAAACTTCGAGCACATCCCCTAAGGGTGAAAAAATTCCAGCTCCTGTTTTTTTCAACTTTGCGGTGTGGTATTTTTTCTTCTAAACTAAATGGAAGTAAACAGGAAGTATGCCGTCTCAAACAAAATGGAATTTTCCAAATCGATTTATAAACGATGGAGTTATACGGTAAGAAACAAAAAAATGAGAACGAAAAGACAATCTTCTCCTTTTTCGAAGTTGATTAAAATTAAAAAATAATGAATTATTAAATTGTTACTTAGAATAAGACAATAATGGGGCCGAATCTTTACAGTAAATATTTAATAAAAAAAAAATGAGAAAGTAAGCTTTATTGTCGGCATCATAATTACAACCCATATTGTCCCATATTTGAGAAAGGTTCAGGCCACATTCCGCCACGCTAGCCAAGTGGGATTTGATAGACTTCAGGCACCTTTGAGAACGTTAGGGAGAACTCTCAGGTAGGAAGGTTCCTCGCGGTGTTTTCCTTCAGTGAAGCAAATGAAGTGAACCTTGTTATCGATATACAGGTAATACATTTTTATTTATAATGTAGAATCACTAAACATATTTTATAATACGTATCCTATTGGTAATTTATAATATGGCTGATTGGCCAATAATTAAGAGATTACTTAAGATACTTTTTACATCACGAAATGGATGTGTTCTCGCTGGAAAGGTGATAAAAGATTAAATCAAAGCTTTGTTAAGAGGCTAGTAAATAATGTTTCGACTGTTTTTTTGTATCGACAGCAATAAAGATTCGAGCTTCAAAAACCGACGCTAAAAACGATAAAATAGGGTAAACATGAAATTTACAAAACACCTGATAAGAATTAGGAACAATTGTTTCAGATGCAGAAACTACTTGTAAACGTATAAAATATGTAGGTTTCCCAAAGCGAGAACAAGTAACTTTTTATACAAAAATAGTTTCTGTGTTCAAAATACTAAAATCTTTATCGTTGATAAGGTTCGGCAAAATAAGTAGGTAGTTTAGTTTAATTTTATCATCTTTCTATAGTTTGTAATTTCAACGCTAGTATAACTATATGGTTTACATAGTACAACTGTTATCTAGGTATTTAAAACTAATTTTAAAATAATCTAGCGCGGTAATCTTTACTAATAATATTATTTTTGTCAGTCTGTTCACGTATCAGATGGTAACCATTGAAGAGATTAAGATAATATTTTGCATATTTATAACTTAGACCTATTATAAGTCATAACCCAAGATATTGTCCCGGCGCAATAGTAAATACAAGTTACTACTCGTACCTATAGAAACTCTGTTTAAAGGGTAATCGATAAAGTTATTACCGTTCATACGCAGCTATTGCAATAAATGAATGTGTTTCTCATTAATAGAATTGTTAGAATCTATCCATAAAACGATACCCATAATTTCGTTTTCAAATATAATATTTAATTAAAGACGTAAGACGTACGTTTTCGCTTTAACATTTAGGTGGTACGCGTAAGTTGTTACGTTTTACTTTAGACACAGCAAGAGTGGAACACTAATTCTCTAGAACAAATCAAATTCACACATTCACAGCTTATTCTGTGTCTTGAATAAATATATTTTCTGTCGTAGCTATCATTGATTATCTTAAATCTAGTCAAATTATATCATACAACTTAATATGATATTGATCTGACCGTGGAATCAGCTATGAATTTCATCTGTGAGATAGCAGAATTATCGCTTAAATCATGGGCCGTGTTCGGCGTCTCTTCAATAGATTATGAAAGACAATGCTTTCATTATAAGCTTTTGTAATGTTATTTATTAACCATAGCATGAACGATCATGTTATGAATCATCAAAAGACAATAAATATTATCTACAACGTGTACAAATTATGTTTAACTACTAAATTCTCTTCTCATATCTGCTAAAACAGACTTTTGCGTATACAAGATGTCTCGTTGTATAGACGCATGTAAAATTTTACATATTGTCACGGTAATTAACTTATTCTTCTTAACACAATCTATAATTATTAATTATTAAATTAATAAGTCAACACAGGTTCCAAAAATTTTATCATTTTCGTCTAAGGATATATTCCTTTCCTATAAGAGAATAGAAGAATAGTAAAATTAAACACATAGTTCCTCATTTATTCTTTTTATTTATATTTACATTTGTGACCTATTCTAATACTGGTATCCATCACGACCATTGAAACTGGGCCTTCTTCCAAAACCATTTCTTCCAAAAGTAGAACCTCTGACCGGAGGAAGGTAGGACTTCAAGCCATTAGCATTGCCAACACCATTGAAGTTTCTAAAACCGGATACTCCTGAGTCAAAAAGAGCGGAGTTAGTGACGACAGAATCATCGTTACCGGTGAAGGCATTCACATTCCCATTGTAGTTATTTCCATTATTGTTGTTTCCGTATTGGTATTTATTCGCTTCGTATTTATCTTCGCTGTAGGAGCCTGAAACAATATTTAATATTATATTATAAACAACAATCATAATAACTTTAAGCAAAGGCTATAGAAAATCATCGAAGTTTGAATTTTAAAACCTCACATTGTTAATTAATTTCACTTGATCTCGGTGTGATTGCGGAATTTGTTTTTTTTTTTTTTTTAAAGTAAAATGAGTTTGTGTAACCCAAGCTATGAATGCAAAGTTGTTAACCTTAGAGAAACTTTGATGTTTTCCTAGCAAGTGTCCAGCATAATATAAAAACTTATGAAGTCCGAATTTCAAATTAGACTTCCATTGCAGCCGCGGCCTTCGTTTGGAAGAAATTATTTTAACATGCAAAGAACTCTGCAATAGAATAGAAAAGAAATTGAATTCATACCGTCATCATAAATTCCAGAAGCCTCATCACGAGCGTTCTGTTCCAAAGCCTTCAGGATTTCTTCAGGTACAGGAGGAGGAGTAGGCAAATGGTCACCTACGGGTACGAAACCATTTTCGCCAGCCGTATATCTGTAATAAGGCGAAAATACATTTTAAGAAGCTGTTATTTATGTAACAGAAACTATCATTATGCTTGTCTTTTTCTCCCTTGCTTTTGTGACACTTCCACTTACCTGATGCTATAAACTTGTCCATCATCAGCCGTGTAGGTATAACCACCCTGAGCCTCTACGCCATTGTCACTGGCCACTCCACGTTCTTCCGCATAAATTCCATTCTCAGTTTCATAAGCATATTCAAAGTTATCTCCGTTATTTTGGTTATATTGACGAAGTATTGCAGCATTTCTTTCTAGAGCAGCCCGCGGTCTTTCAGATCCTCCAAAATATTGACCATTCTGAGCAAAATTGACATTTTGGGTGTAGTCGTTTTGAGGGAAACCGTTGTTGTATGAATAGGTGTTCTGGACTAGCCGGCTGGAAGGTCCATTAAATCCAGGAGTCAATCCAGATAAAGGAGTTTGTAGGAAGTTGCCGGATCCACCAGATGCTTGAGCATTGGGAGGAAGGTACGTCTTATCCAGTTTGGCTGCGGAAGCCACGGATGCAGCGGCTAAGACAAGCAACTAAAAAAGTGAAACAAAAAAAGAATGGGAATCAGTTTGAAATTTAATGCCACGTTTAATAAATTTGCGCATACTGACAATCCTGAACAATTTATAAAATTTTATTTGAAGTTATAATTAATTTAATTTATGCAATCACTAATTTATAAATAAAACACAAAATTAACTGCCATTGAACAATACTGCACTAGACAAACACAAAGAACCATCTGATGGAACAGATGCAATTTTATCACTGATATTTGATTTTCAATTTAAAAAGCTCCAATACTTATTTACCAATTTCATTGCGACTGTTTTTTCAAACAAACGGTTACCAGCGCAGATGTTTGAAGATGGAATGAATGAT
Source organism: Megathymus violae (assembly GCA_003671415.1). NCBI lineage: Eukaryota > Metazoa > Arthropoda > Insecta > Lepidoptera > Hesperiidae > Megathymus > Megathymus violae. The sequence continues at coordinate 2,003,887 of PDGT01000017.1, read as the reverse complement.
ATAATCAAAACCGCGGACTATATTTATAGTAATGTGTACACATCGATCGATCTACTTTAACGTAGAAGATACACTTCACTCGCGTCGTATTGTTGCCTAATCAGAGCTTGATAGCGAAGGTGGGCGCCTTGGATGGGTGTATGCAGTAAGTAATGATACATTTCACTAATATAATCATCATTACAACCTATAAGTGGTCTACTGCTGGGCTCTTCTCTCACAGAGAAACTGGTTACGATAAGATAAGAGCTGGTATTCATTACCGATATAGATACATAATATACTCAGGATATTATCGTCTCTAAATACGTAGTTATTACAATTTAAATTAGCTGGTGTAGAGTGTACGGGCTATATCTCGTACGTTTTCGTTGTGTAAGCAGTTGACGCTACACAGAGGCGTTTTGAATCAGTTCGCTAAAACAAGCGATTTATTCGCTCTATAAATCAATCTATCATTTATAATTTACATCAATTTCTATCAGTAAACTATCAAATTATCAACTCACCAATGTGAACTATCATTTACACATCAACCTATGTGAACCTAACACAATCGTGGGGGTTACGTTGCAGCCCCTGCAAAGATATTATAATAAGCTCAACATTTCTACCGTACGATTTTGACTATGGTTATGGTTTGCGAAACTAAATAACATGAAATAACAAGATGCACGCGAATTATTATGAAACATATATTTTGCATGAAACCATCCTGTGACATACAAATCCTATTTGAGCGTATTACGAACAATCAGTGCAGAATCCGACCTTGTATTGAAGACTCCCAATCATCCATACATAGACCTCAGGCCATTAAGTTTAAAGTTAATTAGTTCATTACATCGCTTCAGGATGCTCTCGTGATTTCACAAAGGCCAATAACATACTAAAATACATTTTAATTACTACTGTATTTTAATTGGTTAAGTTCATGTTTCGTTCGTCATACGAATGGAATTTCATTTAATGTTATTAAATATTTTCTTATAAGTAGGTTTGCTTTTATTTCCTTTACTAGCTAGCTAGCTGCTCAGCTAGCGTCCAATAGGTAATTACTGCATCAATTCTGTTGCAAATTACATGGTGATACATACAAACATAGAACCATACAAATGTGTCATATTTTTCCAACCACATTGAAATGTGTCATAGCAGATCTTTATAAATACACTTTTGAGTAAGGGAAAAAGTTCTGATAGGATGGGTTCACAAATATTCAACGAAACCAAACATTAATAAAATACTCCACCGCGAACAATATGTCTTTAAAGGTCATATAACTGTTGCTGGAGGGTCTTTGTAACATTTGAAGCCTGGAGGTATCATAGAGAGCAAGAGGTGTATTGAAACTTATCTAAAGTGTTTGGTTTAGATCATCATATTTTAACCTGTTGTGTAAATTTAGTCACTATGGTTAAAATCACGATCAATTACCAGCATGTAGCCTGACCACGTGCAAGTACGAGCTTTTAGTATGTATAAAACCTAGGTCCTACACATTGATTTACCCTAAACGATACTAAGTCGCCGCGGTCCTCCGCTGTGATGATTGAACCAGGCCCAGGGCTATTATTCTTCGTTTGATATATGTCAATGATTTACAATCTCATATAAAAATCATCTAGATATTTTGATGTGTATATTACTCTTTCCATTACAATCATTTTAAAAGAATTGTTGCAATAGCTCGAAATTCCCTTTGTTAACGGTAAGATTTTGTGCTCTGCTTATATATCTTTTTATTTATTTATTCTTTTTTATACTTAAGAAACATAGTATAAAAGGCGAATTTAATGCTAAGAGGAATTTTTGCCAGTCAATCTTTGGGCAAACAGATATCGGCAAAGGCACTACAAAAATTGGGTGTAAATATTAATACTGCAAATATAATACAAACATACATATGAAAAACAAAGAAAGCAGACAAGATTTTATAATAAACTCCTTAATCGTGAGGAGACAGATCTCCCGCCAGGCTAGACGGATCATCAAGCATGGTCCGTGCAGTGGTCCGACTGCTCCAATTCGAAACTTTTATAAAATTATTTAAGAAAACTTGGATAGCGTGATTCAGCTTTTTTGACAATATGTTGCCACAATTTCAATGAGTGACAACTTTATTCAGATAGAAAATTAATTAGTCTTTATCAGAACCTGAGACAAAACGATAGATCATGCATTTCGAGTGATTGTCGCATAAGTCACGATTAACTTGAAGAATTTTTAAACCTATTATATCTCAACCTCTGACCTCACGCTACCTACTTCGCGAACGTTTAGTTAATTACAGGTGTCGTAATTTGCCATACTAGGTGTGAGTTAATATAATCATAATAAGCCCCAAATCAATATCACGATTACTGTTATTAAATACTCAGTTAGTTGGATTGGGTGCTCTATGTATTAAGCACATACTTTGCATTGGCGCTTGGATCGTTTATGACTCTCTAAGCCCATCACTTTGTCTGTGTTAAAGTTATAAGGATGCCCGTCTATTGCTGGTGGTAGAAACATAGACAGTTACATTCTCTCTTGACAAAATGTAACATGTCGCTTGATCGTTTTCTCAATGACAAGAGAACACGCGTACACATTTTGTGTCGTTGCAATTGTTACAACTTGACAATAATTAGAAATATCCCATTAACTTTTATTGAAGACAAAAACCATTTTGCTAATACTGTTTTTGTTTCATCCAATATAAGTTATATGCGCACATCGGCAGACGAACCCATAATTAGCATTGTTATTACCTACAAATGTTCCATGTGGCCTAAGCTCATCAAGGTATCAGAGGTATCAAAGCCTTATTTCATATATTTTTGAAGTGATAAAACTGAAATGTTTGGCGTGGGTAATATTTAATACTTGACCATAGGAACAGACGTTTTCTTTATGTAACAAACACCAACAAACAATAGACGAATCACCAAATCGTAAGTGGTCACCATCGTCCATAGATATCAGTACTACCCAAAAGTATTACTGACGCGTTGCCCATGGAAACGAAACGGTTATACCGCCTTATTACTGTTCTCCTCAGAGTCTCAGTATCAACTGCGACCTTAATACATACACACATCAAAAAGAGTTTGCGATCGGTTCGAAAAATTGAAACCTTTTCTTAGCATGATAAAATACAACATGATTTATTTTTCTTTTTTGTTCTCTATTTAAAAATACATAATTTGAACATGAAAGATTCTAAAATTTCAATTGTTTTTCAATATAAAAGAAGGTTCAGTCGTGGTAGAGCATCATTCAGAAATCTGATACAAGTCGATTCAAGCGGTTTTTTCGATATTTTCGGAGGATATCTAGCTTGAAAAAAAAATGCCAAAAGGATTATTAGAAGGTTTACGAGTAAGAATTATAACTTGAAGGATATTCTACGAGAGAAATAGCACGCAGAGTCTCCGTATCCCAATCCTGTGTCGTGACCACGTTGCAGAGGTACCACGACATGAGTAATTTAGCTGACCGACCTCGCAGTGGTCGTCCAACTGTGCTGACTGCTGCCCAGAAGCGCTATATCAAATTGTTGACTGCCCGTGACCCAACAATCAACGCTACCAAAAAAAAAGGCAGAGTTGCAGGCTGCAACTGGACGTGAAGTTAGCAGTCAGACGATTCGGAATTGCTTACACCAGGTTAGTTTACGAGCGAGGAGGTCCTGGCGAGCACCTCTGAACTCACGGCAACGACAGCGACACAGATTGCAATGGGCTAGACTCCGCCAAATTGAAGAAGATGAAAATGAATACATTTGGCATAATTGCCTCTTTGTTGACGAATCACGAATCAGTACTCATCCCGATAACCGACTTGTTCGCGTCTGGAGAAGACCTGGAGATTCGGAGAGGCAAAGAACTGCCACTGCAACTATTCAGCAAGGTGGAAAATCGATGTCCTTTTAGGCCGGAATAATGATTGGAGCTAGAACACCTTTGATCCCGTATCAAGGCAACATGACTGCAGTTATGTACAAAACAGCCGCTATTAATGGAATTGTTAGACCATTTAGAATAAACCATGGGTACTAATTTGTATTGGTCGACCATAATGCCCCCGCACATCGAGCTCAACGAGTTAATGCTGCTGTCCGCGAATACAACATCACAAGATTAGACTGGCCTGCCGGCTCGTCTGACTTAAATCCAATCGAGCATGCATGGGACGCTGTTAAGCGAGTTGTTTGGAACCGTCAGCCACTTCCTCAGACCGTGCCGGAGATCAGGAGAGCCGTTGTTCAGGAAAGGGACAGGTTGCCGCAAGAAATGCTGGATAACTTGTTCCTCAGCATGCCCAGAAGGATTTTCGCAAGTCTTGGAGCCAGAGGAGGAGTGATATTATACTAAATAAAAACCATTTTAAATAAATATAGTATATTTTTTGTATAATTCTCTTTTTCTTTCAATCAAATTTTCTTCACATTCGCATTAGATTTGAGTAAGCTAATTTTTATTACTAAAAAATTATTAAAGGGTTTTTTTCTAATTTCATAAACTGTATTTTTAGTTAAAAACATATTCTATAAACACTTTTCTTGATAAAGTTACAATTATAAAAAATATATCTGTTTTTTCTAGTGATCGCAAACTTTTTTTGATGTGTGTATGTCAGTTTTAGAAGAAAAGAGGCAGCTAGCAATGCGGGCAAAATACCCTATCACCATTCAAGATCCACTGAAGAAAACTATGTAGTCCAGCGATGTCCAACAGCCGGGAATGCTCGCCATAACCTCGTCCGTTGTGCATCACAAACAAGGGAGCTTGGATTGGGCTCATGGATGTCTGGATTCCACTCCAAACTTTTCCATATTTAAATATTTTATAATATATGCCATAATCCATCGAATCTTAGGTAATATACATTATCTCAAAACAATCCTATGTTGAAAATAATCATCTAATTAAAATCGATTACTATTTCAAAACCTAGTACGAATTCCCACTAAGCTTTGATCAGTTGAAAGGAATCAAAACTATCGATCTTCGTAGAACCAAACCTAGCAATAGCTATTACTAACTGATCACATTCATCTGATCACATTCTAACGATTTGTCTATATTAAACACAGTATCTATAATTTGGTAAGATTTGTATTACAAAAACATAATTAAAATTAGATATGTAATCAAGAACTATTGTTCAATATTTGCAACGGAATGAATTTTCAGTCAGTCAGTTTAGATAAGTAACTACATACTACATAGTAAACAATATCAGAATCACCCCAGTCGATCTTTCGTTTATAAAAGAAAAATGTTAAATGATTTTATTTGACCACATCAAAACCTAGTAGTAACCTTGGTAAGTTTTTGTATGGTTTTGTGAGTTGCTAGGTTCCGTAGTGGACAATTCTACGAAGTCGATGCCCTTACTAGGTTGAGGGCATGTTATAACATTTAAAATAAACACAATATCGACGTATATCTTTTTGCATATCGTTCCTATATTGCCTTACTGTAAATCATACTATAAATAAATCAGAAGTCAATTATCATTTTTGGAGATATACTAGACACTAAAAAACTATTTCTCCACGCCCAATACAAATCAATCCAACCAAATTCATCTAACGCCGCCTTCACACGATCCTTGCTCTTAATAACACCACAAGTAGTTACAACAGATCAATTTATTGCGCTCGTTACAAAACTAACGTGCCGTCCGTCGTCCCGCGAATTATTTTTTACAAGCGTGCATAAGTGTTTCAGATACGCTATTTTTAGCCATATTTTATTATAATAACTGAGGCCTCCACAAAACTTAACGTAATTAACTGTGGTTATAAATATTGCATGCCTTAATTTTGACTCTTGGTATGTATGAATGTTTGTATGAATGATATGGAATCTATTAACATAATTTTTAGCCACATTCACATGTCCAAATTAATTGAAACTTCACACGTATGGACTAGTGTACGCTAATAGCATCCTGACGACCCCGTAGCCCAGTTGGTAGTGACCCTGCTCGCCGAGCGAGAGGCCCAGGCTCGATTCCCGGCCGGAGCAGACATTTATGTGACAGTTAAATGTATGTTTTTCGGTCATGGGTGTTTGTAATGTTCTATTTGTGTATGCCCATGCCACCCAACACAGGGAATCTTAGTGCGTAGATGTGAGTGTGTTAATGTTTTATTTATCGTTAATATTTCTCTAGAGCTTTCTATGACGACCGTGTAGCTGAGTTAATCGTTTACTTTGCCTATTGAATGAAGCTTTTCCGCTTTTATTCTAGGTCGGTGCAGACATTTATGGGACCAGGTACTATCCTCCTGTTAAAATTAAATGTTATATGCTTTTGAACATTTTTACGTTAGAGAGAGAAGTCACGAGCAAGTTCTTCAATTGTTTATTGCTCAGCAACGCGTCAGTGATTCTATAGTACAGATGTCCATTAGCGCCGCACCGTTCTTTAGTTGATGCGATAGACGAAATTGTTCCTGATAAGTTGAACGCGGCCATCAAACTAATTTTATATACGCAGGAATTATTAATTGTACCTTTTAGATTGTTTCCAATTAGTATTGTACCCTATTTTCTTGTTTTGAGGAGCTCTTATTTACGCAATACTTATCTGTGCGCTTGTACCTGCATTCGCGCGGGTTAGGACCAATCTCGAGTCGCCGCTTGTACCTAACGTCGTTTATCACATTCGAATTTTGTAAATGAATGTGCACGTACCGTTGGATTCGTTTCTACGACCGCTAACCGACCGTCTCTGTCACGACGTTGGAAGGATTAAGGCTTGAGGATCAAGATAATTAAGGCTAAGTTGTTCCGCTGTTATTATCATTAATTTTAATTATCATGACTTGCGTTTTTCGTGCGGGTGATCTACGCTCAAACTACTAGGCTATCAGGATGTTAGACGAATAATATACATTTATTATTCACAAATTCTACAGCAATACATGTAAAACAAACAACCTTAAATAGCAGTATTAAAACGGAATATAAAGTAACACCGGTGTGGTCTTATTGGGCCGGCCTAGAATACTTCCCCCAATCCCATGCTGGCAAACAGGGTGTCGTATGAGGCCACAGAAGTTAGCCTGCTTGGTGGTAGGGCTTCGCGTAAATATTAAATTATCGGAATTATTATTAAGTCATTAATATTACTACTGGTATACTGGCTAGGTACCACCCCCTGCTTGAGTCAGTCACTAAACGACTCGTCGTGTTCCGGCTGGGGACTTGAGAGCCAGTTCTTTCTTTCTTACCTTCTTCTCATTTCCTGGCCGACAACGCATCAGTGATACCTTTTGGTCTTGCTGATGTCCATGGGCGACGGTAACCACTTATCATCAGGTGGCTCGTTTACTTGTGTGTCTACTGTTCACATAAAAAATTTCACATCCATGACATCCATAATATGGATAGAGATAAATTGCAAAACAGACAATTAATTATACACCATCACAGACTCCATACACAATAAAAGCGATACACGAGAAAGGTTTTCAAGTGTAATTCATGATGTTTCTTTGTAATTGATCCTCATTTATAACGTATACGGATCATATTACCATGGGAAAATTTCAGACATCAAAGAACTTTCCTTTTCATCATCTATCCGTGCAAAGACTGGCATGATCTAAAGTATGTCTAGAATATAAATATGTACTTTGGGAATATTAAGATATGACGAGACATTGGTGATCTGTTACGATATTTCTTTCAGATGTTCTTGGTAAGCTTGAGTTTCATATTGAAAGTATCAGGGCTTAGAAAGTACTAAGATTTTGAATATAACGACAGCTTTCACAGTTAAATACAATAAATTTCCTGTTGGCCAATTTGTTACACGGCTATGACTATTTTACGATAGTTTTAACAGGTAATTTGCTGGTGTATTAAGATTATACACTAATCTTTCTGCATTATATCAATCTTCCAAATTATACTCCCGCCATTTTATTAACACCAATTTGTCATATCTCAAAGTCATAAATGACATTTTAATTTTTTATTTAAATTGCCATAGATTAGAATAACGCTCGTTTAGTCTACTCCGACATACAGATTCAGTGGTTTTGTCTCAATTATGAATCAAGACAAATTAATCAAAAGAAATATGAATGTAATAGCTTAAGTCAGTCGATTAACATTCGACAAAGTTTAAATAATTATTGAATGCTGTTTAATCGCCATTTTGAAATGTACAAATAGTCTTATATATTTATTAACAATTTCGTATAAAGGCAGACTAAATAAAGCACGTTATGATTGGTTTACGCAGATCGAGCCGATACCTTAACCGCGTCGTTCTCATTTTAGACAGTTTTTTATTGATTTTGTTTTTTTTCGGTGATTACCACCTGTATGTGGTGTACCATAAACCACGACCACATAAAACCTAGAAACAAAATCAAACTTTGTAAATATATTATATTTTTTTCCAAGTCGTAAATCATCTAATATCCGTAACCGAAATTATCCGGAACAATCGGATAATCCGAAATAATTTCATATCCATAACCGTAACCGTAAACGGCAAAATTTATTCATATATCCGTATCCATACCCGGATCCCAAATTTCATATTCATAACATCCCTAATTTAGACTAACCAAATCTAATTTTTAAGCAATTAATTTGATATTTAGATAAGGATAGTAACTAAATCCTAAAGGTTACACAAATCAAAAACAGAAGAAACTACAGACAACAAAACTTTTAAAAGCAGTTTAATACAATTAGGTAATATGTAAATAGCTAGTGTACTTCATCTTGAAATTCATTTTGTAATTACCCCATAACATCTTTGGAAATAACAGACAGCTATTAAAATTGCCACAAAATATACAATTTATTCATTGTTACAGATAACGAATTCCCCTGTAACATTGATAATTATCTGTTGTACTTGTTTCAACTAACTTTACAATGGAGATTTACCTATAGATAAGCAACATTCAAGACTGTATTAAAGTCGCATGGAGTTCGGTTCCATAGTATGGACGTGTGCGATATTTCCCTTCACCTTTCAAATTTATAAACTAACACTACAGCATCCATAACCCGAGAACAAACAATTATCTGTCACATAAATGTCTGCCCCACCCAGGAATTGAATCCGGGACCCTTCGTTCTGCAGGCAGGGTCGCCACCAACTGGACTATAGGTCGTCAATGATAATTAATTTTTAATACGCACATAATTAGAAAAAAAAAGTGCGTGCAGAATATTAACTAGAGTATCCCGTTCGCGAGACTTTATTCAAACTAATAACTAATGATATATCATTAAATTTGTTTATAGCTCCGAAGATCTGTCGCTGATAGATAAGAAAGAAACATTAAACAACAGAAGTAATTAACAGAAAGTATAAAGAGAAAAGACCATTAACAAGCAGTTAGGAAAAAATTGCATATATTGCAATACTACTTGTGATGTGGGAGTCTTCAAGAGGAAAATGAATAAATAGGCTTTTATAAGTTAGTGCGTCCAACATCTTAGACTTCAACACCGCTTACCATCAGGTGGGATCGTTGTCAAGCATTAACTTATTTTAAGTAAAAAACCAGACATAATCCGGTTGAACGCTTACGATTAATGCAAGCCGTTGGTCAGAACCATGATCACTAGGTATGCTGCTATTCATTCAATGATAGATCGTTAAAAAAAACTCTTTAAGATGTTCGCACACTACACAAAAAAATGAGAATCGTTTACTAAACAGCAAAATCATGACAGTTTTCAATGAAACTAATTTAAACCACATTGATACAATCAAAAGCTGAGGAGATGTATTAATAACCTGATAAACCGATGGAAATATACAACGTCGTGAATAAATTGAGAGGAGACTTGCGTCGGAATGATATAAGGAACCTATAGACTACACTGTATAAATATCTGGCAGGAATTCCCCGCTGTAAATAAGTTCTTATAGATATTTTTTGACTTTAATGAGTACTCGCAATTATTATATTTTGCCACAGATATTTCGACCCAATTACGTTGATCATACATATGATGAGATCGCGGTGGCGGGAAGAAACTCTTGACAGGTTACACGTGATAAACACTTATGGCAAAATGATCCTGTCAACTTTATGTCTAGTTCATATTATTTTTTTAAGCGACACATTACGATCATGAATTTTTACAAGTAAATATTTTAACAAAAAAACCAACTTCCATTTGAAGGAGGTGAACTTTTTGGTTTGTACTCCTAGTTTTCACTCCTAAGGGTGGTATTTTTCCCTCGAATTTAAGTGTAAACCAAACGGGTAGTATAGTTTCTTGAAAAAATGAATTTTCGGAATCTGTTAATACATGACAGAGTTCTGATGTAACAGACATAAAAAAAATTAGAAACTAATTAAAAACCTTCTCGTTTTTTGAAGTCAGTTAAAAATTAAAATAAACTTTTCACGCGTTTTCGGGAGTATGTATGTATGACTATGTTAATAATCACTTCAAATTGGAAGAATTCTTGTCTTAATAAGGTTTATTAAAACTCTTTAATTTTAACTTTTTTCTAATTTTGTGTTAACCAAATAAAGATTTAAAAATTCAGTAAATTATGTCTTAACTCATTCTTAAATAATATATAACTTTTAAAAAGATATTAAAGTTTTAAATCTCTAAGATAGTTGCTCCAACTAAGTTCAGAATTATAGATTTACTAAGAGCTCTAATATCTATGAACGAATCTTCCAATTTTGCAATGGAGTTTTAGCATTATACATTTTAAATGGATCTATGGGGAAAGATAATTATACTGGAATTTGGAATATTTCTTTTATATAGATTTCATCACAGAAATAGTACCGAATGTTGAACGAAATTTAAGGAAACATCTTAGATTAAGGAAATTGCAAAATGTGTCTTTGCCTTTAGCTATGGATGCTAGTGGCTCAGAGGCCACATTACTTTAGATAGTAGCGTTTCCAAATTTACTGAGTCTTCTAGGAACCCGACAAAGGTTACGTCTTAACAAATAATGTTAATAATATCTGCTTCCGTGCGTCTGTTGGAGTGAAAAGAGCCCATTGTTCATTAAAAGTCTATCTTCCTTGCTTGTGGTGCGGCTTGCTGAACAACGGAAAATTGAATAGCGCCAAGATTGTCCTGTTAAACATCGCTTGCCTAAACCAGTTTAATTTCGATAGACCTCTTGCTAATGGTAGTTTTCTTCGCCGGCCTGTCCATCCATCCTAGTTCAATAACGCGTCGGTGATATCTTTCCTGTTTTGAATGTCCATAGACACCACTTACCATCAAACGTGGCTGTTCATTTATCGGCCATTGACGTAAAAAATAAATACCTACTGCATGCTGCAAGCAAGAGGTGAGCCACCGTCTAGTGTGAACTACCTTTAACGAGACGAACGTTGCATCGCGTTAGTTCCTATGACCCATTTAGTGAAACGTGCAAACATTCGCTGCCGTTCTTAGGGTTATGGGTTCAAATCCGGGTAGATCGTGCTTGAATGTTTATTTGCATCATTATAATGATGAGATATAATATCGGACTTGGGTAATATTACGAACATATTACATTTTACCCTGTCGTGGAGTTTGGATATTTGTTAATTAAGTTGTATGCAAGTATTATACTTGACAATTCAATGAGGTAATCTCGGCATAATGTTAATTACTTTTTATATATATGATTTGTTCTTGGCCGCTTACCATCACTAGCCCGTCTGGTCAATCGAAGGGAATTTCGAGAAAAAATATATGTACAGATCAAAAATGTTAATGAGGCATTTTTAATAAATTATTAAATTTATAACTACGTTTTATATATTTTAACCAACAAAACATGTAAAGTGTAGGAAACGATGCATTTTTAATTCATGTTTTTCCGTCTGGGTCTGCATATAAGGAGTGTTTTGATGTATGCACAATTGTCTATTTGACAGAAGATCTATTTATCTGCTAAAACAACTTTAAACTTTATTGCTTTCTGTTTAAATTACAAAACAGGGTTAAGTATAATAAGGTTCCAAGTATTAAAAAAACAATAGTTTTTTATGCTTCGTATAATTATTTATTACTTTAAAGTCACACAGTGACATGAATGTCTTACATATATTATAAACAATATGTACAAAGTATTGCTCATAATGACAATATTTTTTTTGTATTTTTCTATGCTGCAAGCATTTGTAATCTAGCCTAAAACTGCACTAAAATATTTTTAAAATAATTTAGTGACAACGTAAAGCTTTGAGACTTAACTAAATAAAAAAATCGCTTTAATTATATAAATAATAAAGCCATGACACATTTTTTCGATGACTCAATAACTCCAAATTTTTCAGTGAATTTTTGAAATTTTTTGTCTATGCTTATATTTGTAATAATTTGTTTGTTCTAATATTTATATCCTTCTTGGGCGTTGAAGCTAGGTGGTTGACGGGGACTTCCGAACGTATTTGGTCTTCCTTGATTGGCACCGAAACCGGATTGTCCAGAGCCAGGTCCGAACTGGCCCTGAGAACCAGTTGGTGCTTGGCCAGTAGAGGATGAAGCGGATGGTCCTGAACCAAAGGTGGACTGGCCAGGTCGATACTGGGAACCTTGTCCAGGTTGATTCGTGGTACCGTAAGATGGTTTTGGACCTTGATCAGAGAAGCCAAAAGATCCTTGGTTAGAACCCGTACCAGGGCGAGATGCCGTAGAACCAGACTGGCCAGGCGACTGGGACCCAAACTGTCCAGAACCCTGAGGACGGTTGTATTCGTATCCAGATTGACCTGCACCTCCCTGTCCACCAAAACCACCTTGTCCGAAAGTAAACTGTCCCTGACTTTCTGGTCCACCAAATCCTTGACTTCCTTGCTTGGGTCCAGTCTGTCCGAAAGAAGACTGACCATAACCTTGGTTGGCACCACTACCTTGTCCAAGTGGGAACTGACCCTGAGGTTTTCGATCACCGGAAGAAACATAACCTTGAGCAGTTCCCGATGGACCAAATTGTGCTTGTTGGTTGAATTGATTTCCTGGAGCTGAGATAGACTGCTGATTACCTTGTCCAAAGCCTCGGTTCTGATACTGACCAAAACCATTACCACTTTGACTTCCTTGTTGGCTATAACCTTGAGCTCCTTGGTTAGATCCTGAGCCAGATTTGGATGGTCCATATAACTCGGAAGGACCTTGACCTGGTCTGTTAAAGGATGATCCTGCATTGTTGTATGTTTGCGGATTTCCCTCATTCTCATATTCTTCGGGTCGGTAAGCACCTGAAACAAACATTTTCTGTTAAAATGTATGACTATATTATTTTATTCGACAATTACCATTGCACCTTTTCGTAATTATAGTTAAATCAATCCAAAAATCCATTATACTATATAATTTTAAATAGAAATCAGAAAAACCTTTAACGAAGTGATTTGTCTTGTTCTTAAAATTGAAATGCAAATTCAATTTAAGGTTGGTATTGTTGTCAATTGACTTAAATGTCATTGTATAAAGAGCAGTTTTTTTGTAAATATAATGAAAATCATCTTAAAATTATGCTAATTACAGCTTCCGAAGAAGACATGAAGTTGAAAGTTGCATGTTTTATTTGTACTAAACATTTCTGAAACTAGTGATCAAATGATATCATGTATGAACTAGAGGTTCATATGATATATCCTTGACAGCATCAAAGAGCCATTTAACGTCATTATTAAAAACCGAATGATAAAAGGTTTATAGTATATCGAGCAGAAACTAGCGTAAATAAACAATACCTTCTTGAGTGCCTGCGGCAGCAGCTCTGGCATTTTCCTCAATAGACTTCAAGATTTCTGCAGGAATGGGATGAGGAGTCGGAAGATGCTGACCTTGAGGCTGGTATCCATTTTCATCAGCTGTGTAAGTTATGGAATAGTCCTGTCCATCATCACCAATGTAACTAAAACCTCCCTGAGCTCTCACACCATTTGTGGCAGTTCCCGACTCCTCTGCGCGGATGCCATTTGAAGTCTCGAAGCTGTATGAGAAGGTATCTCCATCATTCTGGTTCTCGTATCTTAGAATTTGGGCACCTTGTTCAGCCGCAGCCTGGGCCCTTTGGGGTTGGCTATAAGCCTGAATGTTGTAAGACCCTTTCTGTGCCGAAGGTGACCCTTGGCTAAAGCCGCTTTGTGATGATCCTGGGAAGTTGGATTGCCCTACACTCGATGGACCAAATTCAGGTCCGGTTGGCTGACTAAATCCTGCTCCAGAACCAGGCTGATTAAAACCTCCAGAACCATAACCTGCAGATCCCGATGGTTGGCCAAATCCAGACGATCCTGATGGCTGGTTGAATCCGGCAGAAGGTTGACCTCCAGGCTGAAATCCGTTTTGTCCTGGCTGGCCTAGGCCGGGCTTTATTGATCCTTGTCCAAAAGAAGTTGCTCCAAATCCAGACGGGCCAGACGAGCCAGAGGGCTGACGTCCGAAAGCATTAGAAGAGTCCAGAGGAGCTTGGCCAAATCCAGGTGCTAAAAGAGATCCTGGGCTGCCGCCTGCGCTCGCAGCGCTGGCAGGTGGCAGATAAGTTCTATCCAACTTAGCCGCATATCCGCAGGCTACCAACGATATAAGTATAATCTGTGAAGAATAAAAATTAATAGTATTTTAATTACATTTGATTGATATTTTAAAATTAACTTAGTAAAATTAAGGCATCCTTTGGTGTAATAATTCTCCAAAGTGCTACTGAAGAGTAAATTATAATGTAATTTTAAATTTTATTTAAAAAAATATTTAAAATAAAATCCAATCGAAACTTTATATTTAAAACAATTTCTTAAAGCAATTTTTTCAACAAATTTAATTTTTTGAAAAAGAAAGTATTTTTTGAAATTGAAACAAGTTTTATATCTGCGTAAGGCTAATAAATTTATAAAATATTTCTATAATATAATATCAAACATTACCAGCTTCATACTCGTATTAAGCTGTTCTGTCAATGTTTGCTCACTGAATGTACTGCATCGAGTACCCATCCTATATTTATATCACACAAAATTCGTTCACCACACCACGTTACCTAAAACTGTGCTCACGGCCCTAACCTTTGACTGCGGAGTAAGTGAAGATTTCACGTTGGTGTGCGTGATCTTCATGAATGTTGTACTCTTGCGTTTACGCAATTTGACTATGAATTTGCGATACGCTAATTGTTGTTTGATCAATTTTATCATATAATGCATTTGTTCTGTGACTTCGCTTGTCAGTCTAATGGGAAGTAGAATGTCCAAGGGTTGGTATAATTTTAAAAGCTTATAAGATATTATTCACTTCGATAGAAATAAATTTACTTTTACGAAGTATGATATACAATACGGAGGTTTCAAAAATACTTCCTAATTGAAAGGTCAGCTAATTAAAACTGCTTCTGTGGTTTAATTAATTTTTAACATTAAATGTAGTGAATTGTTACATTAAAATTAAAAGGTATATTTTCAAAATCTGTTATTAAATTGGATTACAATTTTTAATACTTAATCGTTTTGGCAGTTTTGTTTTCCTGTCAATTGTAAATTATAAGAACTTGTAGTTACGATGCTTCAGGGTTTTAAGTTGAAAAAAATATGTATTGAATTCCTTTTAATACCGTTGTTAGCATTTCATGCCAATGTATGTTTGAAAATTAATATTTTAATGCTTACGATTTATCTAAAACTACTTTCAGTCAGTATTCAAAATCAGTTACATTTTACGTCAGTACACAATAATGATGTCTCATCAGTGTTTCGGTCGCTGTCGGAGAACCAGGTAATAATGCGGGTTCTCCGTTTCCTTATCGGACGGCATCAAGTCGGTGATGCATTTAATGTTAGTGATGGTACCATCAGGTAGCTCGTCTGCTCGATGGTCGACTAGTTACATAAAAAAATTAAAATTTTCACACACATAAATACCATACACGTACGAAACATAACAAATATCGATATCTCTTGATTACTCTGGTAAATAAGTACATTTCAATTTCCATTAGCGGCAAAACTCGCCTGCGAACCTTCTTAACTTCGAGATCGTCGTCTACACCTTCCGTTGGAAATGGTGAATTAATTATCTGGATTACGAGCGAAATTCTTGAAATAATTCACGGTTAATTATACACGTATAGAGGCATATAAATTGGCAAGTTAAGAATGTTAGCACCGGCATCATAGATACAAAATTTGGTATTACATACTCCAGTGATCTCCGATGGTACCTGTATCAAGATGTAAAAACATTAATTGAATCAGTACGTAACCTTAGTATCTCGGGATTTCCTAGCAGCTCTAACTAATCCAGTATCTAGTTGTCTCTTACGCATTGATTAGTAATATGCATATATCTCTCAGCCCTGAAGTATGTAGCACGGTTGAAGGTAAGGTCTAAAGATAGGAGTTGCAAGTAACATCAAAGGGTAATAGATTCATCCCTTTCATTTCTGGCTCTCAAGCCAGAGCTCAGGGTAAGTTTTACGGGCACGGGTTGAAAGCGAGAGTTGAGTATAAGACCTAAGGACTAAGGTTAAAGGCCAGCTTTAAGCGCACGGGCTAAAATTGCTGCAAATTTTCTACCGCAATAATAAAAGTTTGGAATCACATCCAGATCTCTCGTTGCGTTGGTACGAGTATTAAATTTGTTTTATATAACGTTTTGAAACAAATTCAACGAGCATCTAACATTACTGCACTATGTCAGTTTATTCGCCCTTTCAATGCTGTTGCAGTTATAAGCATAATTTCTGTATGCAATGTGTGATTTAAATGACGGCTATGACGTAGTAGGTACATGACACGACACACAGTGTAGATATCGGAAAATATCAAAAGTACAGATTGACCCGTCACAGATATTATCATATATATAGATAATTAATGAGATTACTCCAGAAGTTCCTTTTTCAGTTTATCGAGGTGAATATTCCATACACAACACAAATACTGGAATACACTCGAAGATATAAAATGATCGGGAGCGTGGGAGTTGCAATGAAAGCCAAAGCAAACAAAATAAACTAATCTTCCGGGTCTCACGCACACGAGACCAATTACTGCTGGAAGATACGAGGAAATATCATCAAATTTTAAAAAGAAAAAACAAAACGTTTTAAAACGTAAAAAGTCTATTATGTAACAGCTAACTTAACTGACAATAGATTTAACAACAAACTTAAAAAAAAGCGATTTCAGCGTACAACAAAGTTTTAAGTGGTATAAACTTTTTATGTAGTCAATTAACTTAGTTATTAGTATTATTCTCATACATTACGTTATTTAATAGTCACCTGTTGCGTGTCTCACCCGCTGTTCACATACAGCGACTTCTATGGGAACTGTAATTTATTGAGCAACGATCATAATATATATTAGATCTTATTAGTTTTTTTTTTTATGATAATGTGTTTATTACGCGTATTTACAGTAATTAAATGTGTATTGCGTAAAGAATAATCGATTTATTTCTGTACAAAATATTAAGACGCAACTAGGCTTGTAACATATTAAATTGAGCAATGTTTTGACCAACGTAATACACATTGAATATCATTATTACAACTCATACTATTCCTCTGTTGGGCGAGTCTTATCTCACAATGAGAGGAGAAAGGCTATAGTCCACCACGCAGTCCAAGTGCCGATTTATTTTACACATCTTTGAAAAAGATATCATATTTTGGTTACGTCTCTATATCGTCTTCAAAAGTTTCAGCGTTCTTTTATGGGGCTTGGAGTTCGTTTTTACTCTAAGGTTCCAAAGTTGATACGTGAGTTGCCCATTGGAACTTTCAAGCGACGCGTTAAAGCACATCTTACAGGTAAATAATATTATAGTATAGATGAATATATTACTGACAAGAACGCCTGGAAATAATAGTGTCGAAACCAGTTCGGCGCATGTTTAAACTTACTTTTTAATTTCCATGCGTTGTTTTAGAAGATGTACTGAGGAGTTTCTTTCAAGCTCAAATCGCTCGTGCGGGAGACCGTCATTCAAATCAGCCGCCTACCGCAGCCTTTATTGTTATTGTTGTATTCCTTTTTTGATGTTATTATTTGTTTATGTTATTATTCAGCAAACAAACAGGCCATTACATAGCTTTTCATCATAGTTCCTTATAACTAGTACCGTCCATGGTTATCTGTAATTAGAAGAAGTTATGACATCACCTGCTAAAAAGAGGAGTCCAAGACAATATCGATCAAACACCGCTATGCCAACCTATCCAACCTCTGAAATGCCTTGCTGATAAATAATGATAATGGGGCAATACCACCAGTTTCCTTCTTTTACCCGTCAGGCAGGAACACAGTGTTAAAGTTTATTACTGCCCGTCTAACTACCCACCCTCCTATTGCCCCAAAAATGTTTTTACGTGCTTCGGTTGCAGCGTTGAAGAGATCATTAACAACCGAGTTATTCTTATCCCTCTTGCCCGGTGACGCATTTAATTTTTCCTAGTAAAAGATGTTCATTATCTACAATGACCTCTTAACATCGATGTCCTCTGTAACGCTTGTGTGCTATTAACATGAAAAAACATGTAAAAAAACTGATTCGTGTGGATTGATGGATTTAATTTTTAGCTACAAATATTCCTTGTAATCCTCATTATAAACCGTATTCTCCATATGCCAAGCCAGATTCTCACGCTGAACCGGTTGATGGAGAGATAAAGGTAATAGATAGAGTTCACACATCATTCAACGCCACATTTAAGATTCAACTGCTTTATTTTTATTAAGATACTTTTAAAATGTTGTTATATTTCAATTGATGTATAATAAAGGGTTACTTTATTGTATTATATGTTTTATTCTCAAATAAACTAAGTCTCCATACTGAAAGAGATTTCCCTACGAAATAAGTTGTGCTAAAATAGGCCCACATATAATAGGTGCGTTTCTTTGTATATGTCTGAAATATAAATATACAATACGTATAAATATAGAAATATAATTATTATGTCATAAACAAAAAACATACACATATGTCTATATGTATAAAAATCAATTGCCCGCGTTTGTTTTACTCAATTCTAGCGACCGTTCACGACTTAATATGTTGCTTTAACCGCACACGATTCGATTCTGACGTCACTACGTAATTTCTTTAGCCGTGACCCCTGCGTTAAAGAGGTTGACGCAATTTGATTGCAATCTCTTTTGTACGGTACAATTTTTTAATATGGCGATTGCATTAGAGGTTATAGCGCTATATGATTATCAATTTCTGCAACTTCGATTGACAAGCCAGACCTCTTTCTGCTAAATGTGTAGTCACTGATCACCGGATGTACAATGGAACAATGTGCCATCAATGGGCCCCAATATAATCCTGACGAAACACGCCGGAAAGGATTACCCGTCAAGCTAACAATCTATTTTAATAAATCATTAAAATTAATGACTCAACTAAAGCCGTGCTTAATACTTGACAGATTATATTTTTGTTTATAGTCTTAACCTAGAACGAGAGCTTTAGGTTCACCAACAATGGCCACTTATGGCCTCAAGCGAGTTGCTATCCGAAAATATCAGTGAAATTAGTTTGAAAAAATTAAGTACTATTAAGTACATTAAGTAAATTAAGTACATTAAGTAAATTAAGTACATGAAGTAAATTAAGTACATGAAGTAAATTAAGTACATGAAGTAAATTAAGTACATTAAGTAAATTAAGTACATGAAGTAAATTAAGTACATTAAGTAAATTAAGTACATTAAGTAAATTAAGTACATTAAGTAAATTCAGTACATTAAGTAAATTAAGTACATTAAGTAAATTAAGTACATTAAGTAAATTAAGTACTTGAGTAGTTTGAAAAAATCCGAAATTAGTTTGAACACAGAGTTCGAGGCACACACTAGAATTTGTTGAAAATCATTTGAAGTATTTTAATTATTTATCTTTTACCACTTCCGTTGGATTAATCTAGACGGTATTGAGCCCAACCACTTAAGAATTTACTGTTTAAACGAACAGACTTGATTTTCGTTATAATAGTGAATCGTCTCTAAACACTAAGTTAGCGTGGAAATTCTTATCCCATTCAAAATCTTCTGACAGCGCACAAACGACTGCCCGAGAGCTTACCATGACCAGTGAAGCATGGAAGCTGTTTCGTTTTTACGATAACTACGAATATCTTCTAGCTTTTGAAGTGCAAAGCTCTCCGTCCATCTTCGAGTGTAAGCCAATTTTCCTGCTTATGAAGACCCTTGCCTAACAAGCACCTATGAGTAGAATCAACATTGAAATGGTTTATAGTGTTTGTTTGCCAGTAACATCAAAAAAGGTTTTCCATAATACGTAAATAAGATAACAGCCACAAGCATTTGTCTCGACATTTCGCTGTCTCGTTATAACAATGGAGGGACAGAGAATGTTAAAAGTCAGAATGATACGGGGATATGTCAACGTTGATTTATAAATGAACATATCACCTGATTTATGCTGCGTTTAGTCAGATGTGACAACGGAACGCGCCCTGATCAAAAGGGCAGGAAATATGATGAAGATTTCATTTTATTTTATACCAGCAACATGCATTCAGTTCGCTATTGAAATATTTTATCCTTGAATACCCTATCTATGCTTAACGATAATTATTTAAAATCCAACATGTACATATGATTTTTCAAAGTTGTGCACGTGCCACTATTACCGATTATTACACATTACATGTTACCAATTATGAAAGTATATTTTCTAATACACCATTACCTGAACAGAAAAGTATTTTTTTTTTCATATTTAATAATGACAAGACGAAATCTTAAATATTTGCTTTGTATACGTTTCTAAGCAGAAAATGATTCGACTTTTAATATAAGCTACGATGACCATAACTTATGATTTCTTTTTAACTTACTGTTGAATGAGCCAAAAATGTCACAATTTACTTTATAACAATTTTATATAATACCTACAGGTAGTTATATAGTCGATAGTAGGTCACCCCGACTCAGATCAAAAATTCTCATAAAACTGTTATCGGTTTCTGCATGCTACAAAATTTGCTTAGTTTTTAGAATTTTGCTAAAATTTTTTATAATACATTGATGGTGAAAAAAATTTCGAATGTTGTTTTAGGATGTACTCCCATTGAGAATGAGTACAAGTTTCATCTTCATTCCGTTTCGACACTTACCACATTCTTACTTCCAATGTGAGAATGATGGTGACTACAATTCAGTATCTACCTGACTGACATTTAAATACCTCACACATTGTTTTTCTCTACACTGAGAACGATTGGTCCGCATCCGTATCGATTTTAGTACGGATTTAAAGGTAATTATAGCGATCATTGGGATTATTTTCATTTAATTTCTTTTTTGATCGTATCATGCTGCACAAGCAAGACCGTAAAATATTGCTTAAAACATCGAGTTATTTTTGATCGCGTTTAGCAATTTTTAGAGTTCATCCTGAAGTTGAAGTTAATTTTTTTTACTCGTAATGCCAATTGGTCCTTCTTGTTAAAGGTCGCCGATTTCAGTACGTAAGTACCGCCTAGTTTAATTCCGACGGTAATATTGGGTATTTATATTGTTTGTTTTCAGACCAGCTTCCAACCTTCTAGAATCTACAGCGAAATGTTTATATTATAATCTCGGAGCACTTATTAAAAAGCAAATTCTCTGAATCCTTTTGCGTTGGTACCGATCACCACTTACCATCCGGTGGTCCGGGATGTTTGTCAGGTATTAAATTTACAGTTTAAATGTTACTCCTGTCTTCTCAGCGCCTCGACGCTTTAGAAGCCATGTTAAGTCATAGCGATCTGTTATTAGGCCTACATAAGGCATAACAACTTCTGGTACTGTTGATCAAATGCCTAGGGCGTTAAACTTAAACCTAAATTATCGTCATTTATACATATGTTACACGCTGTTAATGTGCTCTACAAATGAAAATATTTCGGGATTGATGCAAGTGAGTTAGTTAGACAGGTTAACCCATTGACTGCCAGCTACGAGATATCTCGTAGTGTTTTTTTTTTTCAATAAAAATTACTGTAAATGCTATTACAACATTATATCAGTAACTTAATATAATTATATTTTGTAAACTTTCATGTATTCTTCAAAATAAAAACTTGGCACCCAGGTCAAGACGCTCTAAATATGTCTGGCAGTCAATGGGTTAAAAAGTTTACCATAATGCGGGAGTATGGTCGAAATTAAAATTTTCACCCTTCAACAGGAGCGCCCACTTAATGTTTCATCCGTTATTCAGTAAAGTACACCATTTAGGAGTAAGCACAGGAGTTCGCATTGAACTTATACATGAAAGGAGTTGTTTACGCCCTATTCTCTAGTCATCTGACCTCGACGGTTATATATTATAGAAAAATGTTTTGTTTTCAGATCTTCTTTCACCATCATCGTCATTACAAACCGTGATTGTCACTCTACTGGGCTCCGGATTCTTTTTACATTGAGACATGTTAATGCCATAGGCCATCTCGCTGACCAAGTGAGGTTTGGTAGATTTCATACAGAGTGTTAAAGAACTCCCAGGTATGCAACCTTCACGATATTTTCCTTCGCCAAAGCGAGCGACAATTAATTTGTAATAATATACTATGTAATAAACTAAGCAACCACTAGTTGCATAACGTTCCATAACGTTTTAATTATGTGTATCCACGCCACTCAGAACATAGTAAATCCTGCGGGGGTGTTAATGTATGAGCGTTTATTTCCGCTATACAATGTTGCTCGTCGGCATGTAACCGCTGTATATTTATGAAAAATTACCGAAAAAAAATTCAAAAGGTGGATCTGCCTTTAATAGATTTTTTGAATGTAATTTTTAATTTTTTTAATGCCGCTTGTGACCTTCTTATGCATTTTTCACCATATCTTTGACTTTATTGGCACGATTTCGATTTTGTTTGATATTTTTAAAAGCTTAGTAGCTATTTTATTGATTGCATTCACATTTACAAACATTGTGTACCAATTTTCTAAACAAAATGAAGCAACGTGTTTTTTTTTATTCGTAATTTAAAAAAGGTGGGTATTCTAGTCCATAAAAGTACAAATATTGCCGACGCCCGACGATGTATTTAAAATTATCAATTCTGTTTTATGTAACAAAAATATAATTTTATTAGTAGTGAAAAAAGTATTTCCTATTGAAACATTACGAAACGGATATACATATTTTCAAAGGGATATAAAAATAAATCGATTCGCAAGAGTCTAACCAATGATCGGTTCAAGGTTGAGTTCGTTAATATTTAGTGGAGGCGTTAATTGTATAGGTAACTAGTACTAGGTACTAGTACTAGGGTCTAGTACTAGGTGCTAGTACTAGGTGCTAGTACTAGGTGCTAGTACTAGGTGCTAGTACTAGGTGCTAGTACTAGGTGCTAGTACTAGGTGCTAGTACTAGGTGCTAGTACTAGGTGCTAGTACTAGTACTCTTATTGGAATCTACTCTTTCTCATTTTCATTAAGCGTTTTAATATCACATATCACATTAATTCAAATATCACATTAGCGCAATCACAAACAAATGAGAGTGACTCCACAGAAATTTGTTGTAGCGGAGTATCTAATTGAAGCCGTTGCACGTCAATGGATTGAGTTGCATATCCCACATGTGATCTTAATTCAACGTCAGTACATTCCACGTTTAGTAAGACTTGGCCTTCATGGAGACCAAAATACATTCTAAAAATGTAATAGAAAAGATGGATTTAAATCAACCCACATGCGGAATCGAGTGATGGAGCGAGTTTATGTCACGTGAAAACATTGACAAGTGCAGTATGTTGTGAGTCATGTTACGGCTTAAATTTGACAGACTCATATGTCTTAGTGTCTGTCAATTGTTAGCTGTCAAAATTTTTTCTCCGCCATCGCGGTCTTGCTGTAACCATGATACATGTAAGTGGGTCAAAACATATGTACAAAATACAAAAATCATGGAGTTCTTATAATGCAAATTAAAGCTACGAAAATTTCGTTTCAAACCTGATTATTTATATATTGTTGTGTTATTTGATTTGGCTCTGACATTGTTCTATTCACTGTGATGGAATTTAAAGCTTAAATGTCGCGGTTTTTTCGAATTTGAATTCCAATGTAATGCCACAGCTGCAGACACGACTGGACAAAATAAACACAGGATGATTTTTTAAGTCAAACTTTTACGGTCTCGAAATTATGATTTAAAAAACGAGCCCCGTGGACGCCTTTTCTCAGAATTAACAGCTGTAAACTCTAGTTATCATTAAAACCACCTAGGAGCGCGAAACGTTTTTCACCTTGACCGCTAATACGTCTTTGTGCTGCATTTTTTCTACTTATTTACCATCAAATGATACGACTGCTTCGTTATCAATTATTGTCATAGACAAGCAAACATTGACAAAGGGCTGACAAATTACTGTAAGTTTATACATTATTCTTCTCAAATCTCAAGGAGTTAGGAGCTTCACAAGATTGAAATTGTAACTAATTGCTTAGATTGTACTACAAATTAATTGCTACTTGTTCTGAAAAGGGCATTGACTGCGTGCTATACATAAAATACTATTGCTTGGTGGTATTCGAATGGCATTTATATTTATTTGCAAAGTTAGTACAGTAGTTCAGAATCGACTTAACGAGATGAAAATACAAATTTGAATCTTTAGTTTGAATATTGTGATGTTAACGTTAATTCTAACGATGAATTATACATGATTGTATGTATGTATTTTATGTATTTATAATTATGGCTTCGTAAACCCAGTACAAAATATAAATACAAGTTAATTAAAATAATAACTAATATAAATTCATTTCAATTCAATTTATTCCCAGAAAAGGTACAGTCTGGTGTTTCCTGTATTACTATAATAGCTTCTCTTATCCTAACCCGTTGGGTATACGAATGTCAGTCGTACTAACTCATATGGAAATAACTTATATATTATTTTTAGCGAGGTTTTTATGTATTTTATATTTATCTATATTATAATTTTTTTTTGTATTTATATTTTTACATAAATATAAACACAAATTTACCTTAAACATTAGCATGTTGTTGACGCAAACCCATAACATTTACCCCTAACAAAAATCATCTAACGGGCCTCTAGAAGTTTTTACTTAAAACATACTGTTGACGCAATAAACCGTGCACTTTTAATTTATGACCCAGATAATTCACGATCGAACTGAATTCTTTGTGATATCATCTTCGATTAAGTCATTCAATAACGATATAAATTAATGATAAGATATTGATGACAATGACGAGACAGAATCGTCATTTCGATCGCTCGTAAACCGTGTGACATCGTTTATAGAAACGGATCAGTTAGCTCAAGAATATTACGGAGGTCGTTCACAGATATATATAATAAATAATATCTAAAATTGTGTACATATATTAAAAAAAAATCCGAAAATTGAAGTTAAGGCTTTGATATAATAATAAAGTTTTATTTTTAGATATTTTTCTGAGTGCACGCACGGCAAACATTAAGATTTAAGCATTGTAGATGAAGATGGTAAATATTTTGATTTTGAGAAATGGAACAGTTAAACTAAATTAGAAGATAAAAGTTTATATAAAAGTTCAGCTAAGGGGTAATTATGTGATATTTTAAGCATAAATGCAGTTATTACTATTAATAACTGATGCTTATATAAAACGCAGGATAAAAATTAGTAACAATACTTTTGATGCGTATCATAATTATAAATGTGAAAAATGTTACCCGAAACGAAACAAGAGCATGTTACTAGCAAGCAATAAGTACGCATGAGTATTTAACTTAAGATTGTTATAATAGTGAGTAACAAAATTATACACAATTCACAAACAATATAGCTTTTTTATTTCAGTTGTGTAAGGAGCGCGATTAATTCTTAAATTCATGGCAATCTTCCCTGTTCGTGGAGCACTCTGCTGAACATCGGATGGAACTATGCTGTCCGATCCGATAATACTGGAGGTCGCTAGGTACCTCCCAGCTAAATACGACGGTATTGAATCATGATAATAACACAAGGTAGGCTAGCAATTACCCTTCTTCAAGTATCTACCGTAAAATGTGTAACATGTTTTGGCGGCACTGAATATTGTTGACACAAGGCTATTCGTACGACAATTATGTTACAAAAACAGTAAACATTTGTGTTTTTGTATTACAGTTTTATCTAGTGTTATATAAATAAATGTGCATTGTTACTATATTCATGCTTTGAGTTAAATCGATTGTTAATTATATCCATTAAGTAACAAGGTCATCATATTTAAGTATTGTTTGAAATTGCTTCCATATCCAATACTTCTACCATTTCTATATATGTAAAAGAGAATGTATGTTCGCTTAAAACTCGAGAACTGTTAGCCCAATCGATATGAAACTGCATACATATAAAGGGCGACATGACCACTCCGGCAAATATAGTTACGTTAGTGCCGGATAGGTGGCGCTGGTGGCAGTGATTTTTATGTTTTGAACCATATATCGATTTCATATGAAATTTAGTATACGCATGTGACAGCATTGGAAAACTAAAAAAAAGGAAAAAAAAACACTAAACACAGTGTTCCTGCATTGGTAAACCCACAAGTTTATTTGTTTTTGCTCAAGATGACAAAACCAAAAATATTATATACCCAAGTGCTTTAGAATAACAGCAATCATAAACAATAAAAAAAATTACGTAATAAAAATGGTTGATTTTTTTTAGGTGAAGAAGCGAAGCGCATCGTACGCCAGGTAATAGTCTCTCTAAATCTTCGTGTTTCATTGTATTCTTCGTATTCAAGCTGTCGTGTTGATGCATACGTAAAATATGAAATTTTGCCGAAGGATAATGAAATATACTGATTATGTGCGTATTTTTAGGCTTTTCTTGTCTCGATGACTAATTAATTGCAGGAGTTAGATGCGATCAGAAATAACAATTATGAGGTTCAGGGTTTAATTTTATTTCTTCATAACCAAAAGTTATGAAGGTTCAGTTGTTTGAACCTCTGGCTCCTTAGCAAAGGGCCCGTATTCGAAGCCTGCACGCACATCCGATTTTTCGAAGTTATGTTAAACCATAAACATAATATACTAACGTAATAGACGAACGCTCATCTCATCATGGCGTCACCAAAACCTAAATGTGCATGTGTGTGAAAACGACACGCATGTGAGTGACTTTTAGTGATGTTAAATTCACAACCATGCACTGTTGATATGAATGTCGACTATTCCATCACAGGCTTTTTACATATTAAAATAAATAATATCATGCTAATTCTAGTTACTTATCTTCTAACCTAACTAAACTTATCTAAACTTAATCTTATTGGACAGGATTCTTTATATTTGTAAACTATCTTTTTTATTTGTTAACTAATTGAAATAAAACAAAATGTCATTAAAATGAACTAAAGAAAACAATAATAATAATCCTTATTGGTTTTAATTAACTCTTTGATGTAAATCGATATAACTTATTTCCCTCGGAAATGAACTAACCAACAAATTTTGTCCGTATAGATTCTTCGTTAACAAGATGTCAGTGATTTCGTAGAACGAAATGGTTGTCTTTAAAATGTCTACAGTAAACTTTGTGAGGAACCTTACCTATGTGGTTCAACATTCGAATCCATTTTTCTTTTTGAGCTGAATTTACAGGAAACCTTGAAGCAGTAAAATTAGTCAAAAAATATGATATCACATTCGCCGGGTATTGTCATATTCTAATAATAACAGCTATAAAATTCGCCAAATTTTATCAATCTAAGGATTTAATACTATTCCAAAGCTAAAAATGCACCTGTTAACAGTCTAATATACTTTCTGTCCAATGCGTTTACAATTTGTAACGGAAACTAAAAAGGCAAAATTTAAATAAATCTAATAAAAAAATATATTTATATCTATCCACCTTATCTACTTGTCGATAGATTTTGTGCAAGCCCTATACGAGACAGTATCATTTTCACATACACAATATATTTTTATTTTACAAATAATTATGAAAGATAATCTATTATTCATAAAATGGAGCATTTACTGCATGTTATTAATCTTAATTTATATAAATTTAAGATCAACTTCTATGAAAATAAGCATCATGAAAGTAGTATCGAACTATCGGTACTTACCTGTGGATTGTCTCTTTGTTTTGGTTATTGTTATAAGTAACTATGTAATCTAACAGAGAACACGACATCCTCGTATTTGCTGTTTTTTATCCGATAAAATACAGTAAGATTGAAAAGAAATTAATAATATAACAAAAATATATTTTTTGTCAGGACATTCTCTCTCTTGCGTCTCTTTCACGCAAGGAGGTTTTTCCGTGAAGCTCGAAATCTAACTTGCACACTGTTTTCCTCTTTTACGCTAGTATATTAACTTTATGTGTTAAACATGAATTATCATTTGTTTCGGTAAAAGAAAACTTTGTAAGAAAACCTGTTTACTTGAAAGCTCTCCATAAAATTCTCAAACTTTAGTCAAATCTGCCGATCTGCACTAGCTCCCTGCATGTTGTGAGAAGAGAGCTATAGCCCAGCAGTGAGAGAGTAATGGGTTGAGATAATGATGATGATAACTACGGAATTTTACTTCATCAGTCATACAAAACTCATATATGGGGTCCAAATAACATACAAGACATTATTTTATATATTCTTTTAAAAAAATACAAAATATTGTATTTCAGTTATTGTTGTAACTACATTAAATATTTAAGAACATCACACATTTTCTGATAATAATAAATTATTTTGTATAATCAATACATTGATCACTTTTCAAATGACAGTCAATGGCACTAAGACACTCGTAATTAATAATGGTAACCGGTTTTATCAAAGCTAGGAGGTTTCCGAGGTTCTCCGAAGGATTCATCAACACCTGCGAAAGATGAATCTTGAGGCTTTGTTCCTTGATGTGATCCTTGCTGACTGAAATCTTGGTTGGGTCTAAACTGGTTGCTAAATTGAAGATTTTTCTCTTCATCTGGTAGACTAGTCTGAGCGAGAGGGCCAACTTGCTTACAGCATGCTGGGGCTGGCCGATTGTATGTGGGAGGGAATTTCGATGCGCCCTGGATTGGTTGGGAGTTTTGACTTAAATTTAAGGATTCTGAACTGACCTGTTCTGGTGTTTGCTGTATTTGTGCTAGATTACTGGAAGCTTGATTATCTTGAGATGCTTGTGGACTTTGTCCTAAAGACTGCTGACTAAATGAGGATCCAAATTGGGAAGAAGGTTTATATGTTGTGGAAGCCTGTGACTGAGTAATTTGGGGAGTTGATATAGATGAACCGAATTGAGTCTGTCCTGGCTGACCAAATGAAGCCCCATTTTGTGGAGTTGGAAGTGTCTGTGGTGGTTTCTTGTACACATATATTTCGCCACCAAACTGTTGTTGAGGTTGTGATGACAGATTCTGTTGATTAAAGGTTTGACTTTCTTGGTTCAGTCGATCGTGGGATTGCAAAGGCCTCGTGTTAAGTTGACTAAACTGATTTTTATGAAAATCAGAACCTGTAGTAAATGCGGGGGAAGGAAATGAAGATGTAGATGCTTGAGTCACTTTGTTAAACTGTGTTTGGAAAGTATTGCCATTTTGTTCTTGTTGCTGAGTTGGAGAGATAGTCCCTACAGTAGATGGCTTGGGGTGCCTGCTAGAATCTATAGGTTTATTACTTTGAGGTGTAAATGATATTGTAGGAGTTTTAAAAGATTGAAGTTTACCACCAAATGGAGTCTGGGTTACTTTAAAAGATTGATCAAATGTTGTGCTAGGAAATGCTGTAACTTGTGGTCTGGATGTAGGGGTATTGAAGGGTTTTGATGGTATATTGTAATAGTAAGAATCATCTGGACTTTGCTGCTGGTTGTATTGATTGAAACTTGGCTTTTGAGTGCTAAATGAGTACGGTCTATTCACTGATTGTTTGTTGAGTTGTGATTGAATACTCAAGCTGCCTGTGGGTTTTCCAGGTTCGGCGGCGTTCTGAAAACCTGGCGTAATTGACTGATCACTCACTGTAGATACAATGGAAGCTGAAGCTTGAGTCGGTAAAGCTTGCTGAATTTTATTTGAATTTAAACTATACTGTCCTTGGAAACTGTTTAATGGCCGTGTGCCAAATGAGGGTAAACCAGATAAACTAGTTTGACTGGGTGCATCTGGCCCATCAATAACTGGAACCGGAGCAGCATCTTTATTTCTGTCGAAGTTCGATTCTACTGGAGTGGTTAATTCTATTTGTGGTAGCAAAGTTGGAGATTGTGAAGCAAATGTCGAAGGTCTATATTGAAATTGAGAAACCGGAGATCTATTGAAATTAAGTATGTTGGAAGAACTAGAGCTTACTGATTGCTGTTCTTGAATTAAGGAAGGACTAATTGGGTTTTGGCTTATTTTATTATATGTATATTGAGGAATTTTTTGATTATTATAAGGTTGCGATGATGTAAGTCCCAATGAAGGGCGAGTTGCCGATGCAAATGCAGATACAGATGGCGAATTAGGACTGACAAATTGCGAATTTATAGATTGTTGATTAGGTTGTGCGATAGAACTTGTATCTTGGAATTGTTGATTTTCATTGCTTTTTGGCTTATTATTTTGACGGCGGGGAGGAAGGTACTCATTATTAGAGTTATAAACATTACCAGACACTACTTCAAAACTCCCTCCAATAGATTGATTCTTTTGGTTTGATTGTTTATTTTGAGTGAATCTATTACTAGAAGGTCTTTTGGCAAAAGGATCTTTAATAGAAAGCGTTGAATCAATTACAGTAGGCCTTCCAAAAATTGGAGTATTAGATTGGGGTCGCTTAGGTCGGTCTTCTTGTAGTTTCTGTTGACCTAATGGTATGAACGCAGGTGTTTCTGTACTTGGGTTTTTATTAAATCTTGAGACATCATTTGAAGTATACGAAGAACTTGGCAAGTTGGTATTTAAATTACTTTGTGTAGTTGGTAGTCCAATAAGAGCAGGCTTCCGAATCGAATTGAAACCATTACTAGGAGGTAGATATTCATTGTTAGATGCAACTCTAAAACCGAATGTCTGTGTATTTTGAGCTGGTTTGATAGCATCGCTTGCTACTCCAAAATTATTTCCATTTGAAGATTTTTTTTTTGTAGAATCTACTGTAGGAGTAGAACCGAACTGTTGGGAGTTTGGTCTTATAAAGCCTTGATTATTGTGACTAATAAAAGAACCACTGGCTTCTGCATCTGATTGAGGTCTATATCCGAATGGTATTATGGGTTGTCCACCATTATATTGCCCCTTGTCACTTTTAATGTAATCCTCTTCCGTGTTGTATTTCTGAGCGTCGTAAGAGCCTGCAAGTCAAAAATGAAAGTTGTTAGTCATTTGTCAACGTTTCAACTTATCTGTGTTAAAGAGATAATTCATTTATCACCATCACAATAGCCTTAGTGGCAATCTGTAACGGCTCGGATTTGTGAATGAAAATGTTATACACGGTGTCCATCCAACGCTTGACCTCAACCGCTTTCAAATATATTCTTTCGATCAAATCCGACGTTTAAGTTAGAACCTCTCAAGATAATAGCAGTAAGGATGTATTCTTCCGAAAGTTGAATATCGCCTGTAGCGGCTTGTCACTAGATAATTATTGAAGGACCGATTGTTGCCTCATCAAAAATAATGGTAAGCCAAATAACATTAATCTACGGGAGATCTTTTGTCTAACTAAGCCTGTATAACGAATTATTGAAATCTGTGCTAGTAACAGAACATTAACGGAGCCAAATCTGTGCATTAAATATTTTTGGAAATGCCAATATGGGTATGTGTTATGAATGTAAAGACCCAATCATATATTTTTCTGTTTATTGGTATGGTTGTTTATCTGTCCGTGCACGTGTCACACGGAAATGAATGAATGAAATTTAATTATACTTGGCATATTTTTAAATTATATTATGAAATAACATCTAGGATAAATTTACCCCGGGAAATGGATATATCCTCACGGATAAGAGTTAGTATGAAAGTTTGTTTGTTCTGACTGCTGTACTGCGGTTAGCTGCAGCTAAATAAAAACATTGAATTTAAAAACAATAGAATGGCAATGCTTGATAAAATGAATACCATGTTTTTCGGATACTGGTGCTGTTACTCAACGTAAGGAGTAAGCTTAAAATCAAAACGAGACCGGTTTAATAATAAACGAAAAAAAATCTCTGTTCGTAAGTTAAGAATATACTGACAGATGCTAAAAATAACCAGATAAGATTACAGCTTGAATATGATTAATTGCAGACTAAAGACCTTTAAGTATAATAATTATATGTGTGTTAATCTCTTTGTTTCAAAGCATTTTTCTCGCTCGACAACTGATGACGCAATTTGTTTTCGTTAATACTTTTTGTATTTTTTTTAACAACAACATTGTAAACTAGGCTATCTGTCTGACATGCCTGAACATATACGACTATATCGCCAATACCATCAGATGGGGTTTTCGTAAAGCATTAACATATGATAAGTAAAAAAAAACATTAATATAGGTATACAGACAAACCTAATTATTATAAGGTATATGTTTTTTATTATAATTTTCAAATCATAGACAATTTTAATCAGACTCCCATGGATAATTATCCGTCATATGTTATTTGAATAATACTTCGTTTTCCGTAGGCAAAGTATATTATAGATGAGTACATGAATGACAAGGATGCCTGGACAAAATTAGTGTCGAGACCAATTCCGCACAGGTTTAAACTTTTGAAATTATCATGTGTTTAAAAGATGTGCTGAGGAGTTTCTTTCGCCGTTTCTTCTCCTCATTGTTAAAGAATATTTTCGAAACGATGGTAGAAGCAAAAAATGACGTTCATAAGTGTATTTACTGAATACCTATATGATTAAATGATTTTGAATTTGAATTTGTAGAAAAAACTTTCATTTCATGTTTATTTTCCTACTAATATTAGCGAAATATTGCATTTTTTTTTACAAATTTTATTTTCAGTGTGTTCGTATGGTATGGCAAATAATGGTCAATTTTCACACATTTTCTTCAAAATATATGTTCAACAACGCGTTTCATAATTATCAGTTATATGCAATTTATTTTTAATTTTCTAATTTGTAACACAAAATTAATTTTTCAAAATTTGATTTAACTCACACATAAGTATATGAAATTTAAATTTTTCCACTCAGTATATTTAAAAAAAAAATTGACAGACGACGAGCAAGTACTTTTGTAGGCAATTCATATTGTTTAACAATACGACAATCTATTGTGTACACGTTTTAATATGTTTACATTTACATCGGCATCTTGCTTGATAATTCTAGTGTTGAACAACAAAGTGTATTGTATTGTACCCTTAATGGCGATCATATACAACTATACTAATATTATAAACAGAGAATATAATTTTTGTAAAATTGTGTGTATGCAAATACAACTTATTTTCTCCGGAACAACGGATAATATTTGAAAAAATCTTTTACCATTTAAAAGGATTAATTACATCGGCTATATAATTAATTGTTTTACAACCCTAACAATACATACCTGACACACAACATCTGACTAATGAGCAGTCAGGTCAACTAATTCAATATCGTAAGATCGATTACACAGTGAATTATTACCGTGTATCTGGTCAATCCTGAGATCTTATCTCCGTTTGTAGCACAATGTACCGTGAGGTCAATTACCTCGGATCTCTGTGTGTGTTTGTTACACATATATGTACTTACGTATGTGTGTGCTAAGCCGCTTGAGCTTTTGTTAAAATAATTTTTAATTGAGAATCGTTAGTGTTATTGCAGCGCCGTTTATATTCGAATAGTGTGTCTGTAGTTTGATTTTATAAGGTCTTCCATTATCATGTATCAACATTGAAGTAATTATCTTATATCGTGATCAATAAATAGTAATCGGGTGTGAAATGGCTTTGACAGTCACTATTAACGAGGGACAGACTGGAAGAAAGAGGCAGATCCTAATGATAACAGTTTTCTTTGTATTTCTTTAGATTGATACGAGATAACACACAAATCTTGACTTCAAACGTACGTGGCATCTGTCACCAGCAACGTATTTTTA
The DNA here is from genome assembly GCA_003671415.1 of Megathymus violae. Classification (NCBI taxonomy): domain Eukaryota; kingdom Metazoa; phylum Arthropoda; class Insecta; order Lepidoptera; family Hesperiidae; genus Megathymus; species Megathymus violae. Next base: position 1,969,841 of record PDGT01000017.1, on the reverse strand, counting down.
ATATGCAAGTGCGCCCGTAATTTTACGCAATTCCACAAAGGATATTAGGGCGACACGTTCAAAAAGGTTCTTTCGTAGTACTTATAAATATAATACATAAGCAGTGTCAGGTTTAAGTGTACTATTTTGGTCTTTTTAGTTTGCTATGGGACTGGAGATGATTCTGTATCAATCCTACAGTTCATAGAGAGCCTGCCAGTGATAATTTCTCGGACTGGGCAATCGTTCATGTAACAAATAAATAACTGTATACGAGTCTTTGTTTGTACTGTCTTTTTTATAACAATGTAAACATGAAAGTGTTTATTTATTCAATAAAAACTTACCATCATCAACGATTCCCGCAGCCTCATCCTGCGCGTTCTTCTCCAAAGACTTGAGGATCTCTACCGGTATCGGCGGCGGAGTTGGAAGATGATCACCTTTTGGTCTATAGCCGTCCTCGTCTGCAGTATACGACACACTGTACACTTGGCCGTCATCACCCGTATAAGAGTATCCGCCTTGAGCTTTGACACCGTTAACCTCGATTCCATTTTCTTCAGCTACGATTCCATTGTCAGTTTCAAAGGCGTAATTGAACCCGTCAGGGCTGACGTCATTTTCGTATTTCACTGTATTTGATACGCGGTCGCGAGAAGACTGGATCCTTTCAGGTTGAGTTTCCTTGTTTTGTGAAAGACTGGTACTAAACGCTCCTCCCGAATTGATCCCGACTCGTGGAAATGCCGCATCTGCGGTGAATGCTGCATCTCCCACCTTGGAATCAGTGGATCCGTAAGAGATCCTTGGACCACCTAATCCAGTTTCTTCAGAACCTGAAGCTCTTGTCCCGGGTGCCACCGCATCCACCACGACGCCGTCGAAGTCGTTGTTGTAGCTGCCCTTAGGTAATCCTCCGAGACCTTCGTTGAAGGACTTAAAAGGCGTCTGAAGAGATCCTGGACTTCCGCCAGCGGTACTGGCAGACGAAGGCGGAAGGTAAGTACGGTCAAGCTTGTCAGCTCCACATACCGCTATCAAAGCGGTCACCAGTATCTATGGGAATTGATTTCAATTGAAATTATTCTACAAAATAATTACAGTGGAAATTATTAAATTCTAAGGTAGTTAACGGTCTCAATGTTCTTCGAAATTCATTCCGATGTTAAGTTATACATGAGCTTACAAAAGTTAACATGCAAAATAACCTTACGTGACATTGCTATTATAACCAACAATACGGCCAGACAATTCGACTTTCGACAGAAATAAGTCTAATATTTCGTGACCTAACTTTCGCAAGGCCTCAGTGACAATTGCATAATAAAACTTTGTTAGCTTTCAAAGTTACCAGATTCATTGTATCCGATAGGGCTCTTCCTGCGTGGATGGGTCAAATCACACTGATGGTTGACGACGCGACTTTTGCTTTTTATACTGAATCAAAACTCATCGAAAAAACGTGCCAGAGATATTCAACCACGATATGTTTGCAGCGAACCTCTTTCTTAGGATCCTTATTCCCTGGGTAGTAGAATACTTTTTGCGGCACGACTATGTGGAAGCTTTTGGTAAGTTGGCAACGATGAACGCATATAATTCCAGTTTTAAAGGTATTACGTGTTTTAATTGGTGAAGAATGTTTTTCTAACGTTAATAAAGTTGGTCGTGTAAATCGTGTAAAGACGTATGATGAGCTTCGTGATTCCGTTACAACAACTGGCGAATTGTTACCATTCTACTATATCAAATCGAACTTGGATATGAAATTTGTATTATTGTTATTAATTAATTTATTTATATTATATTATTGTAATTTATATTATATATTGTCATTTGATTATAGACTAATGACTTAGTGAAATCTTATTTTGTGGTTCAAAGGATTTTAGGGCCAGCAATCTTCGCTAATAAAGAGTTTGTGAAGCGAAGCAAATATAACAAATTATTCATTTATTAGGTCCATTTAAATTATTGTATTTATTATAAATATCAAAATATTTGATATTTTACAGTATAAGCATTATTAAGCCAAATTTTAAGTCATTTGGTGGTCGTTAATAATTATTTTTTAATTTAAAAAAAAAACGAATATATTAAATACTTTTTTTCTACCGAGCAACGTTGACGGAATCAATATGCTGATATTTTTAAATAAAACTTTTAATCACAATGTAAATAAAAGTGATTTTCAAAAAGTCTTATAAACATATCCTCAATATACTGGTCGCTGGACGCTGTTAAAAGACAAAGGTTTTTAACCCAAAATTCAGAGCAGATTATACAAACTTACCCCTTTGATTGAAGCCTATGTATACACAGATATTAATATGAAAGATTATTTTAGCACTTAACAGGAAACTCTAAGGCACCAATGTATATACAATACACATTAAAAGTATAAATATGTAGATACGAATAAAATTGTTTAAGCGGTATTAAAATCATCCAGATCTTTATGATCACAATAACTAAGTCATTGCTGGCCTCTGGTATCCTTTCAAAATGTTACGAATTGTATTATTTACCTTCACGGAACACATGAGTTAACCTCCCATGCATCTTACAATAAAATCAGACTACAAAAATAAATGTATCGCTCCTTCGTATTTATTTATTTCTCTCAAAGTGCAGTGTTTAAAAATGACATTTTAACATGTATTTCCCAAACGGATACGCCCAGTTTAATTTAAAAATGTCAGTAAAAATAATTTTATACATGTCGGTTAAAATTAAATAACAATGTTTAACCGCTTCTTTTACAAGACTGCCGTTATTTTTATAATTCATGACTCACGTATATACCTAAAGTGAAGATTGAGTTACTCCGGCGTGAGTGAGGTACGTTTACGTAGTTCCTTAATGCGCTCAATTATCAGTAAAGTACGTGATAAACATTAAAAAACAAAACAAACACGCCGATACATTCTGCTCCTTGGATAAAGTTTGTGTACGTGTCGCTATGGCATTGCAACACTTTATAATGGACTATTCATGGATATTCTTAACATCAAACAACCTAACCAAGAAAGCTAGACAACCGCTTATCGACTTACTTCTCTACAAAATAATTTCAATAATAATTATCTGTAATCTTATGTAATCTGTTCTATTTACTCTTTAATCGATGCGATTTCCTTTTTAATCGATGCGACTCTTCTCCATTATACCTCCGTATCACACTTTAAGGCACTAACGGAAATACATTGAAAACATTTTACACTAAACTCTAGAGGGTATTATCGTTTGCCAAATTATTACAGAAAACAAATGGAAGTTGCAACAAAGTCACACATTCACGACCTAGCGCTTCAGTCGTTCTCACACACGGTATTAATTATTAACGTTTCACAGTACATAATTATGTATATTATACACCCAGGTTCGTTGTAAAGACGTGTCTACACGAGGTAATGACATGTCATGATCATCACAGCCTTGACAGATGCTAGCTAGTTAAACGACGGGCTAAAGGCTAGTTATGTTTAATTTGCATTATTAACCGCAAAACATTTCAATTTCACTTAACAATGTATGCAAATAGAATATGTTTTTGCTGCCTAATCATTATCTCGTAGACCACTCATAGTCTGACGACTTGTGCGATTCGTAATTAATTGAGCGACGTAAAAAAACTTCGGGTGCGTTCCGATTGGGATAGTAACAAAATTCCTTGAAAGCCTCCGTGTAGCGTGCAAGATATGCGGTCGGTACTGGTAATAATTTGATATAAGTCGTTAAATCATGTCGGAGGCTCTATTGACCCTCACAGTAGATAATTACATTAGCTCCCCAAGTTACTTCATCTAAGCATGATAATTCTGTGTCTGTTTCTATTTTATCATTTTCTTTTTATCACAAGGAATAGTTACATAGCGAAAAGGTTACGTTAGGCTTAGATTAAAGTGGAACAAATAAAATAAGAAATTCAAATACGCACGTACTTCCAGAAACATAGATGTACGATTTAAATAAATCCCTGGAGGAAAGACAATCATTTTAACCACTAGACAATCACCACATTAAAGCATATTGATTAATGGTAAAAAAAAACAATAAACATACACTTATCAAGTCACTTCAGTTGTGACATTTTATAATTGGAAAGTTACCGCGCATGTAGTATTTAACTTTGATTAAGTAAAGGCAAGGTTTGGTTGAAGATTGGAAAGGTATTTCACGGGGCTTTATAGTTGTAAGTTAATTGTTCCAATGATAGACAGGTGTGCCACCTGTCTTCTGAATAAATTTACAAAGTAAAAATGTCCAATATTTTTCTATGTTGCCAATACAAAATTATTACTAGGTGCCTTATTTTTACCGAACTATTTCCGCCATTCATAGGAAATTAATTGACTTCTGTGTTTAAAAAAAAAACAGAACGGAAATACTTGAAAGCAATTTTGTCTGCCTCATCGGCATAATTTTTTTCTAACGAGTACTAACTGGAAATAAAAAATGGAATCAGAATAAAGTCTGGAGAGTGAGGTGATTGACACACAGTTTCCAAATCGCTTGTGAAGTCCCGGAGTACCAGTGAACAGCAATTGAACAATTTCGTTCATTAAATGATGAACTTGTCCATCATTATTTGCGTTACCATTATTAACAACACGTGTCTGCATTAAGTGTGTAACCTGATTCTATAATCTGAGCTAGATAAAACTGGCACGCTACCATTAAGTATCTATGTTTTAGTCAACATTCGCTGGAGGGAATCTTTCGCTTGTTTTCCAAAATTTAACCCATTGTGATGAAGATTTTTTCATCGAACAGTATCCAGTTTTCATCACAAAGGATGATACGGTTCATGAACGCTTTATTAAAGTTCTAGTTGAGGAACGTATGTACACGTATAACCTTATTCCTTCTGTTAAAACAGTATATGTTACTTCTTAGCTTTGCCAATACCTACATTTTAAATATCCACAAACGATGTCTAGAATACACCTCTAATCAGAGCTAGCAGGTAGATTTTAAAATATAGCATTTAATTCACGTTTAGAATTTAGATAGTACCAACAATGAAATCTTTCTAATGTTTAAAACTAAAGACTAGCAATAGATTATGTAATGATAACTACAATGGAGACGTAATTTTACAGACTTTTAGTCGCAGAACTTACAGGGTTATGACAAAGAAGAAAGACTCCAGTGAAACATGTAACAGTTCAGTGAAACTGTAAACTGGTGTAATACATAGATCAGTATTAACATAACCAACTATAACATAAATAAGGTTAACTCTCAAGGTTAACATAAGTCTTCGAAGTTGTTTTTTTTTAAATCCACATAATTGTTCATCCATAGTGCAATAACATGGGAAGAAAGCGTGGTTACACGAGCATCGCTTTTATGTTACACCCGGTGTTATAAATGTCCAGTGAAGTCGGTGGTCACTTACCATCCAGTGATCCGTCTGGTCGTTTGCCTGTTTAGTAAAAAAAAAAACATTTAGTTCACCGTGTTTCTTTAGTTTAGTTTTAATTGAAAAGGTCATCAACCGCAACGCGCGTAAACATATGTATGTACCTGTGTAGAATGAGAAAATGAAATATTTTATATCGATTATTATTTAAAATAAATGGATTAAACAACAAAAGCCAATGTATATTAAAGAACTAAATAGTGGTGACCTTGACAGTGATCTATTATGTCTTTACTAGATTAAATCTTCGAGTTAGAGTCAGTTAATCTGAGTGTATATACATATATTTTTTTTCGGTGTTGTGTTTGATCATTATCATGATTTATCTTTTTGAGACCCAAAAAATGTCCAGAAAATTTAATATATTCCAATCAATTAAACTATCGACAAAAAAAACTTCAGATAAGAACTTCTCCCACTAACTGAGTGATGTGGGATTCATCAAGTGGAGAGTGAATAGGCTTTTATAAGATAGTGCGTTCAGTATCTTAGACTTCATCACCGCTTACCATCAGGTGGGGTTGTTATTGTATAATTTTATTTACTTGTATCTCGAAAACGGCTCTTACGATTTAGATCAAATATTACTTTTTAAGTTTACCTATAAACAAAAAACATTTTTCTTACCATTCGATTACTAATTCATTAATCTTACCAATTCATATAACGCATAACATAGAAAAATATTCATATGAAATCGATGTGTGATTTGTATCTAAATTGTTCTCCGAAAAAGCACCAGTTTACAAATAGCCGCCGAGTGAAGTTCTGTCTCCCAGGTATACCTCTATATATGAAACATATGTATATACAAACATGTGTCTACGGATATCACTTGACATTGAACGTATTTGTGTGTTTTAAATATCAAAACAATTTCTATAAATAAAATAAAAACATCAAAACAACTTACAAGTAATTTCCAAATATCATTTGACATTTAGTCATTTAGTTGTCTTCATCCAGGCTTCAGTTATTCCTTATAAGGCGCAGCCGTGTCTTAACAAAATAACTTCTCACATTAATAAGTTGCATAATAAGAACAATACAAAGATGTTAAATAAAATGAAATTTCGTGGCGGGGTGTATCATTGGTAACAGTTTATTAATTTCTGTCTGTATGGATGATCTTTCCCCACTAGCGAATGTGCCTGGAACGTATTTCATTACGTTGCCCCATACGATTGCTGGAGAACTAAGTGGTAATTTGGCTAGCAACTCTTGCGCAGTGTATGACACAAGTCGCTCCCTACAGTGACCATCTGAGGTATTTTCGACCAAACTGCATTAATACGAATTGTAAATACTTAACAGCCAGCTAAAATGTTGGAAGCGCTTACTCGATGGAAGGCGACGACAAGGTTTCAAATCGAAACGAACGGTATTTTACGATAAGCGCGTAATTCTGTAATCTCACAAAGAAATTTCACAATTGATCCACACTAAGATTGCTGTAATATTAAGTATTATTGTTAATTTAGATTGTAATTCCATAATAAATAGTTTAAAAATAATTGTTGACGATTATTATAATAATAATTTTACAGTGGAATTAGCGTTGAGTTTGATTTGTGAATAAACAAAATCTTTCCTTTATAAGCGGTCAGCCATTAAACTTCTGACCGCCTTAGAATGTTCTCAATATTACCAACGATGAATTAACTTCTATAAGCGGTTTTTCATGAAATATTTTAAATTTAAATATGAAGCTTACAATTGTAAAAGCGTCGATATGAGTCAGGACTTGTTTAATTGATTAGATAGATATTTATTATAATTGCTTGTTATTGAAAAATATGATCAATAACTTTGGATTGCTTTTATTGGTAGCAATAAAATGTATAATCAGTTTTATATCTGTATTGTAAGCATTTCGTATGAAGCACAACTCGTTTTATTCCAAATTATAATTATTATGGGGAATTTATAATTTCCAAGTGAGACTATTATAATCAATGCCTAAATAAATAGTCAAAAAAGTCTCTGTCTGTTTCAAGCCGTACTCTGTCTGTCTCAATAGCTACTGCGTTTTTTTATGTGGTTTTTTCCAAAAGATAAAAAATGTCACTGGGTCAATAAGAAATATTTCAAAAACGTCTGATTAAAATAAATAATGATTGTTTTGTGTGCTGTTATTAAATATGAATGTAAGGAACTTTCTGAAGAAAAGCGAACAAGGTCTTAATAGAATTATTAAAAATAAATGTATCGTTACATGTGTAAAGACTGTTGGGAACTATTACAATTGTTACATCCTATTAAAATGGTATTTAAAAGGCATTCAATATAACTATTCGTATTAAATGATATTCAGATTGTTACTCCGTCTTGAATTTATAAATATCATTCATATTTAACTTATTTTTCGCACGCAACAATTTGTCCGGTACAAATTATGAATTATAACCCAACAACATAACAAGATAATTTAACACTGTTCTGAGTACAATAGAGAAAATTATCGCAACAAATTAATTTTTTAACGGTTCTTAGGGTGTGCGTTGACTTGAGTTGTTGTTTGTAACGTAACACTACTATCTGCGAATGAAAGTATTAAAGAGTCCGAGATGATTGCAGCTTACAATGGAGAAAAACCGCCGTGGTGTAAGAAACCAATATTAGGAGACAAACAGAAAGTCCGTGGGATTCATGGCTCGTGAATACTGTAGTTGAAAAATTTCTAGCCAAAATAAAAAAATCAATAAAAATTACTCGAACTCTTATATACTACATTGCTCGAAGAACGATACCGAAATATAAGAAGATGGCCCTTTTGCTACCTTTATAAACCTAGCTGTAAAGCAACTATTTGGAATATCCATGTGATTGTTAAGTTATATCATCGCGGACATTATACTACATTTTAACCGTTACAGGTTCTCACGATTTTTGTATTTTGTACCGATATTTTGGGCCAATTATATGGTTCATGGTCACGGCGACATAGCAGTACTCGTGATGACTGCATCAGGCGTAACTGTTACAATTACAATTAATTATGAATCCTATAGCGAGGGTATGAATGTAAGAGCGTGTATTCTTATTTTTTTTTTAAACACTGCAGCGTTTCATATTTTGCTTTTAACAAAATTAGCAATTTTATTAGCGAACATGACATTCCAAAATGTTCTCATCAATTTGCTGATTATTTTTACAACACTGCATTGTGAACATAGTATATCAGATTTGGATCGTAATTCTGCCTTAGTTTACATTGAGCTTAACGTGTTAAGTTCCCGACTGCCAAGTCTCCGCATAGCTTTATCGGACGGTTTTCGGACAAAGACCTACCATATACCAGTTTGAATGGTACAGGTTTTTGTGATCGGCATTTTCATTAAAATATTATAATTCTTTATTGTCTTTTCATTAAAATATTATTTAAATTATGCTATAATACGTAGCAACGTTTCAATCCATTTGGACGCCGTAATCTCGAAAATTATTGTATAATTTTTATGTAGTTTTAACAATAGACAAAGTAATTTACGAGAAAAGTGCAAGCGTAAAATCTGAACATAAAAAAGCACCTGATAATCACAAGTAATAATTATTTCGATATGGTTAATGAATAATAGGATTGCAGAATGAGTTATTATGTATTGAAAAGGCACTTATGTTTCTTTAGGTTTCCAGTATATTACTAGCTGGTGATAGGTATAATCAAACTAAGGTTCCTCTGACATGAATCTACATTCGCACCTCGTCATTTATTCCTGCTTTGCGTTTATTCCCCCGAGGATTGTCCAGGCTTGTAACAATATACGTAGCTATTAGGAGAAACGACAGAGTAGCCCTCACAACCCTAAGGGTTATGTCAGTCGTAGTGATATAATAGTGGACAATTGAACCGATAGGATGAGTAGGAATTTTAAAAAATCGATTTTTAAAACAAATATTGTAATTATGATTTGATTCTAGTTTATAACATATGTACATGATAAATCACACAGAGTAGAGGCGGCCGCCTTTAAAAGCGAAACACATGAAACACTTTTCCTTCATATGATTAGTTGGTACAAGTCACATTATTAATGCATGATTAATATTACGACTTCAAAACTCCTACAGTTTCGGCTGTTTATTTATTTAACTAGCATTACTTGAAACTTTGACCTCTTGGCTCAACACGCGAACTGCCAAGTCAATCTGTTTTCTATTCAGTCTATTAATTTTAACATATCTGAATTAAATCGATCTTTGGACTAAGGCTCGTGACTAACCTGGCGGGTAAGGTTGCGTTAGTCAGTCCGGCAGTGTTTCCCAAAGTTGTTTTGGGTCAATCCTTTCAATATTTGTGAAAAGATTATGCTATGTACTAAAACATTTTTTTCTTTGAAACTATCTCATGTAGAGGATAGTTAAGGCGGCCTATTTGTATTATGGTATTAACAGTTCGTTCGTAATAAAACATGTTTAGAGGACAACTTCTAATCTCTAAATTAAATGTTCTCCATTATACTCTAAATATGGAAAAATTAAAAAGATAATCGCTTAAATCCGATATGATCGAATTGTGAATCCAATCGGATTCGGTACAAATTTATAAAATTGATATTCTCGAAATCGATACAAGTATCTGAGCGTCCTAATCTCCCATGTGAGACAACAATATAATTTAATAAAAACTGGATTGTTCTGAATAAATTAATTCAGTTACAATTTGTAGTGAAGTACTGAACTTTTTGTGCTTGACAAAATACGGTTAATTATATATTCAAATTCAAAAACATAACAAAGCCAAATAACCCATAAATAATTTAAGAAAGAAAGTCAACTAAAAAAATTCGTATTTTTATCTGTTTTCCCTGATTACTTTTGGTTTTAAACTTCGAGAAGCACTGTTCACGATGACCATATCACCAAAATTTTATCTAATGCAATGTTATGCAGATATTTTTACATATAAGGTCATCATCGACGAGATTCGGTGATTGTCATAGGTCGCCTTTGAGCCGGCGGTCGAATGGCTCCATGTTTTAATTGTCCTTTATTGTTTTAATGGCGCGAGGTTTTACAGGTTGTGCATCAACCTTATCTTATCGTGATGTTTTTAATGATATATCTATTATATTTTGTTTCATTGGGAAATCAGCTTGTTACATAAGGATTGTTTGACGTGTGAGAGTTATAAGAGAATTTGCATGTTCTTGGTGCGACTTCTAGCCTGCCTGCAGCTTGTTAGCTGGCAATATATTAGTGAAGCATCAAGATCGGTGGTCCATTAGGTGTCCTATTTTCGTTTTACGACCATCAACATAGAAGGAAGTAAAACCTAGTAAGGAGATAAGTAAAAAAAAGGCGTGCAGTCTATCCATTGATAAGTAGACACCACAGACAACAATCAGATTTATGTGTGTGACTGTCTATACTTGGTGATGGTGCATCCTGCACGCCGACCCGATGGTGCATCCTGTTAAACAACGAACCTTACAGTTGAGTGTCGCTGGGCTCTGTACCACGCAGTTTAATCCGATGGGACTCGGGAAAATACTTCGATTTACCTATTACTATGACTATAATATTTAATATTTGCAACCCATCGTCCCATTGCGTTATCGAAAATACACTTATCCGCTTTTTATTTTACGTCTACGCTAGTCACTTATGAGGTTTGTGACATAAAAAAAAATAAAAAGTACATCAAATTACGACGATATTAATACTATTACAATTCCAATTTCAACTGCAACGCGTTGTTGGAAATGCTTTTGGTGTTCACCAACTTTCGTGGGCAGCGGTGACCATTTACGAATGGCAAATGTGGCTCGATTGTAAATTATTCACATAATAAATAAATATTAACGGGTAACGATTTTATGATTCTTTTAAAATCTGTAAATAAATAAATGTTTTAAGTCAAAAAAATAAGTTATCGTGTATTAGTTGCATTTTGCAAAAGTTTAAACAGATCTCAAATTCTAATTTTGTGGTTAATCTAGGGTATATTTACTTTAGGAAACCTCTTCCTTATTCATAAATAGTAAGCGGAACCGATACGAATATTACTCGGTTTTTATTGTTTTATAAATCTTCTATGCTTACTCTGTACACTTAAATATTTCACCTTAACTACTCTATCTACAGACAAAGCTGTTTTAAAATTCATACAATTTTTCTGAGATTATCGCTTTCAAACCGGCGAAAACTGCTGTGTTAAGTATACTATTTCGATTACGTGGAACTAAAACAAACACAGCGGGCATCCGCTGGATTCAGAGGGATCAGGACCGGTCAGAGTGGCGCAAGTTAGGGGAGGCCTATGTTCAGCAGTGGACCTCCAAAGGCTGATGGATGGATGGATGGATGGATGGAACTAAAACAATGCTTACTTAACATTAAAGTCATTAAGGCACATTAAAAACACTATATTACTGTTCAGAAATTAACGAGTTACAAGTAGTGTGTATATATGAAGAGTTACAACGGACACTAATTAATGATGTTTTGATATTTTTTATTCTACCGACGCTTAACAAATTGTCTCCGCTGTCAGCCGTAGCTATGACGAGGAACCGTTGTAACGGGTCTGCGTCGCGTCCACCACACAAACGTACCGTCCACCATCGGTCACGTCCAAAGATAATTTATTGTTAATTTTAACTAACTCACATTGAACCCTGCATGTCTCTGCATTAATACGTTGAAATCTATACATGTCTATAAGAAAAACTATTATAATGGGCCTTTATTACGCAATAGAACACAAACAATAGTTGTTAGAATTTTTGTCTCATGTCTGTCTGTGCGTTTGTGTGCGCTTATCTCAGAAACGGCTTAATTGATTTCGTTATGGTTTTCGTTAATGTATTGCAGTAAGTATGTATGACTCAATATTTAAAGTTCGTTTCATTGCAATCCGTTCATAAATAAAAAGTTTATGTATTTTAAATTCATAGATTGAAAAAAACCCGACCCTAAAACAACGGAGGTGCTATTTCTAAGCGTAAGGCATCGTTTTTCTGAAGCGAAGGCTGTTTGCTAGTATCAAATATTTTTTTAAATGTGTACGTAGTATAAAAGAATATCTGTCTGTGAACACAATTATATCAAACTTGCTGTACGAATCATTACGTGGTTTTACTGATAGATTATTGATGCATGGAAGTCGATTGCGTTATGGTCCGGAAATTCATTGTTATTCAATTATTTATAATATACTTTGCAATAATCCACGAATACATAAAAGTAATCGTACCATCACATAAGAAACATTGTGCTCGCGAATTGTTGCAAACTAAAGTAGCACTAATTTGATGCACGGAAGGGTTAGGTATATGAGAATCTAATGAAAAAATTATAAAACTATTCATAGAAAGAGTAATGTTTGTAGGGCGATTTTTAATCTTGGACATAAAGATTATACTTTTCGGGAGGAGGGAGGCCGGGTAACTAATTGCTAAATAAATATTAGCGGTACAGTGAGCATCAAAAGTGTATTACATAAATTAGATTGTCTATAGTGAGCGAGGTTATGTTGTATATTGGCCTGCAAAGCCAGATGTTTTTGGAAACTGGGCAACCCTACCTACTGAATGAGGGTCTTGATCGATATAAACATGTATATGATATCAACATTTTTTTCTCCCGGGTTGTTACTGTTCATGATGCCATAGTACAGATCTATGAGCGAGTGCGTGAGTGATTGTGTGATTGGGTGAATGAGAAAGTGAATAAGTATTTATTTATGTAATATAAAACTTTAAACGGTCATTTATTTTCTAAATATGATATACAGTTAAGTTATTCGAAGTATTCTTAGTCCAACATAGAGAGCGACTTCGTAGAGATTATTCTCACTAAACATAGGACGAGGCTGTGGCCTCTCTCTCTTTCTAAAGCCAACCGTGAGATGTCAGAACGTGCTCCGAATTGACCGTCGACGTGATAACGCCTTTCGTAGATGGCCGCAGACGGTGACAACCACTTACAATCAGGTGGTTATGCTCGTTCGTCGACTGTAAAAACTAGTGCATGGTGGGAAGCTATCACTTTCTGGGATCAACCGTGAAATGTTTGGAACGTGTTACAGTAACATCGAAGAGCGGGAAAAGAAAGTTTAACTAATCCTTCTGCACACAATAATTCGAAGATGTATTTGGTGTTACGGTGTCGGTGACCACTTACCATCAGATGATGTGTCTGCTAGTTACCATTCTAATTTAATCATTTAGCTTAATATTAAATGTAATATATCACGATGTGCCTGTAATTGATATCGTGATCGGTTCGAGCTATTGAAATAAAACCGACATTAGGGTTGGCACTTGTTAGTTTTTTGTTAAATTTTCTTACATAAATGTTTCTTATAACCGGTGTAATTATTTTTTTTTAATTGTGAGATATAGTTAAAAATAATTAAAATTAACAGTTCAATTTTTTCTTTTTTTTTACCAACAATGAAATGTAGTGCCGTTTCAATTGTAAAAAATAATTATTTTAAAGTGGAATTTGGAAATATCTTCAGAACGGAAATAACTTTAAAAATCATGATGAAATAACTTTAAAAACTCACAGTCGCGCTTGGATCCCCTTTATGGAGGGTGGCATGGGCATACGCAAATGAACCATCATAAGCACTCACGACAGAACAGACAAACAGAAAAATCAAGTCACACAAATATCTGCCCCGAATGAAAATCAATCCCGGGGCTATTGGTAGAGGTAGTATTAAAATTTTGGTGTAGAAAAATTTATGATGCAATCATTTTCAAACTTGACAACCCTAATCAGGCCTTCACAACTTTATCGGGTAGAAAAATAATAAATAATAAATAAATAGTCGGTTATAATCTCTAAGGTCTGAATATTACTATTTATTTCGATACACTATTTAATCAAATATAAATTTTTGACTAAAAATAAAATATAAATGCCTATATATTTATGAATACAAAATATATTTTTACTAGTTACCCGACCTCGCATTAGTCCGAGAAACAAAATCCTTACGGTCACAAATGGTATTGGCGCCCTATACTGTCATCATCATCATCTCAGCCGGACAACGCCCACTGCTGACCACAGGCCTCCCCCAAGGATCTCCACGACGATAGGTCCTGCGCTGCCCTCAGCCATACTATACTGTATTGTTAGTAATTTTTACCAGGCGATTTATTAATTGTCCACGTTTATCTTATACATTTAAACAATCCTCATGAATGCATTTATTTATTATTAAAACAGCATGGCAATCCCTGCATGAGATTTTAAAATTATTGCGTTCAGATAGTTTCACAGAAATACAGAAACTTTGTTGTAAACTTTGTACTGATAAGAGAATCCCGACTAGAATAGGTTATGGTAATGACGATGTGACAAATGCCAAATGCAAAACTATAATTTATATCATGATCGTTGGTGATCACAGTAAGCAGAAACATATAAAGACTATATTCCACGGACACGCATATGATACACGTATACGCACTTGGCGCATGAATACGCACATGGCGCATGAATAAGCAAGTGGTACGTACAGCGCCACGTAACTTAAAATTTACTACGAAGTGTACACACAATTTACTTATAAATACTTGTGTTGGACCAAATACCGAATCCTTTCGCCAGTTTTTACACATAATATAAATAAATATAAATAATAATCATTTATAAATTAGTATATAATAATTTAAATAAATAATTAAATTAATATTTTATTAATATAATTATCATATTAAGTATTAAAATCGAACAGTTTCAAGCAAAGAAATTAAATATAATTATGGCTGGTCTCTAGAAGCCAAGAAATGAAAAAAATTACATTTTTTGAATACCCACAGCGAGTAACCATTTTTTTATTTTCAATTCATTTTTGATGTCTTGCATAGAAGGACAAAACAACTTATTCAACTCGTTCATTATATGTTACTAACAATCAAGCGGCATAATTAAGTTACCTCTGTTTATTTATAAATTATCTATGCTAACAAAAAATATAAACAGATGATTGATTCATGACTTCACAACGAAACATCGGATCCGTATTATGATAGATGTTTTCAACAATTAGCTGGTATATCGCATTGAGACTGAGATGATTCTACAATTACTGCGCAGTACATAACAGCGTATACTGACAGTATTGACATGACTGAGTGCCAATTACTGTTATCCGGGAACTGTGTTTCAGAGTTCCGTAGTGTTATTGGGTGACACCAAATAAATATCCAATACATTTTTTATATTCGCGAAATTGTCGAATCCACAATAATAATTAATTCACGTTCAATTCTCGATTTTTTTTTATTGGTCAATAGTTGACAAACAAAATAAAAAGTGGGTTGATGAACAGGGCAGTATATACACTATAAGGAACCCGCTCTCAGATAAAATGCTTCAATTCTCAATTAAGTTATCCTCGACGCGTAGAATAATTAGCAGTTTAGTAAAGGTTTTTACATATTACTGCGTACAACATCCGCCATGATCAGTACTATACACCAAAGTCATTCGTGATCTACAGAGGTTAGCAGTAAAATCCGCCATATTGGTTATACATATCTTTGCTATGTAATAATTTTACAATGTTACTAAAAATATACAACATTTGTGCATTGATATACGTTTTTAGTTATGCAATGATAGTTATGTTGATCACTATATTAATGTGAGAGCATGTAATGAGAGCATGCATCTATCTGTTTGAACATGTTTCAATTATAAAAATTACTGTACGAAGTTTTTGTCGCTTTTATCAATTGAGTGATTTGTGAATATTTACATGTGAGTACGTGTTTACTGGAAACGCTTTTAAAACGCCTTTAAAAGGTTTATTTATGACTAAGTCATACGATCGTAAATAAGTAACTTAGTTATTAGGTTGGCTTGGGAGCTATTACTTTCTTTCTTACCTTCTTCTCAGTTCCTGGCCGACCACCATTAGTGATACCTTTGGTCTTGCTTATGTCCACGAGCGACGGTGACCACTTACCATCAGGTCTGCTAACGAGCCGACAAATGTGACGGCTATTAAAATAAAAATAAAAATTCGGTCCGACAAAATAATTATGGTACATAATTAATCGTAAACAGTACTGTTGGCTCTTAGTATGGCAACATTATGTCTATGAACGGAGCATATCTGAATTCTATCATTCAACAAATCCGGCCACTTCGGTCAAACATTTTTAGTCTGTATATATTCCCTTCCAACAACACCTTGATATGGTTCGGACGTCCGCAATATTTAAATTGTAGTTCTTTATTCAAGTGTACCCTCTGTAAACCTTATCAAGGAATAAACCCGATTCTGTTACGTGGTCCATGAAAAAGTGTTTATTTTACTCACATATCCATCGTATCTTAACTGCAATATTAATACCAGTGTTAATACAAGCTACGTTGGGAACAAGTACCAAAAACTGTTCTGTTTCTCTTCTATGCGAACATGTCACAAAATTTCATTCTATTTTGTGCGAATGAAACAGAAATATTTTCCGTCTTAAACTTAAATAATAAAAACGAAATAATAGTGTCGATACCAATTCCGCGCAGGTTTAAACTTGTGTAACTAGCATGTGTTGTTTAAAAGATGCGCTGAGGAGTTTTTCTCGCGGTTTCTTCTCCTTATTGTTAAAGCACCTTTTCGAAACGGTGGTAGAAGCAAAGAAAAAGGTTCATAAGTATATTTGCAGAATACTTATATGATTAAATAATTTTGAATTTGAATTCGAATTAAATACACAAGCAATTCTGTTTGCCACAAATCGTAAAACGTACAGACTTGCATGCACGTACTACATTTGTAACACAAGACGAGGTTATGACGAAAATCAGGAGCACAACGACATATATCATTAAACGAAAATTTAACTGTATTAACTTAACGAAGAAATAGTACGTGATTCTAGTTGTATAGCAAGTCATGCTTATTGCGAACGCCAAGGACAATTTTTTATTTTGATGTAACTTACTAGTAGTTACCTACTTTTATTGGCGTCAGTGTACTTACATATACCAACAGACAACAAACTCGCAGACAAGCCACATAATTGTCACCTCCGCTTTCGTACACCTGTGATGATATTTTTACAAGTTGATACGCGAGTTGCCCATTGGAACTTTTAAGCGACGCGTTAAAGCACAGCTTGTAGGCAAAGGATATTATAGTATAGATGAATAATAGTGTCAAATCCAGTTCCGCACAGGTTTAAACTTTCATAATTACCATGTGTTGTTTCAAAGATGTGCTGAGAAGTTTCTTTCGCCGTTTCATCTCTTCAATGTTAAATAACCTTTTCGAAAGGGTAGTAGAAGCAAAAAATGAGGTGCATAAGTGTATTTACAGAATACCTACATGATTAAATGATTTTGAATTCGAATTTGAATAAATGCATCGGGTCCAAGCCAGATAAGAAGAAAGCAGCGAACTGCTTATTATCTGGCTTAGCAACACATAACATTTCATAGATCATTCTAGAACTAGAGCTAGGCACGTTGGAGCAAAACGCAACCAGTATATGTTACGTCGTGTTTAAACTAAGTTGTAAACCCAATGATCTTTAAAAGAGCAAACCACCGCCTGAGATTGTTTCGTCTGTTGTTCAACCTGTCTGTGGTGCACCCTGCACCTAGAGGGGAGGTTCGCTTATACTCAAGGAGGAAAAACGCCTGTCACATCCCTTTTACGTCCTGTGTAATTTTGTCATATATTCTGTCAATAATATCACGCGTGTCATTTTCTTTTTAATTAATTTATGAACTCATAGGAGCTAACTAGCAGACGAGCCACCTAATGCTAAGTGGTCGAGTTGCCAGTTGCCGACCGAAATACGTCTGAAGGATTTCACGATCCATTTTAGAAAACCCAACCACCATGCAATGCATCGGGATCAAGTCAGGTGGTAGAGAGCCCAGCGACCTTCAATAGGCGGGACCGTTCGTTGCCTCGTCCATTGATCAACAGGGTACACCACAGGCTGTGGAGATCGGCTCGGACTCAACGGCGCACGAAGCCCCTTACGCCCTCAACATTTGACATTTGTTAAACGATAAAACAACAAAAAAGGTTGTGAACAAAAATATTTTTTTCGTGGGAACATTATCGGTTATGGATACCACACTATTATTAGTTGCGTATGGTGGTTACAGACTAATTCTGACGCCATACCAGCCAGTTTATCTTAAACCCTATCATAAGTTAACTCAAACTTAATTTTGTGAGTAAATTTCTTTAAATTAACCGTTTAAAAATATTATTAATATAATTATTCCTTATTGACTTCAGTTAACTTACTATATTTTGTAAGTGATAAATTTTCATAATTTGAGAAATAATATGTTACTTCTCTGTTTCTTTGTGATGCTCTGGTACTGGATATTCTTTTTGTAGTGTTATATTAGTTTTATACTTTTGTTTTTTTTTTTAACTTGTATTTTTTTGTCCTAATTTATTATTATTATCACAAATAACTATAAATTAGTATAAATTATAACTTTATTATTATTAATACTAATAATAATAATTCTCCCGAATTTTATAATTCCAACAAACATTTTAGCGCCAAACCGTCAAAACTCTCCCGGTTTTGACCTTACGACATCGTGAGAAATACAGAGTAGAAATCACACTTTATCACAGGTACCAGTCTTTTAAATATTATCGAAGACATTGTGTAATATAATGTTTATTACATTATATGGATATAAAACACAAAAATCGTGAGAATCTATTACAGTTAAAATGAATAATGTCCACGATGATGTAAATTTGAAATTAATGAAAACTTTTAGTTGTCAGATTCGAAGTAATTGCCAAAACCTTCCAAATGAAATAGTTTAATACCATGTTAAAAAAATAAACTGACAATTCGTCAGTCGATAACACTCAGACTATTATTATTCTTCTGCGATAACTGTGTAATAAAAGAGATTAAAAACGATCGTGCCCGACCTTGTCTACGCTGACCCATTAATCCCAGTATATTATGATTTTATAATGCATCTGTCAATCAAACATCGCTTCGTGTAGCATATGTTCTTTTTTATAATAATTGTATCATTTCACGTTTTGACTAAATTTAATGCTTTTTACTAGTACAAATTGTAAAAGAGTTACACAGTTAAATTTATGGTCATTATTGTGTCGCGTGAGTCATTAAGAGAAAAATTAAAAAAAATTGGTGTACTCACCGTAGCCAGTCAGTATATTTATAGTAAGTTAGTATTTATTAAAAAAAATTAAATACATATAAGCAGAAAAGTGATACACACAATCATCAAACAAGAAATAGGCATAATTTGGTTACATCTGCATTTCGTCTTCAAAAGGTTCAGTGTTCCTTTATGGGGCTCGGAGTTCGTTTTTACAATAAGATTCCTAAGTCGTTACGCGAGTTGCCCATTAGAACTTTTAAGCGTTGCATTAAAACACAACTTATATGCAAAGGATATTATAGTATAGATGAGTACATGAATGACAAGGATGCCTGGACAAAATCAGTGTCGAGACCAGTTCCGCACAGGTTTAAACTTTTGAAATTATCATATGTTGTTTAAAAGATGTGCTGAGGAGTTTCTTTCGCCGTTTTTTCTCCTCATTGTTAAAGCACCTTTTCGAAACGGTGGAAGAAGCAAAAAATGACGTCCATAAGTGTATTTACTGAATACCTATATGATTAAATGGTTTTGAATTTGAATTTGATAATATAATCTTTATGTGAAGCCCTATCACCAAGCAGGCTGGCTTCTGTCGCCTCTTACGACATTCTGTTCTACCAGCATGCGATTGAGGAGAATGTCCTCGGCCGCTCCAATACGGCCAAAATTATTTTAAGAAATTTATTAAAAATAATTAAGTAGTTGTACAGAGTACTGATTACAGTAACAGTAACAATAATAATATTATCACTACATGCTGCCAAAATAGGCAAACAAGTCCTCACAATTAAACCAGAAAAGTTGTATAAGAAAATGTTTAAGGTTTATTAAAATATTAAAACGTTATGTTACAAATTACTTGCCAGATTAGTACGTTATCATTATTCAAAATACATAGATGAAATGATGATACATGATAATACATGTTATATTATAACTTTTAGGTCTAATTTTTATTATTGATTATATATAACTATGAAATAAAATAGAAAATAGCATCTGGAATTTTATACCCAATAGAATCAGTGACCTTACATACCTACAATGAACTACAAACATAGAAATGTCCGATCATATTTCTCAATAATAAAAATAAAATACTATTCTTATCGTAATTGTAGAGCCACGATTCAACGCCTTGGCAATTGCAATCACTCTGCAGAAACGTAGGTGTTATTGAGATAACATAAATAACACGTCTCGTTCTAATGAAGACGACTGATGTGATGCGACGTGTCGTTGTGTTGACACTTGGTGACAGTGGGCGACCGAGGTCGAATGTCATGTGATAGTAACACCGCGGCAGCGATCAGCATAATGTAAGTTCTGGAGTGTGATCTAGTTTTTTAATTGTTTATAGACAATTATAAAGTTATAGCAAAGTAGTAGCACTGGGTAGTCATATTTTTTAATTATTTATAACTGAGTTATTATTTACACCCGAGGATAAATGACTACTGTATATCTAAATAAAAATGGGCAAAGATAAAACAGTTCAGGACCGTTTTTTCTCTGTTTAATGATTTGATGAACTCTTGTCCTACTCCTCTTCTTTACTTTATTGATAAGCTTTATAGTTATCTATAAAAAATTTGGAAATGAAACATTTAATGATTATGTTCGAATTTTGACTACTAGGTGAAACCAAAAACTCCCAAAACAATATTAAACTGTGACATTGATGCAAAATTCTGATGTTGTTATTTTGTGCGTTTTATTTGAAACCTTTGTCTAAATTTATTTTCTTCTTTATGTCAATAATACGGAGAGTATAACTAGGTATACACGTTAGGTCCAAGGGCTTGTTAGTGCCTCACGATTTTAAGTGTAATCAAAATGTGAGGATAAATTTAAACTAAGAACAATGGTTAGGTATAAATCTTCGTTATGATTTATGTGACACCGAGGAACCATTACCGTAATAACTAACTTATATGTCGTAATTGAAATACCTATACCAACCTTAAGTCCCAGCCAAACTCTCCTATAATAACAGATGACATAATTACTAACGATTCCACCTATTAGAGGTTGTTGGATTCTAAATCATTCCATTTAATCCTGACCTTACTATCATTATTATCACTCTCCTTTTAAAATGGATTTTGAAATATTTTTACTTTTTTCGATTGCATTATTGGAGAGTCGGTAATGAGCGGCACTCCAGATTTCGTTATGGCCGGTAACGCGTCGTTGATGCTATCACTATTACATGGCCATCCTAAAGGTCGCTGTCACTATTTACTACAGGAAGGCACGGCCCTTTTTTGTCGACTATAAAAAACAAATGAATCAGATAAAATAATAATTTATTAAAGAGTATGAATATTATAAATGTACCAATTTTATATTTAAAAACGAAAATCATAGATTTTACTTTATTAAAGCAATTTTAAACATTAAGGTAAAGTTTTATTTAGGCTAAAATACCTTAACGTATTGTGGCGTGACGTGGGTGGCACGCCCTGGGTCGAGAATGAACATTAATATGTCATATCGAGTTATGAATGTTGCCAGCACCTAATTTTACAAAAATTGGAAATCAATTTACTATTATAGTCCATTTAATTTTGCAAATGCAAAAATTGCAAAATGCTAAATAATTAATGTATTAATTTATTATTGACTCAAAGTTTATATAAACTGCTATAAAAGATCTTATATATTAATTTGTAACTCAAATCAAGATTTTAAAACATGATAAAGGAAGATTTCTGAAAAAAATAAGTTTTGTAATTGTAACAATATGCATGTACTGTGAATAGACTTGTAAATGATTAAATTGTTTAATGAATGGCTCAGTTAGTGTTAATTCAATAAAGTTGTTCATTTTCGTGAAGCGTTTTTATTCACTATTCGGACACTTCACAACGAAAAATATTGCAATCAATTGTAAACCTTCTGGTACAATAAATATATTTTATTACCACTTCAGAGTGTTTCCTGTGTGCTAATCTGCCCACACATTGCTTACTACAGTACATCTGTTACATAATGTACACTAATGAAAGTATTCACCGTAATGAGTTTTTTAATACAAGACACGATATTATTTCATCGGGCCAACACAGTATGAAATAAATAAAATTAAATATAAATAATAAGACCGCGCTTATAAATAACCATAATCGATATTGTTTAAGTACACCCAATACAACTTTTTAATATTAAAACAGTAACCTTGCTCGCTCTCAGTTGTTGGAATATTTTAATCACTGAACAGATTCAAGGAAAGGTTTAACTATTGAATAATTTTCCAGAAATAATTCATTTTAGGTAACAAGACATAATGAAAGAAGTCATTAAAGAAAAAGAAAGTGATTAATTGCAATAAATAACTAAGTCAAATAGGAGATTTCATAAGAAACAGGCAGTTCCTTTGTACGATCCTTACTTGATGTCTTATCTGTACAATATTTCTATGTGTGCATAAATTATTAAATAAAAATAAATAAATCAATCATCAATCAAATTGAAAAAACATTTATAAGATAACCTATTTAGGTTTTCAATTTAATATTTCATGAGCCCTCCCGTGTACAAATCCTAATTACATAATCATTATAAATTCAGTTGAATATGTCATATAATATAATACGTTCACGCACCAGTCCAAAAATATCATCACGGTTGTTTTACAAAGCAGCACTGCGTCTCGGGTGTACGTATACGTTACATGTGACATGTGCTTGCACACTTTTTATTTATTTTTGCTTAGGACATTGTACACATTCGTATATATCATAATTTAGTAATGAATAAGTTTTTTGATATGAATATAGATGGCCGTATACCATATATGTCAGAATATTACACGCTTAATTTTTTTCAGACTATCTAATTTACATTTTAGAAAATATTTTTATGAAGCAATTTTAGCTAATTCAAAATTTCAGATTTCTGAACTGTGACAATTGGTGAAGTGACTATCGCGATACAACGTAGATGCACGCGACACAACACACTACGGTAGTATACACGACTTCATACTAAATGTATAGGGTCCTTATAGTGCTGGTACAGCACGCCACAACACATTAATGTGTTTGGGTAATAAATTCTTAGGATTTTAAATTCAGACTTGAGGCATTCCAAACAATCCGGCAATTTTTATTACAAGAATATACTGTAAGTTTTAGTATACTGCCTTATTTATATAAGTAGTACCAGTAGTTATAGTATTAGTTTCATATACAAATTTCGTCCAAGCAAAATTTATTAAAAAACAACCATTAGATTTTATAAATAACGTAGTTTATAAACCAAAAATGTTACGTTGTATATTTTTACATTTTTAATGTTTTACTAATGTGAATAAATAACTGTTTTTATTTTAACTTATAGTAATTTCATAATTGAAAAATATCTTGGTACCATACTTGGAAAGATTTTGATGTTAAATTCTGTATTCTGTGTTTTTAATAAGCTAGTTTTTGAAGCTCGTATACATCAATAACTTCTTTGATCTATAAGTATGCTTACGGATTAAAAAAAAACCATAATATTTATTTTCACAATTTAAATCTTATATTTATACGAAAGTTTTTTATAGATTAATAAAACACTATGGTAACGATTTCTTTATTTAAACTTTTTGGTCGGCGTCAAACATCGGTATTTCATATGGTATTTTAAAGTTACAGTAATATCTCAGATTAAAGCAACACTTTCTTTGTATTGCATTCCATTCTATATGTTTGTTTCATAATATAATGTTCTAGTATCTATGGTTCCAATGCTGATATTGGAGGAATCTCTTCATCTTTGTCTATGAATTATACCATGACATTTAAAAAGGACGGTATTAGGTACGGTTTAACAGACAGTACATTGTCATTTTTGACAACTGCGGGATTATATCCAATCGATACTATTGATTTTGCAGGTAAAGAAATTTAACTTTAAAAGAGGGAAACTTGTTGTGATTAACAATGGAAAACAGTTTAAGAGCTATCGCTCAAGCTAAGGAGGATGGGGAAACCGTCCAGTATTATATTAGAGATTTAAACACCTGGGAAAATGAAATGAAACAAAAGGAGGCTGCATTGAAAGAGGAACAGGCCCAGCAGGTTTCTAATTACGAATTTTATCGAAAAATTTGCTATATTTACAAATGTACACTTTATTTATTTATCGGAACCAGCAACAGACTTGCTGTTTACGAAAGTATTTTTCGTATAATTGATATTATTAGTTGTTTAATGTGTGCGTGCGATTGTAGTATTGATTCGTTTTAATTTTCGAATTTCGAAAATTTGGTTACCATAATTTTTTATTATACCCTATTGTTTTTATTGTTCTATTTTGTGTAATGTTTGTAATTATTGAATAGTTTTTTTATTTTTCATTCAGTATTTAGCATTTCATTGAAACTATGTATGTGAAAAATGAAATTTATCATAAATTAAATTATATTGTTGCTTAGTTTACTAGATGTAGAGTACACAAATATAATTTATTTTAGTCTAGCTAGAGGATATAATATAGGCTGAATTTACAACCAAAAATATGTTGTCTCACAAAGTATTTATGTATCAGAGTGACTTGTGAATTTTTCATATAAAGTTACAACATTAGACTATAATGAAGTGTTGTCGAACAAAAAAGAAGTGGGAGCCCTGCATTGCTACTGGATTGCTGATACAGTGATTGAATATAAATGAAACATTTCATACTCAATTTTAGAAGAAATGTGGTAGCTAGCCAGTTGGCCAAAATACTCTACCACCATGGAAGTACCAACAATTTAATAAAAATAAAGGTGTATGTAGGATTCACACTTGGGTTTAGTCTGCAAGATGATCAAACAACTTCTTTGTAGCAGTATTTCTTCGTTCGGTATCAATATTCTGTTAGGTTGAACATAATTGTAATAGTCATTATTCTAGGTAAAATTAAATATGCATTTCATATTTCAATGAATTTATTATGCTGAAACAATATTTACATCATATGTGTAACAAAAATATATTGATCCAATTAGACAACCCTGAAGTATAACAATAATGACCATGCCTTCTGAGCATAGAGTCCTGAATTTGATTCTCAATCATACAATCACATATGTAACAAATAAATGTTTGTACTCTTGGGTTTTGATTATTAGTGATGCCCGATTTATATATTCTTGCTACCAATAGCATACACAGTTCTTTTTATCAGTGATATCTACAAATCCAGTATGCAAGCTTTCAATATCTCACGTGACTGCACCAGAGTTGGATAAAGTCATAATGTGAGAATCTGTGTGGGAATGTTAGTAACTTTGTTTTATTTACTTCAGTCTAATAAAGATATTGATAAATTTTTTTTACCCAGGTGTTACCACCGGTGAGAACCAGGCAGAGACGAAAAAAGAGCAATAGAAAACGTCCAGCTACCACTGATCAGCCTGTGGAAGAATTTGACCCAGTAAATATTTTCATTTCTATTTAGTGTGAAATAAGAGATAATTTTGTGTATTGGGTAATTTAATATAATCAGGTCAATGACAATTTAAATTAAACATAGCAATAGCTTCAATTAGCTTAAACCTATTAAGTTGTATAAGAAGAGGCTTTAAGTGTATTCTATGATGGTGCTCCAATGCATTGGAACTTTCTATGTCAACTGAGAGTCTGGCATGAAAAACAACTGCTTAATTAAAATAAACAGGATCAACTATTTAAAATGCCGTTTGAGGTATGGTAAAGCTCATCAACTTTATCAATAGGTAAAGTTTCCCAAATATTTAACTTTTGAGTGAATTCAAAGTTACTTAACTCTGTTGATCACTTAAATTCAAAGATGTTAAGATGTTATCTTCAAACTTTTCATCACTAACATTTAATAACTATTCATTGACATCCATTATCAGTCCATAATGATCACATCAGTTATCATAGAGATTATTATTGGCGTTATTAATGCAAATTTTATTTTAATTTAAAATTGTTTATGCATATTTGTCTTTTTTTATGATAACAACCTGGTAAGCTATTGCTGCCTGTTAGCTGATAGTACATCGATAAAAGCACCTGTGTATTATCAGACTTCATATATACCTTTGAGAATATTATTAAGAATGTTGGTATTAAGGTTAGGTTAGGGTAAGTTAGCACATATAAGTTTTAAAAACGGAGCTTTATCTGGTATTCATTAATAATTTTTCTTCCAGAACAAACCATATGAAGAGATGGAAGATGTAGGTCCTCTGTCCTTGACCCTGGACTGGAAGCAGAGCGAGATCTTCAAGGAGATGCAGGTCAAAGAAGAGGCTCAGTATCAGAAAGAAAGGGTTTGTCCACTTACTTTTATAGACAGTCAATTACTCTATACAAAAGACATGAAGGATCCTTAACATGTAGATAAAATAAAACTGTTATGTGTAGGATCTTGTTTCAGTAGGCCTTATGATTGTCTTGGAGTTTGTTGTTGCCGTGAAGATTTTTCTTACAGTTTCGACACACTTTATCAATAACAGTTTTTAAGAATGTCGAAAAATCTTCACTGTTCGCTGCTTCTCATATACAGGGACGATAAGCTGGTGTTTTTATGTAAATAGCTGTCAAACGAGCAGATGAGCTGCTCGATGGTATGTGGTCAAAGTCGCCCATGGACATTAGTAACACCTGTGGCATCACTAATGCATTGTCGGCCGAGAAAGAAGAAGAAATAAAGAAAGGAAGTACTGGCTCTCAAACCCCCAGCCGCAACACGATAAGTCGTTCGGCGGCTACTCGCGCCGGAGGATGGTAGCTAGCCAAACAGGCTTAATCCTTTCGAGAAGCCCTATCACCAAGCAGGCCAGCCTCTGTCGCCTCTTACGACACCCTGTCCTGCTAGCGTGGGAGTGGGGTCAGTATTCTAGGGCGCCCCAAAACAGCCATTAGTACGAACGATTTTGCTGATGAATCAACAACAGCTGCAACAACTTCTATAAATACGTGTAGCATTAAATTCACCAATACATGCTTGTATATCGGTAAATATTATATAGAGTATTGTTTTCCATCAGTTACCCTAATACATTGTATCCATTCCAGGGTAATAAGTTCGTTAAAGTGGAACGTTGGGACGACGCTATCGCGTGCTACAACCGCGCTATACAACTCGTCAAGAATGACGCCATATACTACGCCAACAGAGGGCTCTGTTATCTCAAGAAGGATAGGTGACGACAATACAGTTCCTTTTCTGATGGTTACAAGCACACAATATAGATGAATAAGGATTATAAATATTGTGCAGCATGTCAATTTTTGTTTTTGTGCTGTGTTCATTTATAATTACAGGACCACGGTGTTTGTCAATGGTTTAACAATTTCAGAATTATCTCTGTATATTGCATAGGCGTATTCGAATTTGTGAATAAAATATATCAAGATTCTTGGCAATAAACGTGGACAGTTCTGCTCGATTTAGATATTTAAAAAATCTGTAATTTATTTAGATATTGTTTTTAAAGGACTTGCAGAGCAGTTTCTTTTCTTGGTACTTGTTACCTTTTAGAAACGACAGTAAGCAAAGTATAACGTTCGAACAGTTAATAGATATACGAATACAATAATAACTAATATTTACACCGATACACCTGCACTAGGATTACCTGTACACAAATATCACACACTTATGACTCGAAAACCAACATTTACCCGTTATAAAAGTATCTGCCTCCGCCGGGAATCGAACCCTGGACTTCTCTCTTGACAGGCTCACTCCCAACTAAGCGACGGGGTCGAATATGAAGAAAATATTTTGGGTTGGAATTTTAATTGTTTTGTCCGTACAGTCTCCACCAGGCCGAGCAGGATTGTACCGAAGCGCTTCGTTTGGATCCCACGTATGTGAAGGCTCTACAGCGTCGCGCCACGGCTCGCGAGCGTCTCGGATCGCTGCGCGCGGCCTGCGCCGATCTCGGCGAAGTGCTCAAGCTCGAACCCCATAATGTTGCTGCTCAACGGCAGTTGGATTCTATAAAGCAACGCATGGGGACCAAGGGGGTGAGTTGGTTATTTTGTCTGGACACATTTTTTTCCAGGGAATCTGTTTTTGACAGATCGATTAGATGACTGTCAAATAGATGGCTATGCTGTCTGATTGGTCCTTTGCCGTCTAAATGGCACGCTGCTGTCCTATTGGAACTATGCAGTCTACATTCTGTATGACACTATACTGTATAATTGGTACTGTAATCTCTAATTGACACTATGTTGTTTTTGGTAAGTGATTTGTGTTGTTCATTGGCTGTTTGGATTTAGCGATTAAGGGCACAACTGAGACTTGGAATTAATGAAACATGTGGTTCTTCACAGACTAATTTATTTTTTAATATATATAAACGATAGATATCATATGGTTTATAAGAGATGGCGCTAGTGGTATAATTGAAGTGAATAGGAATACCATGTGGAAGCTGTCGCGGCTTATTTATACTAGGGCGTCGTGGCAATGGAACATTTTGTTCGCGATAATGATATTCGAAAGTTCAAAATTTATGGGGAAATCATAAATGACAAATAGATGTTATTATTATGAAGTTATATATATATTTCCTCATCCCTTACAAAACACGAAATATAGCGACTCTCGAGTCGACAGGATGCATTCGCTCGCCAACCGAAAATTTTAACCAAATTATTTAAACACCTAGTTGGTTGACAAACGATTCCTCCTCTGAAACTAACAGTCTTATCCATACAACTCTGATAAATGCGGTAGTCCACTCGATATAAACAATTCGACCGAAGCGCCTTCGGCACGTTCGACAAAGGCACACAACCCTCTTTAAACTGTCCCAAATTTACGACACTCACATGCATTAGTATATGCAGTAAACAAAGTAAGTCGCCTCATAAATTCCGTCACATAATGAAATTTTTTGAATATTGAATGCTGGCCAAAAAAATACTTATTGAATTCGAATTTACAATGTTTTATGACAATAAAAACGTGCACTATTTCGAATTTTATTTATTTTTAAATGTGGAGTGGACGCTTAAAGAAGACCGCTTTGCGGTTTTCACGTTGCATCACTGTGGTTACACGTCAAATAAATTTTTCGAACTTTGAAAAATGTGAATAGAACAAAAATATTCGTTTATCGCGTCATCAAACAATAGTGAAAATTCAAGTGTAGAAGACAGAAAAAGTAATGTTCGCCGTCGCACTGCTAGCATTCCAGCAATGATAAAAGCTAAGAAGGCGCGATCGAAAGAAATCCTATGCATAAGCAGAATTTTGTGGCCCTTCAGAAGGGGGTAAGGTGAAAATGGTGTTGAATGAAGACTTAGGAATCTAGCTTATTGAATAAAAACAGGACATCGTTTGGGATGCGCGTTCAGTGGACGTGAGATTGAAGAGAATCTGCGTTTTGTGAAGCGAACTTAGGAAAAAACACCATAAAATTCTTTTGTCGGCCGAGTAAATTTTTGCTGTGGAGGGGAGCTAAAATAAACAGAACGATAAGGTGTACGCCCACAACAGTGAAGAAGCGAGCAGCCACATTCCGCGTGTCCACCGAGGCCATTTTCCATCAACACTAATGTTTTGGATGAAAGTCTCATATTCGGGCTTAACTGAGGTATATATTTGTGAGAAAGGCGTAAAAACGAATGCAGTTGTGTATCAAAATACAGTTCTCACAAACTTTTTGGAACCTCTTTCTCATACCGTGCTCAATAACAGACACTGGGTACTCTAGCAAGATTCTGCGGCAGCTCATAGAACGAAAAGCACGCAAAAATTGTCGTCTGAAATTGACTTCACCCGGCACGAAGACTGACCCTCCTCCAGTCCATACATAAATCCGTTGGATTATAAAATGTGGCAATACTAGGAAAAAGCGTGCCTAAAGCTTTATCCTGATTTGGAGTAGCTCCAGGCACCCTTGATCAAAATAGCGGCCCATATTGATATGGACTTCGTTTGTGCTGCTATACACACTGGACGCGCAAGTTGAAGCCTTTGTATTCAAAAACGCGGGGGTAATTTTGAATAAGCTTAGTTAACTTAAGAATCTGAGTTTTAGTAAGGTCCTGTTGGTACATAAATGGTTACTGTAAAATCAAACATGTGGCAATTACTTCACAATAAATATATGACAGAACTTATGATCCGACTAGGTTTATATACCTAATACAGTATGGTCTTATCAGTAGAAAAGGTGGACATAATTCATTATAAGTTATTAATTAATTGAGGTACGGATTACAAGATTGGTCTCGTCATTCGTGGTGCATATTACAAACTGCATAGTGTATGCTTCGTATTTCCTTTCGTTTATGCTATGGCTGTCAAGTCAATAGTGAATAGGCTTTTAATAAGTAAGTGCGCTTATCATCCTGAACTTATTCGCCACTTACCATCAGGTATTTGCGTTTTACCTTTTAACTGCACAACAATAACATTTGCGACAGCTTTGATTCCTGCATCTTATTTTATTATGTAGTTAATTTGGTACAAAAGTTGAATAATGTTAGCATTACGTATTGATAATATTCATCTTCGTTTTTTAGCAGCGTATGGATCCAACAGTAAGTGAAGTGCTTATATTAGATGTAACGAAAGCTGTCGCCTTTGTCGGGTTTGCGACTAATTTTCCATTCATTGTCTGGACTTAAAACATTCTGCATATTTTTTTACCAAGCGTTTTGTAAGTGCCTCAACGTTACTGGATTGAAATCTAGAAGAATAGATGAGTGTAATCGATTGATTGAAAGTTTTTGTGTCTGCAGGACCTGATGTTATCTTAGTATACTGATTGAAGTAAAAATACATGGTCTTGATGTTTTGTTACGTATTAATTGCTGTATTACCAATTTATTGTTATCATTTTATTTTCATTACCTTATTATAGTCTTAATTTTCAGAGAAAGGCAAAATCGTCGGCCTTGCCTAAGCCATCGCCAGTTTCTCCCGCAGCTATGTCGTCGAAGTCAGCCCCCGCATCGGTACAAAAACCAACGTCCCAAGGAGACCATTCTAAAAACAACCAATGTGCTTCCCTGGACGTTCCCCGTTCCAAAGTAACGTCCGAGACCTCCCAAGTGCCCCAAAGCAATATATTTGGGGTACCTCAAGCATCACAATTAGATCTAGATATCCAATCCACTCCAATAACAAAAGTGGAGTTGAATAATGGGAGTAGTATTGCTAACTGGAAGGATGGGGTCGGTGAAAATGTCCTGGTCATCAAGCCGGTTAAAAAACCACCGCATTTGAGATCTAAAGTAATTTTTTTTTATTACAATTTTATAATTTTAGCAAAAAAGGTACTGTGATTCGAAGCCACCATGATGCGATGACAAAGAGGTGATTAAATTGTTAGGAGTTCAAGAGTCCTTCTGGAATAATACCCAATGGTCATCAAACCATGAATTACCTTGAGGTTCGCGACTTACATATTGCTAAAGTGCGTAAAATGATCTTGTAAAATTGCTATCCCAATGGACTGTATCAGTCGCATCCTGTAGCTGGCTGACATTGTTTCATGGTCTTTTATAGGTAGATACAACCAGATACTATAAGAAGCAGATTGTGTAAGTAGTATATTAGAATATATTTCAACAATAATATTTCTGAGTTCTAATTTGGCTACAATTTAATTCCAGCGCACATTAAAGACCATTCCGATTCGCGAAATACCCCTCGGCAAGACAATTGAAGACTTAGAAAAGCCTGCGACTCGAATGAAGATTATAGAAATCGATCAGTCTCACGGTGACACTAATAACAATGACAAGAATCAAAAAGACAATACCGCAGCAGCTGAGGAACCTAAAGACATAATTATAGCAGATGAGAAATCTAAAGACGCAGTCATAGCTGTTGAGAAGCTTGAAAGCGCGACCATAGCAGTCGAGAAACCTAAAGACGCATTAAAAGCAGTGGAGGAACCTAAAGATACAATCACAGCAGTGGAGAAGTCCAAAGACACCAATGTTAATTATTTAAATAATGATGTGAAGAATAATGATTTGAAGAAGATTGGTGTGAATGAAAATGTTAAGGTTGAAACTAACCTCTCGAAGGTATCCAAGAGTGATATGGTAGCACCGACCAATAGTGTCCAGTTTATGTCTGAATGGAGGAACTTAAAAGGCGATGACGATGCTCGGTGCGCTTATTTGACTGTAAGTTGATTCTTTTTTTCTTTTATTTGAAATTTTTCTCTGACAGTCTGTCAATACACTTAACTCTAAAACCACTGAACCAATTTTAGGTGATTTTTGGAATATTCAGAACTTACATTGTACATTACAGCTTGTGGAGCCGTCTAACATACCGAAGGTGTTCGCGAACGCTTTAGAGAGCGCGGTCCTGTCAGAGATCCTAAACATCCTTTATAACTATAAGAACACGCTCCGTCCCCGCGTCACCGATTACCTCAAGGGCTTGGCGGGAGTCAAACGGCTCTCCGCTCTCGTTATGTTCATGGGGGCCAGTGATAAGGAATGTAAGTTGCATGTTTAAAACTTTGTGTGAATTATCGTTACAAAGAGCATTATGATGTGTTGTTTATGTAACATAATAATGATATTAACACTAAACCTACCGACATATTATATATACCTATTTCTATCGATGGCGGTCAAATGACCGCTTTTGAAATAAACACTATAGTCTTTTCCAGTTGATTGTAATTAATACAGAATTTAGCATAAACAATAAACACAAAATAATTATCATATAATGATTAAAAAACATTTATTTTATTATTAGAAATAGAACTAATCACGTCGCAAATATTTATAATGCCGCGTACAGAGCCGGTAATCTAATTGGAATTATCACTATTTTGTCTCACCTCGTGAGTTACCAGCGGTCGCTTTGTACCCAGCATAAAACAAACTGTAAACACATGGCGTTTTCTAGAACACAATCGGATGACATTTTCTTGGAAAACCACTGTTTTTGGGTTAAGTTTGAGATTTCAATGCAGATAACTTCATAAAATTTCATATATATTCTAGCGGTGAAAAGACCACTCAGGGTAGACAACGGTAGAGTACATATTATTATCAGGAAAAACGAAAGAAGAAATATATATTGAAAAATTAAACAGCCATATATTATGGAAAAAGTCGTGCAGTAACTTCAAGAAAAATAAAAACTTGGAATTTAACAATTTTGATTAAAGTCTCAAAAGCGGTCATTTGACCGCTCTGGTAGGTTTAGTGTTAATTGATTGAAATTACATGAAAAATATCATGTCGATATAACACACACATTCACATGACCCTAAGTGCATGGACATAATTTGGCTATGACTGACAGCTGAGAACAGACACTAATCTCGGACATAATTTCTGCGTCAGTTGGGAATGGAACCTGGAATTTATAACTTTTTAAGCGGGATCACCAAGAACCACAGTTATTATTAAACATGGAACTATTTGTATCTGTACAATACATTTAAAATAACATATAGTATTAAAGGTTGTTAGTTAGTTATATGTAACATATTTATTTTCAGTACTCAACAAACTGATTGTGCATTGCAAGACAGCTGAATCCTGCAGTGGCAAGGACATCACTGAGCTGAAGAAGAAGTATGAACTTTGAATCTAAAGCACTGAAGCTCGCGACGGCTTAAATCGATGCTAGGCACATAAATCTTTTTCTCTTTCGAAATCAATATTAAAGCTAATATTTGTCTCTTTATAAAACAGACGCTTCGTGTAGCTGTTAAGAATTAACGCCTCATAGGATTTATAAATTTTATGTGTATTGTAGTAATCATGCATAAATTTACTTATGAATTGTCACTCACTTCATATATGAATGATTTGAGGATTGTATTAGTGAAATAGTTAATTTTAGGAATGTATTCCTGATAAGATTTCTGGTCACTACAAGATTATAGTATACAAATAAATGGTTATAGTGCCATACATCAACGATTTTCAACGTTGGACACTGAATGGATGTGATAGTTGTTGATATTGGACACTGGAGACTGCCGGTCATTGAAAGTCGTTGAGACCGGACACCATCCACTCGTTGGAATTTGATGTTGTTGAGATTGGGACACCGGCCAGTGCCTATCACTGACCGTTGTCAATCACCCACTGCATGTGTTTAAATTCATCTTTAGATTTCTCAACCCTTACTGTGAAATTTACAGTGGTTTTGATAAGAGAGATATAAGAATAGGATTTGGAAATTAAGAAAATCTGTTGTAGAGTGTGACTGCATTACTTTCTCATGCCTCTTTACATGTAACCGTAGAATCCAAATGTGTAATGTAAACTCAATATTTGTGTAGAATATCTTGATGTGTGTAATCCTTGTTTAGTGAACTGTAGATACATTGTAAATGTTACATATAATTTTATAGTTTAGTGTGTATACAGTATCTGTGGCGCTCCTTTGACGTTTACCGACATTGTTCTGGCAGTTCCAAATTTAAGTTAACCTCTTTATAAAAAAGACACTTAAAAATTTTTTGTTTAAGAAGAGGAAAATTTCAAGATAGGTATTGAAAATATTATGTACTCGTATATTGTATACTGAAATATAAATACTTTGACGTAATGTCGCTGCCATGTAAACTTCGGCTGTTGCTAAATTATTGCTAAATGCCTTTTTTGGTGGTTAATTAGTGGGAGTCATTTTCGTAGTCATTGTAGTACCTATCTACTAAAAATATTCTATTCCAGTAATATTTGTATTCGCGTGCGTTTGCAACGAAAGTGCTTTTACCCTGATTTTTATTATGATTACTATGATTTTGAAATAGAGATTTTTGCTAATGTAAATCTTAAGATGGCCGCATTTGTAACTCGCTAAAATACTAGTCATGATCATTAGTTTACACATGTATTGTTTTTTTTTTCATAAGCGTATTTGTATTTATTTTAATCTGTGTGTACCGAAACAACATTAGACACGTGATAGGGAGTTGCGACCGTACGTGGACATCAATTTTAACAAAGGATTCATCGTACGGCCTGTGCGGGATTCAGGGAAACCGTCAGTTTTAACAAAGGATTCATAGTACGGCCTGTACGGGATTCAGGGAAACCGGCTTGTCGGAAATATGTTTCCTATTTTTTATAAATGTAAATACAAATTATTAGACTACTAGTTATTGACTTTGCACAACGTTTATGACGGTATAAATGAAAACCTTAGCAGTGATACTGGTGAGACTGCTTGCCGTTATAATGATCAGTTTCAGGGTGAAACACGTCTTGATGTCTAGAAGTATATACCATTATATATATATATATAATATAGGATCTGAGAGTAACACGAATCCTCCCCCCGCCCCTGCGTCCACAGCCGCGTCCCGCTATCGTCGTATGCGTGACGTCATGACTCCGTCAGTAAAGCGTTTTGTTCAAAGATATGGTATTCAAGAAGAAGTAATTTCTATCAATTCTTGCTACCACTAGCGGCTCTTTAATTGCTATGTTAATAGTGATTTGTAAGCGAATTTGGCGCGCTATCAAGTATATTTGTAAACAGACTAATGATTTACGATTAATGCAGTTATTATTACAGGAATAACTTCACATTTTTATGATACAAATAGAAATCTCCGTCACAGTTCGCGGAAATTACGACCCGTTATTCGGCGAATGAATTTGTGCGCGCCCGTAGTCGCTATGAACACAGTATAGAAATAACGCGGTGAAAGGAATTCGGTGGAGTTGTGCAGTATATTGAATTGTAATACAATTCAACTTGACTATTTCAAAAGGGTTTCAGAAGTAGTTTACAAAATTGTATAAACTGGGCTTAGGGGGCATCTATTAAATACGTGAGGCGATTTGGTCATTTTTGGCGATTTTCGCCACTAGGTCCGTCGTAGGTCGCGTTATATTGACATTTATTTTTCCTACATAATTATAATACAAAGGATTAAGTCATAGCCGATTTCTTGGCTTTGTGCTTACGCTAAAACGCGAGATAATATCGGCCTAATATGGCACGGGTAATTAAAAAAGGGGTTATGATCTTTTGGCGCGTAATTTGTGTAGATATGGCGAATAATTACATAGAGTTTTCATTTTCACTGACAGACAGAGTTCACAGAGTAGCAAATCAGTTGACGAACTCTTGATTTAAATTTTGAACGATTGACCTATAGCGGGCCTATGACGTAGCGCAAAGCTACTGTTGTTTTCAAAATGACAATAGCCCTTTTGATGTTTTTGTGGCTCGAACGACAGCATTTCGTGGTGTCGGAAGCCTCGGTATGGTTTGGAATATCGAACATTGTTGTATGAAATTAATATTTAATGGTAACTATTTATTTGGAGTTGTCATAATTAGTTTTAGTTTACTGTTTTCTCCTTTCGAGCAATAAAACGTTTAATTCAGCAGTGTGTAGGCACCCTTAATCCATGCCAGTGTTAGGGTAACTTTTTTTTACATTTTCTTTTGCAAATAAATTCAATTACATTATTGCATTATACAAATATGAGTCGTACGTAAAAGTATGTTCATTTGTATTATAATTGTTACCAAATTGTCACATCGTAGTTGATCTGGAAAATATTTGCAATAAAATCGGGCATTAACTCGTTTTGCTATCTCATTAATAATATTGTATATCACAAAAATTTATTTCTACTTAAACATTTATTTTGAAGTTAGGTAGTTTTTTAAGGAAATATTGAACTGGTTTCCTTGTCATTATTTTAGCATTTAGTTAATTTAGTTTGATCAGTTGGTGCGAATAAGCTTGTTTTAGTTTATGATTGTTTAAGTTGGAAATAAATGTAGTGATTTTGTAATGTTTTGGATTTTATTCTACTTACCTTTAATTAAGAATATACCATCAGTGTAGTTATAAAATCTTTGTACTACTATATAAATATTATCTAGTTGCTAAAATGATAATACAACGTAGAATTAAAGTCAGACGCGTATTGACTGCTTTGCGTTTGTGTTTATATCAGGGATGTTATGGAGCTCCGTAACCGTAAACGAAACTACAGGAAATCCTAATAATTTCATATTCGTAACCGTAACCATACAGGGAAAATATTATTCGTATATCCAGATCCATAGTTTCATATCCCTAACATCCCTATTAGTATAATTATAGTTTATATTGCGACATTTAGATATAGTTCACCATAACATGCCATCTATCGACAAATTTTCGGAATAAAACACTCGTGTTAGTTAATAGATGGCGTTGTGTCTTAAATGTTGTCTATTGCTTCAAATAACGCCATCTGTCTGTACAATGAGAACTGTTGTCTGCAAAGTAAATTAGTACGACTTATATTGTATAGATACCGTTATTCTTCATTCACGGCTTTCGGCGGCTTGTCTTATGTAAGACCACAAACGAATATAATGCTAACGCATTTTTGATCGAAATTTTTATGTCTATAAACATTTGTAATATATTTATTATATAAATTATTTATTTAAAACAAACGATTCACAGTTACAATTGCAATATCGTAAAAATGTCCGAAAGGCCGAGATAATGTAACGTTCCTTACGGTGGATGGTGGTGAAAAATAAAACAAATGTTTTAGCTCCAAGTGCTAGAGAGATCAAAACACAAGTATCAGTCGTCACTGAACCATTTTACTAACTTGATAAATGGCACTTTAATTGGTAATTGAAAATCTTCGCTACGATTCGAGCTGTTGTGAATTTGTAATGTTGCAATCAAATGACATCTACATATTATAGTAACATTATACAGAGGTAAAATTTGTCAGATTGTAGGTGTGTAGAGGTTGATATCTCTGGAACCACTGAACCGATTTTGAAAATTCCTTCACCAATAGAAAGCTATATTATTCCCGAGTGTCAAAGGCGATATTTTATTTCCGTAATAATAAGTTTTCAGTCCAAAAATTCTTATCAATATTATAAAGTAATCTCCGAAAGCGTGCACCTATTTGAAAACATATTTTACAATTTTAATGGCACGTTATTCCGGATACAAATAGCCTATTTATCATGTAATTATCATATTTTTTTTAACCCGAACGATGTCGGGACGTGGTGTTAGTGAAATAGAAAGTAAATGTAATAATGTTTCACAGTGTATTATTTCTTGTAATAATATAATATAATTCTTGCGTTATAGCGAGAAAATAAAAAAATTGTTTATGTCATGGATATTACACCGTTAAGTAAAATTTAGTATTTATGTTTAGTAATTTCGTTACTTCACATTTTATATATATCTTTAATAATATAATGTACTTCCATGTTATGAATAAACGTATATCATCGCGGATATTATCGTTTTAACTGTAACAGGTACTCACGATTTTTGTGTTATTTATCGATATTTCGACCCAATTATCATGGTCTAGCCGTAACCATGGTATACAGCTGATCGATTTGGAGTGTTTATTAACAAATATACAAATAAAAATGTAGTGACGCAAAATATGAAGTCGTTACACAAAATTACATTGTATATTTGCACAGGCTCTTAACTAATGCCTTCACGTCACCATCAGAACGCGCTGTGCGGCGCTGATGAGCCGCCTGCGTGAGTACCGATGGCGTACTGAGTACACTGGTGGACGGGTGGGACTCTCCAGTTCTGAGGCACTGGATATACCTTCATGGACACGGTGCAGCATGGACAATGCTGAGGGTTGGAGACCATAGTATATATAGTATAGTGGCCCATAGTATTAGTATTTGAAAATTGGCTTACGTTTTTATGTATTCTATTTTATTTTGCAGCTAAATTTAAGAATAATTTTACTAACGATCTATTGGCTGCTCTGTCTGAAATAAAGAATTGTTATTATCATGATAAACTATGATTCACATATATTTTTCTACTCTCCGTTATTCGTAGCACTCTCATCCGTAGGTGGCAAGCCAACGGTAATTCCGCCTACGGTCCGTAGATCTAGTCTAGCCGCCTCGTAAACAATTATACTATCTTTGAGCAAAACGAATCGTTTCTTGAATGGATCGGGCATTAGACAGTTTTTGTTTATGTTTCATATTTGTGAAATGCATTTTGCAGATAGATATACGCTAGTTAGGTTTTTCGGATCCATCTTAATCTCAATGTTGATTGGTTATTGTAAAGGGGTGTGAGAATATGAAATACCTATATTACTTTGAAGAGAGAAAAAATAATATTTACTACAAGTATTGTGGTGCCTTTGAGCGAAGGGTCCCGGGTGCGATTTCTAGCTTGGTGAGACATTTATGTTACTGAGAACCAAGAATCGAGAAGAAACTAAGTGGGGAGTGTCGATTTATATTAAAATTAAATTCTGGTACAAAAAAAATAGGTTACGATACACACCACATCAGCCAGTAACAAAAAAGACCGTCTTTGTTTTTATAAATGCGAGAACACTAAACAAAGTCCTAGTAAAATAGGCACGTATCCTACCTCAACTTAGTTCCCACAACCCATAATATATACGAGCTCTGCAAGAAGACGTCTAATTGCTTTCCTGCAATGTTAATCAATGTAGGCACTCAACTCGTACTGAAATAGGGCCAAGTGGTGCTTCGGGAGCTGTAATGGTACTCGTGTGAAATACTATTTAAATCCAACAGTTCCACGTATATTAAGGTGTATCTACGGTTAATAACTTGAATAATTATGGCACTATTAATAAAACTGCTTTCTTTCTTACCTTCTTCTCATTTCCTGGCCGACAACGCATCAGTGATACATTTGAATAATTATGGCACTATTAATAAAACTGCTTTCTTTCTTACCTTCTTCTCATTTCCTGCCCGACAACGCATCAGTGATACATTTGAATAATTATGGCACTATTAATAAAACTGCTTTCTTTCTTACCTTCTTCTCATTTCCTGCCCGACAACGCATCAGTGAAACCATTGGTTTTGCTGATGTCCGTAGGCGACGCTGACCACTTACCATCAGGTGGTTCGTTTGCTCGTTTGTCGGCGTAAAAAAAAAACTAAAGCAGTGTTTTAAATTCACGACTTTAATCCATTAGCGATTCAATTCAAGGTCCGTTTCTCATAATTGAGAATGTTCAGAGCATTATACGTCACGCTGCCAGCACATGAAAGTTCGAAGGTGTTAGTCAACCGAAATGATCAAAGTTCTTATGCCGTTTGAAGACCTTCGAAATGGTTAAGCGACCGGTATCAAATGGCTGGAATCAAGCGTCGGAGGCGAACGCTCGAGAAATTTTGCCACAAGGGAACCAATCAAATATCAATCGCGCAGGCCTTGCTGAACTTTATTAACTACTTACCATTGACTTCTACAGTTCGACGTCAATCGTAAATGACAATATTATTGGTGACTTTAAAACGTGAAAGAAGGGTTCACCGACGCCCTCCACAGAGACGACTACGGCTTCACACATTTTTATACGTTAAATTTCTCTACGATTTTAGATTTTCAAATTCGGATTTGTGATTAATTCTTTCAATACTTGATCAGCATCGTGAAGGCTTTCTCATACGAACGAAAGGAACGTATCTGGAATGAATCACTCATGAATGTAGCTAAATTGTGATTAAAGGTGTAAGATGGGACAGGGAAATTGAATATTTTAAATCCAATTAGGTTTTTGCAAACTATTTGTGGAAGTCAAATTATACATTTGACAGCCCCCAAGAAGAATCGGCAAGAAACTCTCAATCGGTATACGATTTGCTCACAGTAACGGAAAAAACTTACAAGTTATATTTCAAATTCATGTCCAAACACTCTTGTGACTTTGAAATAATCATGTAGTTTACACTAACCTTTCGTCATAAGAAAGCGTTTGACATGAAATTTACAAACGTCAGTTGCATTAGGCCACATGGAATTTACCTCATTAACTATTTTATAAATTTGCACATAAATTAACTACTGACCTAAAACTTCGTACAATCAATTTAGCTATAGATACTCTTAGTGTTAAAACAACGAATATCTCTCTTTGTAACAAAAGCATTAGAGGCAGTAAATGTAGTCAAGTACTTATTCGGTATTCGCTAGACCTTAATCAATATGGGAATGAGGCCAAGTAGCTTGGAAGTTCCTCAAAAGCTACTTACCGTCTTATCGTTAAGTTGTGACTTAATGGGTAATTTTATCTACCCAAGCGTTTGGTATTCCTTGTTATTTTTAAGTAATAAGTGTTCGGCCTATATCGATTTCTTATCAGATTGTAAGCTAAGGGAATCAATGCGGTTATTCCATTTGACGTCCATCATATAAAGAAGCATGTCCTCGAATGAGAACATATGGAATTTTTTGTGTTATCTATTCCCAGAGTTGTATTGTTGGAGACAGATGAAACTATAAAAGTTTAACGTCTCTTGAAAATATTCACATTTTCGAAAAACCACGACGAAAAACTCCATATAACCTGCTCTTGCCTTGCTCGTGGTGCAACGCGCGGAACAAAGCACAAGCAACGGCATCAGGGTTATCCTGTTGAAGTTCGCTGTACTCTGTACTACCCAGTTTAATTATCACGCTTACCTAGTTACCACTCTCCTAGAATCGACCGGAAAATATTTTTATAATGTTTTGGTGGCAGTGTCAGAGCCAAAAATAAATAAATAAATAAATAAATAAATGGGTCCCCCGCTTCCTTCTGGATTAGCAACGCGTCAGTGATGCTTTGGTGTCAGCATTAGTGACAGTGATCACTTAATATCGGATAAAAACTCACTAGTCCTATTGATTTGTCTATGCGCTTTTTAAAATATCCCTTAATTTTAACACATACCCTGAAAGCAGTGATGGCCCAGTGGTTTGAAAGTTGGTCTCCCGCACGCGATAATCATATGCTTCGGTGAAATAAACATTGTTGGGAAACCTTCACGCCATAAGTTCTCCATAATATTCTCAGCACACTCAGTCCCTTACTCCCCAAAGATGCTCTTCTGCTAATTGTTGGTATAATAATACGAAAAGAATACCGTGTCCACTTCTTCCACAATACATACGCATCGATGACATAGTAAATAAATGTGACTCAAACTTCTCCTTTGTGTTGTTTAGCGAGGGGGAAGGGGTACGACTACCCTGTGGAAGGCGACCACTCTAGCTTGACACTTATTTGCGCTCTTATTTCCTCTCATTTATACACATAACGGGATTTTATGACCGGGAGCTCACTGATAGAATTGGAATATAATTTTTCAAAACTAATCTTCAATCTGTCAACGTTTCTTTGTTAGGTATGGGTCTTCTCTAATTTTTTTCTTAAGTGAAGTGACTTGGAGTTTACTGTACTCTACTGTGTACGTTGAACTAGAGTGGATTGATGCAGAAGTGACTGACCCAAGTGTTAAGCATTCATCTGCAATAATCCCGAGGTTTTTACAGGTGCGTGTGTTCTGATCCTTGTGATGTAAAGTTTCCCATGGATCCTTGAGTCCAAGATCCTAGTCCTGCTCGTATTGAATTCTGCTGAACAACGGACAAGCCAATGGCATAAGTATCTCAATGATCCTGGTGAAGAACCTTAGGCTTCTTTAAAAAAGAACTTCTTTTCTTTCTTTTCTTCTTCTTCTTTTTTTCTTCTTTGTTTTCTTTCTTTTTTCTTTTTCTTTCTTTTTTTTTTTCTTTTTTTCTTTACTATTCTTCTAAAATGGCATACGAAAATGCAACGCTTTGCCTAGTCTTCAACGTTTGCATCAATTCGCACTAGTGCAACATGTCATCCGCAGACAAGTACGCTTCGAGTGTCCTGAAATTGGAATTAAGAGAGAAAATTTTATCCTATGTACACTATTTACTATATGCACCACTGTTATGGTATAAAAAATAGTTACTACTCAATTCAGGACTCACTCTCCCGGTCCACGATGTGTTCTCATATTGTTATTGACCGAGCGTTCTAATTGATACCCGTCAATAGTTCCCGCCTCCAAAGGAAATTGTATTTTTCCGCAACGTTTCATTACATTCGCAGTAATGTCCAAATAACATGTTTGTTTTCAAATATGTTACAAGTATTATATCGATGAGTGGATAGAGCGATAAGATATATCCTCGGAAACTCATGAATGTACTCGTGGATATAAATCGCTTTGACTAGTATCATCGTAAAAAAAATATGCACGTGGTAGGAAGAAAATAATCTTTCTGGGAAAAAGAGACGGAGCACGGCTGCTTTAGGCAACGCAGATCGACATTGGTATTATTTTTAGAAGTTTTTATTAAAATAATATCTGTAACGTGCTTCCTATAACGTTATATTTTGTTTGTTTGTTATTAATCATTATATTATATTTTGGTACGCTGCCACATAACATTTTGTGTTGTGGTTTTTAAGAACTTCGCCTAGCTTCTCCTTGGAAACCAGTAGATGCAGCACCCGCAACATTGAAGTTTAAAACCATAGCAGAATAAATAACTGACTGACATCTACAAATATTACCCACAACACTAAGAAGGCGGCAGACTCTGAGTACTTAATATATTGAATGTACATCACCGCGGGTTTGGAATTTTACATTAAATCTGTTACAAATTCATACAGACGACCCAATATCCCAGTTGGTAGTGACCTTGGCGGCTGACTCCCAGACTCGATCATGGGTATTGGTATTGTCATATTTGTGTATGTCCATGGCATCCGCAACACAGGGAATCTTAGTACGAGCGTGTGAGTGTGTAAATGTTTATTTTTTTATATAATCAAAAAATCATTATCACAATATATCCATACGTCCGAAATGAGTATCGGATCACACAGGTACTCATTAAACTAAAAACCCTACAAATACATCGATATATGAATCGATATGAATACATATGAATGCTTACTCGGTAAATATTAAACTTGGAGATCCCAAAAACCACCAATAAATAGGCTTCAGATCCATCGTTAAAACTAAAGAACCAGATCATTGAAATGAACAATATAATGCCCGAAACTTTTATCCATTCTCATTGAACAATAAGAAGCACAGAATTCAAAACATCATCAATTGTAAGCGATTTATTCAATATTCATTAAAACGTCATTAGCATCCCCTAACGTATTATTAATTGATAAAGTTGTTGAACGAACCGAGTTTTCATTTTCCGAATGAATAAACATATTATCTTCTTTTCTGTTCATTCGATTATGAAAGTCGTAGCTTATTAATTTAGATTAGTATGACAAAGTTTTTGTATGTTATATTTTATACGGTATATTTTTTTAAACTTGGGGTGTATAGATTTTTACGCAACAATTCTGAACACGGTATCAAAACACTATGAAAATATTTTCGAACAATCCTTGAGCAAATGTACGTATGAGTTTCTATACTGCATGGTGTAAATATTCACTGGGTGCATTGTTAACTATCGTTTTTACAATATAGGAAAAACTTTAAGGAAGCAGAGGTGATTTTAACGTCGTTCGCCCAAAAAGGAATCTCGAGGCCAATTTCTGCAGCACCTCTGAATTGTTAAATTATGTGCTTGATTAATATAAGAAATTATCA
Source organism: Megathymus violae (assembly GCA_003671415.1). NCBI lineage: Eukaryota > Metazoa > Arthropoda > Insecta > Lepidoptera > Hesperiidae > Megathymus > Megathymus violae. Next base: position 1,924,960 of record PDGT01000017.1, on the reverse strand, counting down.
TTTTTGTTTATATACAATAAGTTTTTGATTGACAACGATCCCGCCTGATAGTAAGCGGTCATGAAGTCTAAGATGTTGAACGCACTAACTTATAATAGCCTGTTCATTCTCCTCTTGAAGACTCCCAAATTGTAAGAAGGCGGGAACACCGACGCGGGCAAGTTACTCCAGTCCTTTGCGGTGCGCACAATGAATGACGACCCATATCGCGCCGTCCATACAGTCATTTGCTTCGAGGAAATCATCCGACGGAGACCTGCAAAAACAAAAAAGAAGTGTAAAGAGTTTTGCACAATGTTCTTATAAGAGCGTGAAGATATGGCCTTAATGCCTTTCATTGTTAAACAAGACCTGAGCTCAGCACTGGGACTTTGGGACATTTTAACAAATAATAATGGTATTTTATAAACCATAGAAAAACTTTTAATACTTTGCATTTACTTGGCGTGAAAGAGGTTCACACACTCATTAGTTCCCGCCAACGTCTCCAGGTCGTTGTCCCGGCTGAAATTCTACGAGTTCACCATTCAGTCTAATACCGAATACCAAAGCATCAAAGCACTTAAGTTATTTAGTCACTAGCAGTTGCCAATCCAACTCCTGACCGCGGCCCACCTCATTCACCCACTCAGAAACAACCCAGTCCGATGGGCTATGAGTTCAACTATTGTAACTACTCGTAAAAGTTTTTATTTCTCTGTCACTTCTATTCTCCAGCGGGTATTCCGTCATTCACCAACTTTTATGTCTTTTTTATTACACAATGTCCTTTCAAACGGCGGGTGGCAACAAAAATAGCCACGCGTGTGTATACAGGGGGTAAAACCATCCCTTCTTGTGTTTACTCGCCTAATTGCTCGCGCGCTGCTTCTTTTCAACCGGAAAATCAATCTAAAGAACCGTTTAGGCCGGCCATTTAAGTGGAATGCATACTAAATGCCCATTTGAGCGTAGTTTTGTTTTTTATTTCTTTTATTGTACACTGTCTGGTAATTATATGCTATGTGTACAGTCTCGCTTTTACTTAAACCCACTCAGGATATGCCATACGTCGTCACTAAGACCGGGACGTATTTTACCACGCTGCGCGCGAGTCCTGGAGGCGTTTTGGCCAATTAAAGCGTTGCCTTATCTTATTAGAAGGCTTCCGACATAGCTCGATACTTGCATCTAACGACAACAATAGCCTGACTGCTTAACTCTCCGAAGCATGCAACCGTTCAGAAAATTTTTCCACTGGCGGGTACCCATGCAACTTTCGACCGAGCCCAAAGTTGTTTAATTTGACCAGTTACAATTGACACAAATCGTCAGCGTACAAGCCTTTGAAGTATTATCTGATCTCGTATTAAGTCTACGTCTACGTATGGCTTCAACAAGCACATTTTTAGTTACAACAAATAATGCAACAGGCTTAAGTTCGTTTTCAGTTGATGTGATGTTGAAGCAGAAATTCGGAATTTGAGTTTGAACTAGGTTAAAAACACACTGCGAAAGTCACAATATGTCATAGCTTATACAAGTCGTATGGACATGAACAGTCTTAGAAGGAGCGGCAAAACACTCCCATGGGTAATCTTTTCTTATGGTTACAAATCGAATTGATGTCAAATCAGTCTTGTTTTTCAAATAATCACCTAATTCAAAATAGTATTTCGTCATGAGAATGCTTTTGTTATAAGTTTTGAATTCATAGTACAGTAATTCAGAAGTGAGTAATAAGAATATTATGAAAAGATTAAACTACGACCGATATTGATGGAAATGCCATTCTGTATATTAAAAACTCATGTCAAGACATTCTTATGACATTATTAAAGACAATACTTGTTGGACATGAGTTTAATTTATAGCTATAAGTAAGTAGTATCTTTCTTACCTTCTTCTCATTTCCTAGCCGGCAACGCATCAGTGATACCATTGGTTTTGCTGATGTCCGTGGGCGACGGTGATCACTTACCACCAGGTGGCTCGTCTGCTCGTTTGTGGGTTATTAAAATAAAAAAAAAGTAAGTGCCGTCTGTACCAAACAGTGAGTAGGAAACAATCTTTTGGGAGTTTCATGCCGCTTCTACTTTCGGGACTACTTACAGTTTTTGAGGATTTTTTGAGGAATGGCATAGTTTGACTTTTGAAAAGTGATTGTCTAGTCTAAATCAAATTCACTTTATTTATGAAAGACAAAAAAAAACGTTACATTTTATTCACTAAAAGAAACTCCTTAAAAATTTAATTTCAAATACGTACGTAACTTACAAATAGGTATATCAGAAAGTTTGAGTTAAAATTACAATAATAATTATTATTATTATAATAATTATCCTTAAATCATAATCAATATCGTAAACTATACCTATGTATGTATTTGATGCGATTTAGTTTGCTTCATACAATCGAAAAGATAAGGATTTACATGAGGACTTACATTAGGACATGAGGGTCTACATGGTGCACGCTGGCCTGCTGCGGATTGGTAGGGATCACACATCTTTAAAATATTATGAAGACATTAAAAAAATGCGTGCAATCGTTGAAGACATCAAAAAAATGGTTTTGGAGATTACCGCGTTCAAATAAAAACTTTGTTTTATAAGTACCATATATTATAATGATTACAAACATATATCAAAGGATTGACAAATATATACAGATATAAATATGAACAAGTTTTATCAAATTAAGCAATTTCGTACTAAAACTACATATCTACGTACCACGATCAGTAGAACGCTTAAATATTTATTAAAAATAATCGCTTTATACTTTGTTTCAAATAACTTAATGATCGCAATAAAGGGTATTTCAACGATTGCTATCGCAGTAATGGTATAGAAAACACTTAGGTAAATTAGTAGTAATTTAGTGTAAAAGACTTATGAAAGTAGAATTGAAAAAGAACCAACTACAAAATATAACACAAACATGTGATGTCAGTTAAAAATAGAAAGCAATTTTCGGTCATTTTTGAAAATGGGTTTGAACTAATAAAGAAGCTTTGAACATTGGGTAAGGGAAATTACTTGATGGATTGAGGTACAATATATTTTTATCGTAACTGTGGTGCGTAGTTATAAGTACAATTTAAATGATTATCCCAATGGATTAGGTATCCGCTCACAGTATGAGGGGTAGAGGGGTAGAGGCCATCGCCACCTAACTGGTCAAGTGCACAGTTAGTACATTCTACAAACATTAGGGTGTCGGGTATATTCATCATACTGTCAGGTATGCAGGTTTTCTCACGATGTTTTCCTTTGCTGAAATACTCGTAAGAGATATATTTTTTTATTTCGAGTTTCACGATTCATACCTGCTGTGTGGTAAAGGCTGACATTCAAATCCTTTATTCTTATATTATCAGTAAGCATATATTGTATTTTAATTGGCACTGAACAAACATTTCATTTTCTAGATAACATATCCATACCATAATTTAATGTGTTCGTGTATTTATAATGTAAAAAATAATTATCCGTTAGCAATTACCATACGATAGTAATTAAGATATGTTCATAATTACTGTAAATTGGACGAGTAAACATGCTACATATCTGACTTACTTACAACGTGTTCAATATTTATGTCTATTAGGTGGGGAACCGCAGCGTTCCAGACTACACAACTAAAACTGTCAGTAGATAAACATTTACGTAGAAACATAATTTACAACAATGTTGCGAAAACTTAATACATTTTATTAGTACTCTGTTTTAAATTTTGTTTTATATCGTTTTATACTTACTTGCGTTCACGGTGATGGAATGATTGTTAAATTTTAGTGGGGTATTTATTAAAATGTTATATATCTATATAACATATCTAGTAGGTATATTCTTTTTCTTGGGACGGTAAACGCAACAAATATTTTATTCAAGGTTCAATAATTTGATTGATGGGTTTGTAACCTTCACTTTTCACTTTTGTTAGGTTATTTCCAATATATCGTGGACTTGTAATTCATCTACAAACGTGGAATTAATTATTTATTGAAATGCTTCAAGATCTACGATAATTTTAATGGAATTTCCCAAATGTCTTATATTAGTGTTAGAAAACGCATTTTATACACTATGATTTATGGTGCAATCGTTCGTATACTTACCACCGTGTTTGATTTCACAATGTCGGTTATGACTGTTGGTTGGCTGTGTTGCCAGCTCTTTTTGCTGTAGAACATTTTTATTTCGTACTTAATTTGTCGAACGGTAGTAAATTAGTCGAAAACATCATTCAAAACGAATTCCGAATGAAGATGATGGTTGATGTATACTCAAAGAATATTTGTCAAGTGAATCTTTACTGGAAACTATGATCACAGCAGTGAAAATTTTCGAACCGATCAATGCTTTAATATAAAATATTTAAATGGTTTGAATTTGTATAATACGATTTCTGATCATAATTATTTTTCTATTCCAAGATTTTTAAAAATATCACTTGCCTGTACACGAACAAATGATTACATCAATAATATGTTCGAGTTAAGAGTAAGAGAATTAATTAGAATATTGTTAGCAGAACGGCACTAAATAAATAAAAATAAGAACTTCATTAAGATCACGGGTATTTAAGTGGTGAAATTTATATATTACAAAATAGAAAATCAAGCAGACTTTTGTAAATAAATTCTAAACAAATATAAGACGAAACAGAATTGACTATTGAAACGGGCAGAGTTTCCCCTTAACACGCCAAACGAGCACTCATCGCTTTATATAAGTGCTTGGCGGTGACTGTCCGCCATCCCTCCTCTTAACGGATGTGACGTCACTTTGCTGCTAACAATACCATAATTTTTTGAGTGTTTTATTTTTTCAGCTAATGTTTATTCTAACAAGATTTTTGATTGGCGCTATAATACTTTTCAATTTACTGATAAGACTTATGTTTGGATTATTAGTAAGGAATTGTTTCAAGCATGTCTTTTTTATGTGATCGGTAGCCAAACGGGCTACCTGATGTTACTGGATACTGTCCCTCAAAGACATTAATAACATCTACTGATGCAGCCGCTTCTTGGTGGTTCCCATACGGTAGTATGGGAATACCGTAGCCACGTGGGAATGCCGCTGGAGGTAATTTAATGCAGCTTACATGTACCATTTTATGTAGATATGCTCCAGGTATTGAGATGATATTTGTGGATGCTGATATTGTGACGTGTTGAATGGTGGAGAAAATTGGGCGCCGGCATGGAAGTGAATTGTTCTTTAGAGTATTCCCCATTGTACAAACGGTAGCTAATGCACAGGGAGCTCGCATCCCTCCGCTGTCTAAACAGTTGTGAGCCTCTGTGATCTTTGAGTCAGTAAGACTAATTGGTCTGCACCGAATTTGGTTAAAAGGTTCCATTTGGGTAGTAGTATTTATTTAACCTGTAATAGACCGGCCATCAGACAATCTATACTCTCTATATTAATATTATAAGGAGAGAGTACAAATTTTGTTAGTTTGTGTATATGCCAAAAGTAATATCCGAAAACACGGCACCTATTTGAAAAATTCTTTTATCATTTGAAAGGTACATTATTCCAGATGAATTCACTTCAATGGTTTTAATATCAAACAGAACATACTTATAAAATATCCAGGAAAGTTATACGTTTTATAGACCTCACTCTCATCAATGTAATTGAATATTTTAGAACTCTTGGGTACTTTATTATTAATAAATTTACGATTTTTAATAAGTTATCGATGTAGTCTTGTTGCTAGAAAAAATTAAATTAACTGTAGTTTATTACTTAATGTTTTTTGAATATTGTAGTAATGACTACGACAATGGATGTTAATGTTATTTGCACTACGAGAGTGTTATCAGAATGATTTATTTATCTCAGATAACTCATAACGTTTTGCGAAAAAAAAATTTAGTGCATAAGACAGTGCTTACTTAGTTATAATCTATTTTTAAATTACTATTATTTAGAAAAACAATAAGAATTTTTCAGTTGAAAATTTTGTTTTAACCTTTACGAGCTAATTTGAAGTATTGACTCTTACTGATAAATTGATTTGCGTCAAAGGTATTTTCGTTGTATGAGTTTTTCTTCAGTTAATACTCAGCAAATCGTCTGATTGCCTTCGAATGTCTGTTATGGATATGTCGTATTAACTGATAACCAAGTGTTAATAGTAAACCTGTACGAAATCGATAGAGAGACGAAAATAATTGTCATCTCTTTTGGAAGATTGTTCTAGAATGTCATTTGTAAGCAGTGAAATAAATAACTGAAGAGAATAGACGAATTATGTATGAAGAGATTCAGCACATTTTCTTTATTTCGATGCAATTAAGAATACACAAACACACGTTTTTACGAACACCATCGAAGGAGGAGAACAGGTCCATGTTGGTTGTCTCACACTTACATCGACATTCAAAGTAGGACCGTGTGGAATGGTGCCACGATGTGATTGGCATTATTGACATTTAGGTTTATTGACACATTTCAAAAATTAAACACCAATTACTTATTGGCTGTATCGAAATAAAACAACCTCTAGCAAATTGAACCAATCGAGAAGCGCATGAAAGATTATGATAGCTATTTCTAAATTTTAACAAATTATTTAGCGTCAATTTCTTCACGAAAATATACATACCACTAAATATTGGCAAAAAATATTCTCTGCTACTAATAAGTGCATAAAATCAGGACTTCGATGGCTACTGCCTTTTTAATTGAGGAATTCTGTAGACATCGGAGCCGTTAATCTTCTGAGCCACTCTTTTTATAGCCAAGATTTGGTGACGTCTTATTGTGTTTTAATGACGTAAAAAAATCAGGTGAAATAGATACATATCTTATTGTCGTAAAATGCGTTACCAGTTTCCGAGCAAGCTTTAATAGAAGTGTTTAAAGTGCGCTGAAAAAATTGCTTCGAAACTTTGTTTAAATGTTGATGGAGAGTTCTTTGAAACGATTTAATAATAAAAACTTTCACCATACTTTATTGTTTCTGTTTCGCAAAACTTTCTGAATATCTCACGTAAGCTGTTTGTTTTAGCACCATTTTAAAGATTCTTCATATTTTATAGTTTCTGAATGGGAGAGCCCGTTTGATTTTTCAGTCCGGGCGGAGGAAAGGCTATCAGTTCAGCGGAACTTAAGAGCCCTAAGCCTCCACCGGGGGTGCGTAGTAACGAATAGCGCGAAGGACCAGGAGGATGTAAAGTCTCCTTCAGCAGGATAGCGATGGAGAAAGAATATGAACGCACGTACTTGTTTGTCTGGTGAGTCGCAAACTGTATCCGCTACGGCATGGGTGTCAGTTTTCATGGGACACTTCTCTAATCTTCAGCAAGCACATCCACGAATGCGGTTGCGGGTGTGGAATGAAACGGATGATTTTGTTTTTAAACCACTAACAATGACAGTGGCGAACGCAGCGTGAGCGACGGCCATCGAGCGAGACAATTGGCGGTAGAAGCGGAACGCACTAGCCAATCCGGGCACTCTTTCATAAACGTCACCACAGAATATAAATAAAATGCACGTGCGTTCGGAAATTATGATTGAAAATGAAGGGAATGAAATAAAGTTATTAGAATGTGGCGATTCGACGAATAGTAAAATATGTTTGATGTTATTTATTATATCCGGTTACGAAATGAGGGATATGTTCGACTGAACTGCGTGAATCTTGAAACCAGTTCGCAAGTGCACGCAGTTCACTTCTTTAGACTTAACCATTGCCAGTGTCAATAGCGTCAGTGATTGTAATGTACACCATAATTCTATTGCAGTATATGAAGTAATGTTTTCCACAGCGCTATTGTTTTTTTATGTTAATAGCCGACAAACGAGCAGACGAGCCACCTGATGGTAAGTGGTCACCGTCGCCCATGGACATCAGCAAAACCAATGGTATAAATGTGTTGTCGGCCAGGAAATTAGAAGAAGGTGAGAAAGAAGGTACTGGCTCTCAAGCCCCCAGCCGGAACACGACGAGTCGTTTGGCGGCTGACTCAAGTAGGAGGATGGTAGCTAGCCGGGCAGGCTTCACGGAAAGATAATAATACCATTAATAATATGAATGACTTAATAATAAATAATACAGATAATATAATCTTTACGCGAAGCCCTACCACCAAGCAGGCCGACTTCTGTCCCCTCTTACGACACCCTGTTTTATCAACATGGGATTGGGGGGGAGTATTCTAGGCCGCCCCAATACGGCCGATGTCTTTTCATTCTATTGACGAGTGTACATGGCGTGATTGTAGAATTAACTATGAAATAATATTATTGAACATTTCTTGTTCCATTCTTGACGTAATATCAGAATTATGTTAAATTTTTATTATTATTGTATACATTAGTAAATATTGTTAATGCCTTTTCCTTTTACGGGCGCTAGAGGCGCTTATAACTTTCATTATATTAGCATGCAATTATATATTTGCATACATACATATATAATCAAATGCATGACCATGGGTTAGGATAATTTTGTCATACTAAAGTTTATTTTAATGATTGTTAAAAATGTGCGATTGTTTTAGAAATTGGAAATTAATATAATTATCATAAGTAGATTATTATTACTATAGGATCATCTGTTTGAAGTTGGTTAGGTACATAAATATCCGTGATTTACGTGGCCGCTGACCCGACCTAACCAAGCTCATTTAATTTGCTGATGGATCGAATATAATTTTTCTGCGAATTATCGACGCAGTTATACAACCAACGTTAAAAGTACCATCCATATTGTCGGTATAAATACGCATCAGTGAACTTGCTAACACAATCATGTCAGTTTCAAAAATAAACGTGCGCAAATTGCGAAAACTGCACGAAAAATAATACTTTTTACAGAATTAAACCATTGAATTTTGTTTTGAGGTTGATAGGTCTTTCCACTTTATATTGAGATGAATCTAAACTGAAAACTTATTGGTATTTGACAAAACCTGAGTTCTACTTACTTCTGTTTGCAATGATTAATTACTTAAATATTTACAGGAAACTGAAACTTATGGAAAGGCAGTTTAGTTTTTCATTCAACGATTTTGTGCAAGTCACATTCATACTTGGATACATACTTTGTTTCTATGAGACAACTCACAACATCGGACTATGTAGCTCAGGTTATGCCAATCGAGTATCGTCTTAAGTGTATCAGAAATTCACTTCACGAATATTATTTGTCCTGTGAAACATTGCCTGACATAATAAAAGATATAGCGGGTGAAAAGGATAATGATAGGAATAAAAATAAAATAAGAATCATCAGCTATGTGCAACCTGTTGATCAAAACGAATCATCCGTATTGAAACTCACTCAATGCTATTTATTAATCCTTGAACAAGCTAACTACATTAATAACACGTTTGGAATCACAGTAAGTACAGATTTATGAAATTCATTTATTACACTTGAACATAATTCAATAAAGGTATTGTTTTTTATTTTAGTTTGTGGGAATTTGTTTGACTAGCCTGATAGACTTGGTAATTCTATTGAATGCAGTGATCCAAATTATTGTAAGTTCGTTAATATGTATAATGTTTGATACTGATGCTGATACTAAATAAATACCATGTTGAGTTTCGTAATTTGTATAAACCAATATTTAATTTTATTGAATTTTTTGCATAGAATATTCAGATAATTATTTGGTTATAGCTTTGTTGGTTTTCTTTTAATATTAAATTATTTGCAGAAGATTACATATTTGTCTGGGACATTTCCGGTTTTGTCGAGTATAATTAAAATGATTTATTACATGTTACTGCTCAGGTCTGGAATTTATAGATGTGAACTGGTATATAAAGAAAGACAGAACATTATTCGACTCATATACTATACGCTAAACAGCAAGAAAATCAGTAAGTATTCATTTATTTATCGTTATTTTTTTATTTGATCAACGAAGCAGAAAATTGATTAATATACTTATCTGCGACTCATCATGGCTATTGCATTGGCTTCTCGTCTCGAGGCCGTTATTCGCTTAACTTGTTATTGTCAGTGGCATATTTGTGATTAGTGAAAACAATCTTTTCATATTTTGACGGTTAATATTTTAGTCTACTGGTCAATTTTTATTAGTCAATACAATAATTAGCTTACAATTATTAAAAAAATCTATATTTAAAACAAGGATTAGTGTTCATGCTAATGATATAGTACAAACCAAAACAATAAGAACAATGTCACGTCCAAAATGTTTTCAATTTCAGATGCTGAGATAAGAAAATCTCTTCAAAACCTTCGTGATTGTATCACTTCGTTACCTATAGAATTCTGTGCATTTCATTTTTACCAGTTTAACTATGCGCTTCTATTTTCAATTGCTTCAATAGTTGTCACTTATACTATAATATTTTTACAAAATCTGAAATAAGCTACCACATTTAATGTTATGCTGAACAACTGTCACGGATTTTCGCAGAAACTAAGTAATTAAACAAAACAAGTAAGATATTTGTAATTGCTATTCATTAACAGAATGTTATTTAAATAATCGTGTATGAATTTCATTACGTTTATTATAATCTCTATATCATTTTATATGTAACTTATAATTTTACATTATAAAAACTAGTTGAATATAAAGTTACGTACTACCGTGCTCACGCTATCAACGCAGTTTTCGCTTACATCACTTTCTTTGTATATTATTGTATTGATAACTAGTCTCAGTGGTGACCTGGCAATTTTAATTTTATTAGTATATTAGAAAATAACTATTACTTACATCAAAATTATGTGAGTTTAACATTTGAATGCTTAAGAGTGGTTTTTCACCAATTCATACTGAGCCAGCGTGGTGAACTTCGGCCTTCTTTCTTCTAGTCACGAGAGAAGATCCCACCTCAGTAAAAGATTAAATGAAAATGCTTATAGTCATTTCGTGGTTATTAAGATGCCACACAGGTCTGTAACTGACGTTTAAAACGTAAGCGTTGCATTTTTTAATTTGATCAAGTTTTGAGATAGTTACCATGACGGACTCAAACAACATAAATTATGTCATTCAAAATAATTCATTACCAATTCAATAATGGTGTAAAAAACATTAGGTAGTAAAATTAAATTAATGTTTATCTGTAATAGGTGTTTCAATTATAGGTAAATTTACTTATACAACGCGATAGCTCACACAGTCAGTCGTGACCCAAGCGTATTCGTGTCAGTTTGTAAAATGAAAATGAGCGACACGCGCGGAAATCATGAGCGACGCGACACTTTTTATACACTGATATCCTTAAATTTCGCGCTAAAGTTATTCGGCCTAAATTGCGTTTATCGAGATGGAGGGGGGCTGAAATACGTCTGGTCCTTACCCAAAATTACCTTTTTGATACTTCTTTTCAGTGGAATGAATATTTTCAATCTGTTCAACAAGCTATGTATTTGGAAGGAAAGCATATCATTTCAATTTAAAGATGCAATTCAACTTATATTCTTGTGTGGATATTTTCAGTATTTATTGGATGTGTATTATGTTTACAAATATGGGAGGCAAAACGTTTTACATTATTTCAGTATTTATGAAAATATTGATAAAGTATTAAGTATGAATAAGTACAAAGAAATCAAGAGATGTATCGATATATTAATGATTTCTTTCATTTTTATAACTATTATTACATCTGTTGTAGATTTTTCTGCATGGTTCATGAGTTACGGAACAACAATTATTGCAGCTTATTTTATTGATTACTTTTATGTTATGTTAAGAAACTTAAGCTTTGCTGATGTTATAGCTCAAGTGACGCAAGTGTCATGTAGGCTTGAAGTAATCGGAGATTCGCTGAAAGGGTATTATTTGCGGAGTGAGACTGGTGGAAGAGATGTTGTAGTTGCAAAGAACAATATCATTAAGGCATGGAAACCGAGAACAATTCATCCTGGGTCAGTGGAAACATTGGAGCATTATGAGTTTGTTATAACAAAACTCGATGTATGTTATCTTTCAATTCTTGAACAATGTGACTATATAAACAAAATGTATGGAGTAAGGGTAATATTAAAGTTTCAAAAATAAATATTTTTTTACGTTTATATAATTTTAATTCATAGATTTGCTTTGTTTCAGATTTTGGGAATGTGCTTAACTAATTTGATAGACATGGTAATGACACTGAATATGGCCTTAAGAATTATGATGGGTTCATTGGTGAGCAAATAATTTTCTATTTAGATCTATTATATATTATACATTATTTTGAATAATAGGCGAAAACCATTAAAATCAAGTGTATTAGTGCGTATAAAAACACATTTTTATCAATTTATCAATTTTCGATGTCTAAAATAAATCTGTTGTTTCTTCCGCAACGCTAAACCGTACTCCACTCCACACTACTTTGTATCACTCAAAAGGACAGCTTCCCTTAGCATTAGTATTAAACTGCATATTTTCAAGTTTAGGTATACGCAATAAACACATATTCACATTTAAATATAAGTGTTACAAAATTCATAACAGAAATTGAAACGATAGACATTTATTCCCTCTTACCGCGCCTAATGAAGTTTCACTTTCATGAAGATGCAATATACAATGCCACTGCATCTATGCTCTACATCTATAAGTATACTACATTTATGTATAGGTATATCTTTTGACAAGCCTTCGTTTTTCTTTTACCAGTCTGTACTAGATTATTACTATTACTACTACAAGCTGCTACTAGTACTAGTTATACCCGTACCGAAAGAGTTGATTCTTTGCCTGTTTGGCTAGATACTACTCACTGCCTAAAAATCATATCGGTTGCAGGATTGGAGGTTGCTGATTTCACTCTTCTTATTTGTGTCGTTCCTACTGTTACAGATGTTACATGATGTTTAAAGTTTTGCCCATGTGGGGCAGCGTTATATCAAGTTTCTTCTACTCGGTTGTCGATGTTTGTTATACAAATGCGCATATAATAATATATGTTTTTTCATCCAATCTATTCGAAAATAGACGAAGGTTTCTTTGATAAGTGCACGCAAAATGGGTCATTCCGGTGCACTTAATAACAGTGACGAAATAACTTTAATTAAAGTGAACGCAATTCGCTACGATAAAGTCTTGGCTGGTTTTAAAAAAGCGCGTCGTCCGACGCAACATTGGTTAAACAAATAAAAAAAAATACACGGGAACTTATTCGTTTCTTTATTACTTTTTATCAAAATATTACAGACGATTTTAACTTGGAATTTGGTTATGTAAATATTAGTCACTATTAAAAGCATCTCCTATATATTTTTCTTATAGAGTGGTATGAAAAGCAGAGTGTGCCACACGGAACCGAAGTTATTTAACGTTCAACGACGTATGTACCTTCCTTGAATCCCTCGCTACGCTTAGGATTCTACTCATGTATCATATACAATCGCTCTCGCCCTCAATACATTATTTCGGTCCCTTGTGACACAACCTACTATTGCTTATGACATGTTTTGTTACCCCATTTGTTATGTACGTAGGTGACGACGTACAGTTCAGGAGTGTTTTTAGTATTATCGAGTGTAGTGAGGATGCTGTCGATCGCTTTCATGCTGCTCTACGAAGTATACAGTTGTGAAACGTGTTACAAACAGATTAACAGGATGATCTATTACATGGACTATTTACTTCTAAATAAAAAAATATGTACGTATAACTTTAATATAATGATGTAACTTTATTTTTAATTTCTTTTACTTTAATGTATATTTAAAATTATAAAATACAAGGAAAAAAGTTGTAAAGATTATGGCTAAATAATGTTCTTCTTCTCAAATATGTCGCAGATGTGGATATTTGCAAATCTAAGAATTAAGCTTTATTGTTATGATCCAACCATGAGTACGGATCTTGTTCTCAAAATAGGAAAGGTTAAGGTCATATTTCGCCGCTTTGGCCAAGTAAGGATTAGCAGGTTTCACATTACGTGAACATACATAAATAACCGCACACCGATACCTACTGAATTATAATAAGTCCACACAATTGGGAGAGTTTAATAAATACACTTGAAAACCTTTCTTCTACTTTTCTTATTGTCCTTGCAGCTTTCGATACAAGAGAAACGGTGATGAGCTTACGTTCGTTGGTGACGTCACGACCGGTGCTGTTCCATGCCGTTAACTTTTACAAGCTGGACTGCGGTTTGCTGCTCTCGTTTGCATCTGTAGTCGTAACATATACGATTATTTTGCTTCAGCACTTACAATAATTTGATTACCGTAAATATAATGTTGGCATCAATTTTAACTCTTGTTATAATTTATAAAAATTATTAGTCGCAATCAAAAATAAACCAAAATGATTGAATTTGATTCAATATTTAGCCATAAATTCCTAACAACATTATTTTGACATTTATTCGTCTCGCAGAAATAGACGTTTTATTTCAATGATTCATTCATTCAATGATTGTACAGAGCAATGGACATGGATGTATAGAGAAATTTTCGTAATATGTATTTGCTATTAATGTAATATCAAAATACACATTATATGAACCATTGTACCATTTTAACCAATGTTTTATGTTAACTTTGCTCAATGCACATAAATCAATTGGTTTTGTACCTTATCTACTTTTCCCCTTGTTACACGTATGTATGTGTGCAGTGTATTTAATAGCAATTGGTCACTGCTGACTAATTACACAACAGTTTATATGTATATCAGGAAGTGTCGCGTAAACAAGTGCCCGCTATCGAAGTGGCCCTTTTGGAACTTGGTTTTACATAGTGTTTTGCTTTGGTGGAAATCAGCCATCGGTATTGTATTAGACAATTCTTGTGAATATTGATTTATTCTTAATGTAATTTGCAACCATCATTTTGGCCTCATTGACGCAGCCTAGAATACTCCCTCCAATCCCACGCTGGCAGAACAGGATGTCGTAAGAGGCGCTAGAACCCAGTCTGCTTGGTGGTGGGGTTTAACGTAACGTTTATAATTATGTATATACATCCAATGTACATATGTACAAGGGCCAATTTAATATTGCATTTCCGTAAGGTAACGCCTGATGCTATCAACTATATCAAAATATATATTAATCCAACAGTGTTAAAAAATTGACAATATCTACTCAATTATATTGAAAGGGTTGAAAAGGGAACATGCTTATAAATCTATGAAATATTTTATATTAATGACTATGGTTCATGTGAGTCGAATGCTTGTTCAAATTGAATACTATTATCGTACAGTCAATTTACAGTTTTACGCTTGTGGGTAACATTAATAAAATTTGAAATAATGCCGCTAACTGTTGATGCTTTCTATTTGTACGAAACATGGAATTAAGTTCTAAGAATATTAGGTCTCAGTTGTGTTTACCGTGACGGTTTGGAACTAAAAGCTTTCTGGTCTTCGGTGAAAATCGTTTCTATCCTACTTTTGCTAATGCCATAAATTTGTTTTTCAAGATTCCATTTTTTGGCGTTGCAACGAACGTGAACTTCTCTGATATCTTCCAAATGTGTTTTTTGTTTGATTATTTGCAATATATCTTAGATTTATATTGTGTGTACAAGTTTGGCAGAGACGCCTTCTTAAAATACTTCGCAATCTACAATGATATCGATAGATATCATACATATATATACATGACTTCTTACAGTGTTATGAAAAGGAGCATTTTATACCTCGTGGTCAAATTCATCATACTTTTTATGATTATTCTTGTGTTCGATTACATAATATGGATTTGTGCCATTGGCTGGGAGCAACCGACCCTATTTATAATCGATTACTTCTATTTAATGCTTCGAATGTTAAATGTAATTGATATCACGATGAACATTATTCAAGTCGAATTTGGAATGAGAATAATTGCCGATATACTTGAAGATTTTTATGAATCTAGTGCATCGTTACCAGAGTTAAATGAATGTTTGAATAAAAAAGGAACGGTCGCACCGAAACATGCAAATAATCCGAATCGTTCAAATTTATTGAAAACGATTTACCTCAATCGAGAACATTCTATTCTGAGGCTTAATAGATGCTGTTTGCTTTTACTCGAACAAATTGAATTCATTAATAATATGTGCCAATTTCGGATAAGAGAAGTTATACGATCAATAATTTAAGGATATCTATCCTTGAATCCATAGCAACCCGTGGTTCGTGGTGGTGGTTGTCCATGGTGCACTTTATTGTCCAAAGAATAAAGTTATATATAATATAATAAAGCAATAAGTTAGATACCTTCCATTGGAAGTCGTTGAGCTCTTATCATCCAGTGTAAACACGGCTGTACTCGAGAAAGGTGGTAAGGTTCTTCATCTGCCTGATCACCTACCATCCTCCTTCTAGAATCAATCGTGAAACGTCAGTCATTCGCGAGACCTCCGCTTTCATCTTGGCCGGCAGTACCTCAGTGATTCCTTTACTGTTACAATAATTACCATCATGAGTGAGTCAATTACCTTTATGTGATCCAAACAGTCGTTTACCGAATATTATCATAAAAAAACGTTGACAGTGTTTGTTACAGTTAAAACATTAATATGCAATTTTTTTCATCATCATTTTTTTCTTTCAGATACCGATGACATGTATGAATTTTCTTATTGACACTATCTTGAATCTTATTTTGATTATAAGAATCATTTTAGGATGGTTGGTATATATATTTTTTGAATATTACTAGTAGATGCATATTTATAATGTTTCATCAATCGAGTGTGAATATTATGCAAACTAAAATGTACACTGTATAAATAGCGGAAAGTTAAGCAATGTATTATTAAAATATCATGCAAGATTATCATTCCTGTAC
This sequence comes from Megathymus violae, assembly GCA_003671415.1. Lineage (NCBI taxonomy): Eukaryota > Metazoa > Arthropoda > Insecta > Lepidoptera > Hesperiidae > Megathymus > Megathymus violae. The sequence continues at coordinate 1,908,224 of PDGT01000017.1, read as the reverse complement.
GATGATACTTGAGACTCACAGATTAAAATCACAGCTGATTTATCGGTAAGATAGTTATGATTAAATAATTAATTATTTAATGAATTTATTTTTAAATTAGTCATAATAATAAATATAATAAACAGTAAATATTACGTTAAATTAAACCATAATACCCGGTTAAAATATTCATCATTTGACCTCACTCTAAAATCAGCAGTGAATTTGACCTGTGAAACTCGAGAAATGTAAATTAGAATCCGTTATGAGTTTATCAAATCCTACAAATTGGTTTTGATATTTTTTTCACTAACTATGCAATTTATTGTGTCATTTATTTTTTGGGAATTAACACATCAGATTTCAGTGTGGTATATAGCTTTGGCTATTACCTTGCGTTTCGCGGCATCTGGTTCTTTGTTATTTGGTAAAGTATACAGCGCAGAACACATTAACATGTTGATCAGTAAGATATAACGACTCGTGGATAACACTTATCAATAAAGAATTAAGTAAGTAGCACAATTTAATAATTAAATTGAACAAATAACTATAAACAATAATATCACTGTTTTGTTGTTATACGTAACTATTAATATTTTTTTCAATGTTTATTTCGAATATGATTGGTTTATCCCGATAGCGACTCACTGTTGGTCACAGGTCTCTGCACTCTCCACCACGCTACTCCAGTAAGTGAACATAACTGAAAAGTTAATTTACAAAAAAAAGCTAAATTCTGTACAAAACAGCAATGGACAAGGCAATGAGATAAGGTTATTTTGTTTGGAGGTCACTTTTTTACCATGTCCACCCAATCAAATTGTCTTAACCGCGTTTCGGTTGATGTTACCGAAGAGAACAATAAGCGGATTTATTTTAACGTCACTCTGTCAGACAACATCAACTACGCGTAAATGACGCTTGCTGACGGTTGGGATGTTGGAAATGTGCATGGAAAGTGTCATGTGATAATTTTTTTTTTGGTACGTCTGTTAATTTTATTTTCGTAAAAAAATATTATCTTTTAAACTTTATTTTTTTTTTGATATCAGGATATGAAGTAAGATACTCGTTGAAAGAACTGCGTGGGTCAGTGACCTCGAGGCCAGCCGAGTTCCACGCAATACATTTTTTCAAGCTTAATTATCGATTGCTATTGACAATCACATATGTGCTTATAATACATTATATATTATACATTATATATTATACATTATATAAAGTAAAAGTAATTTATTAACCCGAGTATCACTCGAATGGTTGAACTTTAAATATCATATTTACATAAAATAAAAAGCACCGAACAAAAAGTATTGTCTTACATTCAATAATAATACAATTGCATAAGTAAATAAAAATTTAAAATTAATAAAAATATAACAATGTTACGTTTTATTTATTTACAAAAACAGCCAAATAATAGGAAACAGTGTTTAAGTAGTCTAAAATAAAAGTTTAATAAATAACTATTTTATGACAAAATACTACATCTAAAGCTGCGCTGTTCTAATGCATTTTTAATGATCATTGCGCCATAACGTGGTACATTAGAACGTTACGAGTTGAGACAATGTACCTGCCGTGTCATCAATAATCATTAATGATGAGAGATAATTCACTCACACGTCTATGCAGTGTAATAATAATAGTTTCAGTCGTCTGTGACCCATTTAATATACCGAGTAAGGTGAATAAATCCATTGGAGTTCAAGTCAACCTCCCATGCCCTTGGTGCACCCTGCTGAACAACAGACGAAGATAATGTCGAACGTGCCTTCTTGCTGTAGGCTGTTGGGCTCTGTGCTTTAGACTAATTGACACGGGATACACAGGTAGGGATTCCCAACTGCTTCCTTACCCAGTGAGGGGTCCCGGGTACAGCACCCGACCGGAGCGGACATTTGTGAGGCAGGTAAATCCTTGTTTTAGGCTTATGGGCATTTGTCATTTTTGTGTACGTGACACCCGCTACACAGGAAATCCTAGAGCGGAGGTGTGACTGTGTGAACTTTTTTCTTATCATTATCATATATGTATATTTTAAAAATTAATTATGACTTTTTTGGTGACCGAAAACGTTGTGAGGAAACATTCGTATCTTTGAGCTTTCCGTAATGTTCACTGAGGAGTCTGACACACAACACAACAACAACATAACAAGTCTGAGTCCACAGTCGGCCAGAGCAGTTGACCATAAACATTACACCTCTTATTGTGAGACCTAAGCAGTAATTGGACAGTATTTATTATGTGTTGTAATTGTACATAATTGTTTTAAATTACTAAGCGTCTCATTGTTTGGCACAAGTCTTTGTCATTGAAGACGTTAGAGAGTACTCCACCGCTCTGGTTCAGCGTGGATTGGTGGAGAGATCAGTAACAATGTTGAAGAAGAAATTTTGTTACTAGTCCCTCCCAACCCATTTAACTATCGAAAGCATTCGAGGTTTCTCAGATATCCTGCGATTGACACAACAGAATTTCCGAAACTTGTCCTTACAAGATTTTGGGGCTCTTCCGTATACGTCGGAAACCTGCCGAAAGGATTGAAGTGGTAACAAATTCCACTTAACCCGTAACTTCTCCCGAAGTGTAGGGTTTTCTTTGAAGAAAAAATCGAGTTTATCCGCTACTTTCTTGGCCAGAAATCCTTCGGTATTTTCGGTGATATATAAACCTTACATAACATGTAGCCGCATTAATGGAACCAAATTTGATCCTTTATAGCGCTGCTATGCTATAACTAAAATTTCATACCTTAATAATACTGCGTAAAAGCGCTCAGGTCATGCAACGTTTAGCTGAAAATTCAAATTTTCGTTATGAAATATCAAATAGATGCTTAAATTCCCCGCGACGTGTTGAAACTGCGAGTTCAATAAAGCGAAAACTAGTGCTTGAAAATTTCGTGTAATTGAGGTCCGATTTTATTGTAAGTTTTCGAAATAATTCGATACTGAATACGGAATGATTTTCAATAACTTTGCGTTCGGTGAGAGCTTGAAATCAAAAAACGTTACTTAATTACGTTTCAATGGAGAAACTCCAGGAAATTTTTTTTCAACGCATTATTCACTTATATTGTTTGTTCTTATTTATTTTGTTTGTTATTTTGTTTCTTATTATGTTTTGTTTGTTGATTTTATTTTATAATAATTTACGTCATGTGATGATACTGTCGAAACGACACAATTTCTAGACGCCATAGACATGTCAGTACCCTTAAGTTCTTACTTTATGCCGAAATCTTGAGATGTATGTATGTGTGTATGCGCATTGACTTGATAAACTTCTGAAAGAAATACGTAAAGCTTTACATTTTTCCATATAAACAGTAAAGTGAGCAAGAAGTAGATAAGCTAGAGTAGAGAAAGATTAGATATGATTATCAATGTCTTTTAACATCACTATAACATAAAACAAATTATCCGTCTGAACGCAATAATTCAGAATTATAATAATTACTTCACAGATTTCCATGCGATTTTTATTATAAGATAGATTTACTAGAAAATTGTACGCAAAATTATTTAGCAGTGTTCAGGTTATGTGTTTATTATATAGAACACTTTTTTATATTATTTTAATGATTTTATTCTAGAGCAAAACATGCAGGTGCCCATAAACATATTTGTTAATTTTACAAAGGAGACGCCGTCTAAAAATTATTTTCACAGAGCAAGTATATGATAAATAGTTACATAGAGTAAGTTACAACTAACCAAATATTAACAAGTAGTAATAATAATATTCTGCGGTTCCATCTTGACCGACCAGACGCGGTGAGGTGAGGACCTAGCTACGATTATAGTAATCTGCGGCGACGACTACGATTCCGATCACTTACGGAGACTGCTCGTTTGTCAGCTATTGACATAAAGAAGGTTTAGTAGTCAGAGATAATCATTTAATAGCTCATGATATGTATTAAAATAATTATAAAATGCCGGATAAACACGAGTAAATGTTGTTTAGGGTGCAGTTACTATTTGTGAACTTGACTATCATCTTTCTCGATGTGAGGGTAGGTTAACACTGTAGATAAAAGGTACGTCACTATAGAAATGCTCACAGCACACAAAGCGTCTTTCCTTTAGATGGAAATTATGAACCACAAATATTACTAAAATTCTCTTAAAATAAATTCCTTTCCTTTGATGTACAAAGTTTTATCGTAATTAAATAAAGCACTCATTCACGACCGTCAGACCGGCTAACTGAATAATTCCGGGAGACCGCCGTCATTGTGAATTTTCTGAGAAAAATGACGAAACGAAGTCAAATAAAAACGCGAAACTTTTCTTTCCGAAAGGAAAACTCGACTGGGTATACCTTTAGAAATGTGTTCTACATCAAAGTTGAATTTGATAAGGTGACGTTTGTACGATTAGCTTCTAAATTACATTACTAAAGCTAAAGTTTTTTTTACGTTATTATGTACGGATATTATTTCTGTTATTATTTTTTAAATTTGTAATTTCTACGCTAGTTTGCTGTGCAGCTTAAGGATATTTCCTACATTTTTGGCGTTCCAGTGAATGTTGAGCTTTTCTGAGCATATGCCTCTTGTCTCTTTGGATTATATGGCTGTACCTTCCAACATGACTATTGGATCTCTAATATTCAACATTAAAATTACCAAGGATGTGTTCGTCTTGCCTTGTGGAGTCTGGTGACTCCCAACCATGTCAGTATTTTAATTGCGGTTTAAGCTTTTGCGAATGTTTTGATCGACCACTATCTCGCTGGATATCTCATAGCCGGATCATTATTTTCTTGCAATCTTTTTCCTTGAACGGTCGTACAGAAAGCCAACTACCTATAGATATATGTATATTGACATTCACTTTACATATATCTTCGCGCACTTATTTGTCAAAGACCTATAATTTTAAAGGTAAGCGACAAGTTTCATTACGAAACACGATGGAATGCTATCCACTCTTAGTATCCAATAAGCGTTTAATTAAATCTTTCGCTGCAAATAAGGACAAATGGAGGGCCACTCGAGGGAAAATAACTTTTTATCCGGAAAAACACAATAAGCGCCAAAATAAAGCAATTTAACAATCGAATGTGCCCAATGGAGCTCGAGAATTGAATAACGCTCAATTTTATTTCTGCTCTATCGTAAGAATTGGTATCTGACATTGCTTGTTCAAAAATAAAATAATTAAATATTATGTTGTAGGTAGTATATAGTAGTATTTCTGTAAGTAGTTGAACTTCTTAGACATAAATTGTACAAAATTGGAATTGTACAACAGACTTAATTCAATGAATAGATTAATAAAATTTTTGATTGATTGAAATAACATAATGAAATTGAATTTAATCGTATTTTCGTAACACTTTGAAAATATATATACACCTGGGTGAGTCGAATAAATTTTAATTATAAATTTTTATTTAATGCACTTTCATAATGGCGTCTCGATTATTAAGATATATGATCTTATGAAGCCATCTTTAATAAATTTATCACACTCATATATAAACATTATTAGTCGAGACTTCCCATAATATTAATACATCGTGTGTCACATCGATGAATTCAATTTTCATTGCATTGTGAAAATGCATTTCAATAATTTTTAAGAACAGGCCACAGTAAGTTTAACAAATTCCTTAAATACAAGGTAACACTTGTCAATATATTATGTTATTATTTTTTCCAAACTCTAAATCATCTAATATCCGTCACCGAAATTATCCGAAACAATCGGATAATCCGAAATAATTACATGTCCTTAATCGAAACTGGAAAAATATTATTCAAATATCCTTATTCGTATCCAGATTCGAAATTTCATATCCATAACATTAATAGTTCAGAATAAAAAAATTTAGTTATTTTACTAGATGAATAGACGGTCAACTTTAATAATAATGTTGTTTAAAATAAATACTAAACAAGACCTTTTCCTTTGTATATTTAACGAACAACGCATTGCTAACTTTTTTTACTTTTATTTGAATAATAAGGCATTGTAATATATACATTACAGACAAATACTATACACTTAATTAATAATACAATCGTTTAATAAAGGCTGATACACAATCCTTTTAACATCAAGGCTACACAAGATTAACAGTCGCAATAAGCATGTCCTATTTAATAATTATATATCAACAATAAAAGTTATTTATTGTAGATAAATAAAAAAAACCTCCTATTTTTTTCCCGAAGTCGGTTAAAAATACGAAGTTACATGGCCAAGCAAATATCTGCAATGTTTCATAAAAACGAAGCAATTTTTATTACTAAAGTTATTGTTTTTACAATCAAGTTCGAAAGAAATCGCAAGTCATGTACAGCGTTGCGTTCATAAATAGACTCAACCTTTATACAGAGTGCGGGAACGAATTTCAAAAACAAACCGTCAAAGTTTACCCACCACCCAGCACCTGTGTCCAGAGAGAAAATAAATTAATTTATCCGCGAGTACCTTCGCAAATGTTTCGAAGCTGATTATGAAAAGATATGAACAATTTTTATGCCAACAAATGTGACCTATTACTTAACTTATTAGCCAACACAATTTACTATTAATGAGAGCCTTTTAAATTCTGCCGCAACTGAAGCTACTACGAGACTGACTGGTGTTTACGGTTGATACAAACGAACATACTGACGTCAGAACTAGCCCATAGATTCCAGGCCGCTGTAAGCTGTTCTGTTAGCCACTGGGAATACAATAGTCTGTGTCATGTCCGCGTAAAAATTATCGCCATGACAGTTAAAACGCAGCGGCGTGGCTTCGAAAGTATTCTAAACATTTCAGTGACATTTCGTTTTCGCATTCCAACTTTTGTATGTTCTCTTTATTTTGCTAGTGGTTTTTTATGATGATTCCATAGCCGAGTTGGTAGTGACAGATAAATGTTTGTTCTCATTGGTAATTGTGATGTCACATTTGTGTATGTCCATGCCACCCGCAACACAGGAAATCCTAGTGCGGGGGTGTGAGTATAAGTATATATATTTAATATTTTGAATACCATGATTCTTAAACGGATTTAAAAGTATAAATACGGATTTAAAATATACGTATATACGTGTGTACGTATATATATACGTATATATATATATGTGTATACGGATTTAAAATACACTCATACGTATTTAAAATCGGATACAGAAATTTATACACGCGGCTTATGCAATAGGTGCATTTCAACTTTTTGTTCATAATACACATAACCTTTTATTACATTACAAATGATATTGAACTCTATTTTATGTGAATACCTAACAATTGCACACACAACTTTTTCATAAGTGGTTACTAGCCGCCATACACGCCCGTAACACCAAAGTCATCTACGCAAATTATCAGCGAAGGTAAAAGCGAGGGTGCGAGCGTCTTCCTGGCTCTCTGACAGTGCAACTGAAACCTTTAAAACATTACCGGTCGATTCCAGAAGCCTTGTCAGGCAGGTAAATAATGAAATTTAACACTAAATAAATTATAATTTTATCGCAATAATGCCCTGCTTGGTAGGAATTATATTGCGCATTAAGGTTTATGTTGTTGCCTACCTAGTCTGTGAATAGATATAAAGTTTCAGTCTTTCACTCTTGGCTAGCTAGGTACCAATATCGTCACTCACACCGTGATTTGTTTTTATTGTGATCAATAAAAAATAAGAACTACATGGAACAAGGTCAGGCGAGACAGTGAAATGGGAGAAACTGTCAAGAGTATCTCCCGAACACTACAGTCTCGCCGTGACCATGATCCATGTAATTTGACCGAAATATTGGTAAAAAATACAAAATTTGTGAGTATTTATGGGAATTAAACTGATTGATACACAGTCCAGCGATCTCTTAGCGGATAGACCTGGCGGCATAGCGCCGTCCGTTGTTGAGTTGGGTACACCACGAGCAGAGCAGGCTGGCTTTTACTCAAAGATAGCGGTTGACACCTCATATTTTAAGGGAATTTATGTCCAAACTTTCCATGCATAATATAGATTTTATACAGCTTCAAATGACTATTTATCTCTCGGCACAAATTGACAGAAATAAAGAAATACATTTATTCACGACTTGTACAAAAACATCCATCAAAAACAATCTTAAATAGCGGTAAAAAAATGTATAAAAAATAAATATAAAAAAGACAGGTATCAGACAAAGAAAGAGAAAAAAAAAGTTAAAACAAAAATAATTATAATTTAATGTCAATGACAATTGAAGACCGGTCAGAGAAAATTATCATCAAAATATTCGTATCAATATAAGCATTGAAATTACCTAGAGAATTCCGCATCTGTTCTGAACTTTCTGTTCCTGAAATTGTTCTGACAATCCACCGTATATGAACGTTCGCTTTATTACGTTTGCGGTTTCGGCACGGCGTGACAATTTTGAACTGTACCTCCGTTTAGCATTTACTGTGTAATTTTGTGTACAGAAAGTTTTAAGGGGCTCTCTGAACGTTTGTCTAACTAAGACAATGCTATTTGCACAGGCGTTTGTGTTAATTTAACTGTGTACCTACTCTTGAGGAGTATAGTAGAAGTTATGAGTTAAATAATAGATGCTGATTCCATAGTTTCTGATTGCTTGAAACGAAACTGTGACTCAGCTTATAGGGCATATACAACACATAAGTGTCCTATTACTAATCTCGGGTCTTATCACAAAGCAGGTTGCAGTACATTTCTCTTGTATAACAGTAGATGGGCAAGTTTACTAAGTTTTAAGTTTTTATTAAGTTATAAACTTTTAAGAACACCACGTAGGACTTTCAGCTATACCTTTAAAATGTTTTCCTTTACTGAAAAGCAAGCGATAATTGACTTTTAATAAGCACATAATTGGAAAATTAGAAGTGAATGACATTTATGAATTACTAGCCACTATTCATTTCAGTTGAAATTTTATATATATGTACTCTACCTCATGTTTTAGCTCCATTCTCCTAGCTTTAAATCGAACAGTGGTCATATTTTAAACTGATTACCATATGAATAATGATATTTGCCTTTAGCGTTCGCTTATTCGGCTACTGACTACGCCCATAGTTACTCAACTCCGTCGATATTGCGATAGAAGCCGTTGTGTTATGATTGTTATCCAAACGCGTAGTTCTAACAATAACACCTACCTCCTTGTCTCAGGTGTTGTTTGATTTCTCAAACTCATTATTCACATAAATGGGATCTGTAATATTCGAACGAAAATCGGATTCCTGCACCTCTGTTTACGACCAGTGTTCGCCAAATGGAAATTGCACGCTAGATTCAACGGAGCATCACATGGCGGAGATGCGAAACATGCTATGTATGCATAAGTAGGTAAACACCATCTTGTTTGACTATTATCCACCCGAACACATCTATCATGAATTCGTGTTATAGCGCAACAGGATGGAATTTCAATTATGGCCTCATTTTACATTGTTTATATGTCTAGTTACTTTGAAAGTGCCTACAGATAAGTTTAAGTCATTGCAAATGTATGAGTTTAAAATTAACAGTTACGTACCATAAAATTTCACAATTTTATGTTTTGATGTTGAAAAATATAATATTAACATTTCCGCAAAATTTATTATAGGTTTTACAACATTGCATTCTCCAGAAATTTTACTCGGAAAAAATATAGACCCCCAAATAGGTCCCTGTGGAACGCCGCACCAAAATTGCTATAACTTTTTATAGCTAACAGGGGATCACAAATGAATTAAGAAGAAGAACTTTACTGTGGGAGGAAAACATCTTTCATATCGAATGACCCCGTACGGCTTTCGTAGAAAAAAGAAATATAGGGTGGAATTACGTCAATCCAATTTAGAGAACGGCTCACATTACGCACATTCCGAGATCCAAAAATTATTGGTCGGTACAAGTGAAGCGCTGTGACTTGTAAGATTTGTGAAATAATAATTTAACAAGTAACAAGGGGTGCAAGAAAGGAGCCTCCCCGTAGATGTACCTCAGTTCCTGTACATCGGGCGCACCCTGGAAACAGTTTAGCGAGTCCCCAACGCTAACTGGCAAATCCTTTCACCACGATGGCTAACACCACTAGTCCAGCACTAGCCCCGGCTTTATGCGTAGTCTCGATTAACATCGAGGGTTTCTCTCAAGCTAAGTCAGAAATCCTTTCTGACCTGTGCCGTACGACACGTTGTGACATACTTTGTGTACAAGAAACCCATCGAGGCGAAACTCAAAGTCGGCCACACATTCCCGGACTTACGCTCATCGCCGAGACCTACCATCCGAAACCCGGTAACGCAGTGTTTGCTGCTCCCGGCGTGAACATAACATCTTCAGAGTTTACGAACCAGAGCGGAATTGAGATAATTACAATAGACACCAGATACTGCACCGTCACCTCTGTATATAAACCTCTCGGATCCCCGTTTCAATTTGAACCACCCAATAACTTTTATGACCAACAAATGCGGGTCGTGGTCGGTGACTTTAATAGCCAAAGAACAAGCTGGGGTTACAGTAATATGGACGCGTGTGGTCAGGCTGTTAAGGAATGGGCTGAGACAATTGATTTGGCTCTGATTCATGACCCCAAATTGCCGGCTTCATTCAAAAGTGGCCGTTGGAGACGCGGTTATAATTCAGACCTAATCTTTGTCAGAGAAAACATCAGTTCCCAGTGCACTAAAACAGTGAGTGCTCCAATTCCACACACCTAACATCGACCAATTATGTGTACAACACAACCTGTAGTGCGACCCGTCAACGTGCCCTTAAAGCGCCGATTCAACTACACCAAAGCAAACTGGACGCAGTTCTCGCAGTTAATAGACGACGCCCTATTGGAAGTTCCACCGATTCCTCAAAATTACGACCAATTTGTTGATATCGTTTCAACCACGTCTCGTAAAAGTATTCCTAGGGGTTGTCGGACCTCTTACATCCCAGGGCTGTCAAAAGACTCTGCAGAACTGCTGAAAGAGTTTGAGCTCCTGTACAACCAGGATCCATTTTCCGAGGATACCACTTCAACTGGCGAAGAGCTGCTATCACTGATAAGCAAAAATCGACAGGAAAAATGGATTACCACTGTCACAAATATCGACATGAAGCATAATAGTAAAAAGGCGTGGAACACTATGCGCAAACTCACCACTGATCCACCTCCACCTGAATCTCCTAGTCGCGTCACCGCTAACCAGATAGCCCACCAGCTCATTTTAAATGGCAAGTCATTAGGTCGTCTCGCAAAGGTCCCAAAACCTAACAGCTCTGCGAGCAAAAGTGACTAAATAAGCAAATCCTTTAACCTGAATGACATAATATCAGCCATAAAAACAACTGAAATCTGGTAAGGCCTTAGGAGTGGACTATATCGCAGTAGAGCAAATAAAAAACCTTGACCCTGTTGCTGTGTCATGGTTGCTGCAAATGTTCAACATATGTCTGGAATCTGCTTCTATTCCCCGTCTCTGGAGGAAATCGAAATTCATAGCAATCCCAAAGCCAGGAAAACCGACAGACAGTCCAAAAAACTTCAGGCCAATTTCACTCTTGTGCCACACATACAAGTTGTTTGCGAGACTGCTGTTGTCCCGCTTGACAAGCATTGTTGACCCGATTTTAATCCCGGAACAAGTAGGTTTTAGACCGGTCAAGTCTTGGAGTAATCAGACACTGTCACTAACGCAACACATCGAAGATGGGTTTGAGTTGAAGCAGATAACCGGTGCTGTATTCGTAGATCTGTCTGCGGCCTACGATACAGTAAACCTAAGGCGACTGTTATGGAAAGTGGAGTCTATAACAGGTGACTATAAATTTGTCATGATACTCCGAGAACTTCTTCATAACCGTCGCTTTGAAGTAAATCTGCTTCAGGACAAGAGTCGTTGGAGGGCACAAAAAAATGGCTTGCCCCATGGTAGTGTTCTAGCTCCGCTACTCTTCAACATGTACACCAACGACCAACCATCTAGCCCAAACACGCGCCGCTTTCTTTATGCGGATGACCTGGCACTTACTACTCAGGCGATCAGTTTCGAGGAGGTTGAGGTGACGCTGTCAATGTCACTAATAAGCTTGGGTACTTATTATAAGGAGAACTCGCTTAAGCCCAACCCTTCCAAGACTGAGTCATGCGCTTTCCACCTCTGCAACAGCCAAGCGAGCCGTTGGCTTAACATCTCGTGGCAGGGTGTGCCAATAGCTCATAATAGTACCCCAAGGTATCTCGGTGTCATTCTGGATAGGTCACTCACTTTTAGAAAAATCTGTCAGACCATCAAAAAAAGGTGCACTCTCGGAATAACATATTGCGGCGGCTTACTTCCACAAGATGGGGAGCCTCGCCACATGTTTTACGGACGACTGGGCTGGCGCTATCCTTTTCTGCAGATGAATACGCATGCTCGGTATGGAGTCGTTCTGCCCATGCAAAGTTAGTGGATACAGCCTTAAACGAAACTTGCCGGATTATTACTGGTTGTCTCAAACCGACCCTGGTAGACTTGCTGTACCCTCTAGCTGGAATAGCGCCTCCAGCCGTCCGTAGAACTGTGGCTGCGTCCTCCGAAAGAGCAAAGATGGATAGCGATTCAAGGCACCCACTGCACAACCATACACCAGTGCAGCAGAGGCTAAAAAGCATAAAATCAAAAAAAAAATAAAAAAAAAAATAAAAGGGCATAGAATCGTTATCCATTCAACCCCAACAAGAGCGGTGTAAACTTTGGCGCGAGAAAGTGACCTTACCGATTCCCATCGTCCCGATATACGAAAGCCTGCCCCCTGGTCATGAGTTGCCATGGCCAGTATGGAAGTCTTTAAATAGACTTCGAACTCAAACTGGCCGGAGCAAGGAAAACATGGCTAGGTGGGGGCTTTCGGATGGTTCGAACTTGAACTGCCTATGCGGCATAGTCCAAACGATGTCCCACGTTACGTCGTGCCCTGCATGCCCCAACACCTGCACGCGGGAGGACTTGATGACAGCTAATAACAGCGCTGTCAACGTAGCCAAATTCTGGGTGTCTAAAATATAGTGTCTGCCATCGACACGCTAAGAAGAAGAAGAAGAACAAGTAACATAAATAATATTCTAGAGAACTGAAGTCTTTTCCCTTTTGTTTACCAAACACTTTTTATATATTTCCAATCAACTTCATTCTTGAGCGACGTTCAATTTTCTTTTGCGTCTTCTTATTTTTTTAGTTATTTCAAAAAATGCAACTACCGTTCGAGTGGTTCGATTGGAATTATTAATTATGCACCTCCAAAGTTAAATGCACATACAAAAAATATTTTTGGAATATTTTAATGTAGGTAAACTTTGTTGGAAGCCAAAATTTTTTTTTTTATCAAATCACGTGACAATCACTGCACGGACTTAAATGACATTTAACGTATTTGTAACTTAGTTTCCGCGGACACAAAATAAAATTTTATATAGAAGTTTTTATTACATAGTTTTCGGGTTTTTGTGCAGTTATTATAATAAATGTGTTTTTATTAATTCATGCAACTGGAAAAATTGATTTTATCACAAAATGGGTAAATGAACATTTTTGAATACCAGATAAAAGTTAATGAAAATTGCAGGTTCTGTTTGTCTATCTAAGACGTGGGTTTCCTAAAGGGTAGCGAAGGGAGCTTACTAGTAATGACATCTATATTGAACGTTGAAAATATCGACAAATTGATTGAATTAAACGAAACAATGTCTTATTACTTGTTCCAAATCAGTCTTAAGGCTTACAAAATAAAAATGAAATGTCGGACAGTAAAGAGCAAGATGTCGGCCGATTGTCCTTAGAGGAGTGACGATGTACGAGTGAACTGAGACGAAGCTTTAATGGTTTTTTGCTTAACAACGTTTTCCCCTCGTACAGCACTTGTTGCACAGAAGGCGAGAGGATGTAAGCTACATTTTCAAGTCTTCAAATCGCTCAGTCATATTACAAAAAAGTAGTCCTGTATGTTTTATAGCAGGCGTCTCATACTTTTCGCTTAAAATTTTAATATCAATTCAAAATTCAGTGTTACACATTTCGAGGCTAATTGATCTTATCGTGATAATCTGTTTAGGGTTATGAGAAATCAATTCACACTTTCATTTCCTTATAAAAAAATTGATATTTTAAGGCTTCTATTTAAGTAATAAAATGATTACTAAATTAAACACCAGATTAAATTGATTGCCTATTAAATATTATATTTAATTCTACATCAAGAAAATGACAATAAAAGGAACTTGTAAACTAAGATTTAAAAAAAATTGTTAGAAAAATCTCAACTTTGTTCCGCACGCATATGGTTGAAAATCAATTACCAGTTACAATCTTCACTCTGGTCTCGAAATTTCTTATTATTCTACGACTTATTGCTCCTGTCCATAATGATTATTAAGTTTATTCAATGTTAGGGAATGGTAATTGGAGTGATATTCAAATTCAAATTCAAAATCATTTAATCATATAGGTATTCAGTAAATACACTTATGCACGTCATTTTTTGCTTCTACCACCGTTTCGAAAAAGTTCTTTAACAATCAGGAGAAGAAACGGCGAAAGAAACTCCTCAGCACATCGTACACATTATGTACGAATAGTGGACGAGGCTGGTTGTATTTAAAGCGATTTAGAAATACGGAAACGATTACAGCTATCTGTGATATTTCAGTAACAATTGCGTAGTTGTGTATGACAATCAATTCAATGATTCCTTAGCAGCGTATATCAGTGATAATGTTTCGAATCCTCGAGTGATAAGCAATAATGTCTATTCTCAATTTTTATTTCTTTGAAAGATTCTTATTTTCCTTTATTGAGTGTATTTATTAGGTAATTTCATATTTCTAGTTATTGTTTCTAGATATTGTTAGGTAATTTCATATTTCTCTTGATTGGATGCGTTGTAAATGAATGAGTTATCTTGATGTCCACAATGTATCTTTAATCCTTTCGTTAATTTTGAACCAATAACAGCTTTCGTCCATTGTAGGACCTGTTCTTAAAAAGGAAATTGAAAATAAGGGAACTTCAGTAAGATTTGATTTTTATCGGACGTGTTTAATGCCAGTCTTCGTTCTACTTTGCATATTTATTTGATGGAAGGGAAAATTTCTGGGGTCCTAGAGTTCATTACTCTTTTCATTCGCAAACTACATTCGCTCGCTTCGCTTCGGGAATCGTAATTTATAACTTAACAAATGGTAATTGGAATTGAAACAATTATAGTTCATTTCCACGAGACGTTTTATAAATTTTATATGGAAACCATATTCTTCTATACTATCTGATTTTGGGTGTCTTCGAATAACGAATAATTGATTATTGCGATTGCATCAAAATATGATAAGCCATTCAGTAGTAATTAAATGCAAACTTTTGTCTCATATTTCTTGAAATATATAGTACGAATATCTTAAAAGTGCAGTGCAATTTTAACGTACCCGATTGACAATACAAACATAAAATGACCTGAAAATTCTTAAGAATTGTGGGTAAAGTACAGTAGGATTAAAGCCTTGAATCTCAGAGTCATTGCAATATTTAAGTTTTGTCCTTTCTGATATCGATTGCCCATGAAATAAGTCTCCTAAAGTCTAAGACAGTGTGCCTTTTCTAAGTGTCGCTGACTTCATTATCTTTTAGGGCAGCATATTTTTTTTATTTCAGATCAGCTTTCAACGCTGTGGAACTAAACTAGACACTTAGGCGTAAAAAATCAACAATTTTTGCAAAGTAGAGATATTATTTTGTAAAATTCGCGAAAAACCGCAATATCATCCTTATGTCAATGTGAGAAGCTTCAATTTGCATTCGGAAAATCTGAAGCTATTTAACAACTGGTGCTTATAAATCGTGGTACAAGGTTTGAATATGAAGCGGAATGAACTTTTAACGTTAATGATTCCAGCTAAGCCAGACTGACGCGGTATACGTTTCCTTACCTTGTTTTCCTGACACAGTTGCCTGTATGACAATTATCCATTTTATTTTATATATAAATTTTAAGACTGGATTTCTGAAGAGACTTTCCTGTAACCTTTTAAGTAAGAATTTATCATCACATCTTTTTGCCATGACAATATAAGAAAAATATATATTTTTGCCCAAAATTTCAAGGATTTTTATCTGTTCTCTCTTTGCTTTAGAAAATTGCGTGGAAACAGATCAAATTTCCTGATTCTGAATAGTACCATAGATTATATCGTTATACAAGTTCCAAATAAGCCAAGAAAAATCGAAATCTGTTGGGTTTTTAGAGTTATGCTTATTCAGAGGGAAAAAATCTTAAAACCATATGTTTTGACCAGTATTATTACCAACATTATCTACTCACATTAAAATTACAAAAAATCGATGTACACACTCTGTCCTATTACAGTTTTATTATTGACTATCAAACGCCCGCAACTTCCTTTTCCGCAGATATTTCAATAGTTACAAGTTTTGTTTAACGCAGTTCACCATCGCAAAGTTTAATTCACATATAATACTTATTAATTAATTCTTATCTCTCCAACAACATTCCACGATTTATACAGTTTAACAAAACATCCAAAAATAATAAATAATATACATTTATTGATAGTATAATATACATTTATTCTGTTTATGTTACAAACAAATAAAAATCGATTAAAGAAATAAACATTTGAATTATTATGATTAAAGGATTGAAAATGCAAAATTACAAAACCTGTTAATATTCAAACACACACACACGTAAGGAAACAATCGAAAGTGGCTGCTGAAGAAATACGAAGTTATGTATTTTTTTATGATAACCATAAGATCTACCGATACCATATGCAACTTCTACTATATCACATATTTTTCCTATATACTTATTTTCATCAAGATCGCTCAAGAGTTTTTTAATCGTTGTCTTATAAAAGGACATACAGCAGAGAAACAAACAATTAAAAAATGGTAGAGTTTGGGTCAGCGAGTTATCAAACAAATATTTATCACAAAATATGACGATAAAGTTAAATATACAGACACAAGCCTACTAATTTATGTAGTATAATAGATATAAACATAGATGTCATATACGACTTGACAAAAGTTTAAGGTTTTCCGTCGCGATTTACCGGGTCTGACATTTATCAGCAAGTTAAAAACTTGTTAATTGTACCACACCGAAGGCCGCGTTTTGTTAAGGCGCGTTCACAATCCATTACACATGACACGACTCCGGGACGACTCCGCACGCGACGGGTTAACGCTTTGGCCGAGTATAAACTGTGACGGTGCGGCACTAACGCGCTTTGTAACCATAGTTTCAAGGTATATTTTACTTTAACGTCTCTTTCAACACACGGACCCTTTTTTTGTTGAAATGGAAATAGCAAACAGGGCTTCTATGTTCAGTAGTTATGTAAAGCGGAGAAAGAATATACGATGACCTCGATTGTATATATGAATTTAATGCATTTATTTATACATAATATTTCAAAGTATTTATCAACGTCTAATTAAGTTTAGTTGTGCCGTATTGGGGCGGCCAAGAATACACCCCTCAATCCCATGCTGGTGGCACAGGGTGTCGTAAGAGGCGACAGAAGTCTGCCTGCTTGGTGGTATGGCTTCGCATAAAGATTATATTATCCGTATTATTATTATTAAGTCATTAATATTATTACTGGTATTATTATTTCTCTGCGAAACCTGCCTGGCTAGCTAGCACCCTCCTGCTTGAATCAGCCGCCAAACGAATCGTCGTGTTCCGGCTGGGGGCTTGAGAGCCAGTACATTCTTTCTTACCGTCCTCTCATTTCCTGGCCGACAACGCATCGGTGATACCTTTGGTCTTCCTGATGTTCATGGGCGACGGTGACCACTTACCATCAGATAGCTCATCTGCTCGTTTGTCGGCTATTAACATAAAAAAATAGTTCGATTAAAAAAGCTATTTCTTTCCAATTTAATCTGTACGAATATTATAAAAAGAGAGCGTAAATTCCTCGTACCTTGAGTCTTTATATATATGCGGAGGTTAATCTCCGGACCGACGGCACTTATTTGAAATATTCTTTTACCATTTAAAAGGTACATTATTCTGGGTGGACATAGGCTACGTACAATGTGTATTCACTATGTATATAAATTAGCATATCTGTTCGACCCAAACGTAGTCGTATTGTGCCGTTAGCATTATATATAACTTAGTTTGATGCGGTTGCCTAAGCTTGATGTAAAATCCCACCCCTCCTCTTTCCGCGCCGCTTATTAACCGTTATCAGCAGTTTCCGCGACGTTACCTCCTTATAATTACCGCTTAAAAGGAGACCATCAAAGAGTAGGTTTCACTGATAGCACAAGTACCTATACCCGCATACTTGGGTCGCTTATGACTTCTTAGCGCTTTTGGCTTACCAAGTTTAAAATAAATCAAGAAATGTTTGTTGGCCTGTTTATGAGGTGGATCTGCGCTTTCTTTTTGTCATGTAACACGTAAGCTATCTGGTTCTTTGACGGCTGGTATGAAAAATTTACGTCGTGTTTTCGGGAACATTGTATCGCGGTTGGGAGGGTGTTGGGGATATTCCAACTTACTAATTAGACTTTCCACTTCTATCAACACTTTGAAATAAGATAATAATTTAAAAAACCATTTTCCTCTATAGTTGTTATTTTATTATGCATTAGTGACGTTTTGGTTGTTCCTGGCGTTGACGACGCACTCCCATGTTGACTCTCTAGTTACAGGCGTGATATTTTTGTTGTTGCGAATGTCTAGGGCCCGTTTATCAAAAGGTAGCCTACCTATTCGTTTGTACGCTATTGATATTAAAATAAAATAGGTTACAAATCTCATAGCGTAGTTATATTTAATATCTGTTATATAATTAGGCACTGAAATCAGTAATCAATACGTTAAAGTCATGTATAACTGGATTGGGTTTTTTCAAAAATTATTCATACCACTTTAGCATACAATTTCATACAATGACGAGCTGAAAAACATTTTGTAGTTGGAACTCATTATAAAATCATACGATTCCTTGTCCAGCATTGTAATATGAATGTGTGTGGTAAATGAACGTTAAAAATTAATTATTATGGATTTACTGCTTTATATTTGTCCAAATTCAATCGCGGGTGACAATATGCACATATTGACATCACAGCCAGCTAAGAACCGTGTGGGAATATATATATATATATCTCCGACGTAAAAATATTTGTCACAAAGATTATTTTTTCTGTCAAAAATTGAACCCGGGCCTGTTTTGCAGACAGAATCACTAAAAACTGGGCCACACAGTCATAGAAGCGCTAGGTTTAGTTTCCTACTTGAATATTACAAAATAAAACCATTGGGTCCTTAATAAGTGTAATTACGGCGCTAAAATGGCTCGAGGGCGCGAACGTTTTAATAAGTAGTATGAAAACTGCGACTAACGATGTTGGGTTTTCCTTTTATATTGATGTTATTTTAATCTTAGGGTTTCGTGTATAAATGACAACCTTTTACACATTTCATATACTGACTCGTGTTATGTGTAATTACCGTTATTTTTGTTATGTATCACTTACCAAAAGTGATAATAATAATAAAGTTTTTATTGATTCCTCACGTCATAATAGTTCGATTATTATGTTAATCTTTCTTTACATTAAGAAATGTGTTTTCAATTATTTTATAGCAATAATTAAAATAGTAAATATAATTAACATTATATTGATAATTAATTAATAATATATTTTAATTGCATCAGAAGTATTAAATCCTAAATATCAAAGTATTCAGATTATAATTATAGATTTGAAGCCATACTTGTTAGTAGTATTTACTTAAGAGTATGTAGTTCATTTAAAAAAATATGTTCTAAGGATGCCCGTTGACGAATTGTTCGTTTAGTACCTTCGACCAAGACAATAATGTTATTGAAATATACGCTTGGATTATAAATTAGGATTGTCTCTTAACACATTTTGAAATTTGTACATTTTTTTATGTCAGGAACAATCAACAAACACGTAGACGAGCCAAAGAAGTCCATGAATTGAAAGGCGTCACCAATATGTTGCCGACTAAAACGAAAACGGGGTTCCCTTTTTTCACAGGCATACAGTATTTTTCAATTTTCAAAACATTTGAACATGATAACCGACTAGATCAAGGGTAGTTGCGGAAAAATATATTATTTCACATAAATTTTTTGAAGTTTGGCGTATTTAAAACCTTTAAGTGGCATATTTTGCATGTCCAAATTTCTGGCGGCGACATTCTACCGACAACTTTTTCCTAGATGATTATAAATATTTTGTTCATTTAAATCTAAAAATTCTCTAAAATTCTAAGTAACGTACCTTTTTATCTAAGATAAAAGGAACAAAAAATTAAGACATATCAAGTTAAATAAACCATAATTTTCATAGCGCTTTTAAGAGTTAATAATGAATGACGTACTGTTTCTAATTTTTTTTATAGGTGTCTCGTCAATAGGTAGCAAAAAAAAATAAAGAAAATCAGACGACAAACTCAGGAGGAAAAGGGGTACAAACAATTCTCTTTATTTATTAATATATATGTCAAACACATTGTTGTCAAACGCCTCGGTCAAACATCTTCACGGGAGGATACTTGGGTAATTCGAGCAGAGTGACGTTTCCCCAAGAATTCACTGTGTTAACAATAATTACCGAAAAAACAGTTCCTAGAAAAGAGAAATTGGTCTTCAGAGTCTCCTGTAGGGTTGAAACACGAGTGTGTCCTGCTATAGACTTGGTCAGTTACTTGAGCTCCGTTGCAGGACGAATTTTGACAAGTGTTGAGTCGCAGTGACAGTGATGTCATTACTCGTGTCACGTGCCGCGTTCCGTTTAGCAACCGTACTTATGATTACCATAGACGATGGAAACACAGCAATAGAGGTTTTCAAATAAAAATTTTCCTTTACTCGCAAGTAAAAAATAGTCAATTTCCATGCACATAGACGGATCTTATTTCGAAATCCATCGGTAAACAAAGGTTTCGGAGAGTCATAAATACTAAATTAAAAGAATCAACATTTTCTAAATTACATACTTTCAAATATCTCCTTATACTTTTAAATGAGAATTAGTTTATTTATGTTAAAAGTATATGTAATAATTATTAATATCTGATGCAATATTATTAATTACATTCGTAAGGTTTTTTAAAACTTAAGAACTCGTACGATAATAATAGGAAACTACAGCTTAAAGTTTCGAAGCGTAGAAATGATCTTGAAAATTTTCCACTACGGCTCACTAATAGTTCTTCCAATGCTCCCGACCGCACTCTATTATAATTAAATGGAATAAACTCAATATTTTTATACCATATTACTTGCACTTTTTATATCGTTATTATTATATCTGCGAATTATACGTTTATACGGAACCTAAAACAAAAAGTTAGTCCACGTATTTTTTACGGTTATTATCGGTCGCAAAGGAGCGATTCAACTTCTATTGTTTTTCGCATGAGGTGTTTTTTCTCCTTTTTATTATTTGAGCGTTGTTCACGGGGAGAGAAATCGTAACAGCCTATTATTATCTCGCTGCTCTGAAAAATACGCTCCTGTGTACACACATTGTGCACACATTGTAGACGAGCTTTTCATTCATTCTTTTTTAGCAGTTTAAAAAGAAGAATAAAATAAAAATTCTGCTGGTTTTTACGTGCATTCCGTATTATTGTTTTCTGTGTTGTTAAATTCTCGGGAGTCTGAGTTGTGATGAAATCAAATTCAGGAAAACACAGTAGTTTTATTACTCAGAGTAGGTGTATAAATGCTTATAGGTTTAACACTCCGATTTTGAACTATAATCTAAAATTCAAGCAACATAGTGCTCGTAGCCGTGTCACTCGTCTGAGTCGCGATAGGTAATGACCACAGAGATTGATCGCTTCCACTTTGTGTCGCTACCGTCACGACATCTAATGCGCGGCTACAAAAATAAAATCCGATATGGAACTATCAATACTAAATAATATTTAAGACTATACAAATAATGTTTAAGGTTTGTATTGGATCAAATTAATAATTTTACTTTTATATTTAGAAAATCGTTACAAAGTGAAGCACCTGTCATGATAATAATCGCCTCACGAATTTCACTATCAGCAAAGGATAATGTAAATAGCCAGCGAAGCTGAAAATTTGAAGTGAATGGTGAATGTTATCTTATTTCATCTGGTTCCCAAAGACCGATTTCTCTATTTTGCCAGTTTAATGTAACCAACCAGCTAAGTCTATACTTTTAATTATCGCGTATAGACTTTTAAATCGAGATTACCAAAAGAAAATCATGTCCCGTGGCGAGATTTTCATGATTTCGTTACTTTTCAGTAATATTAGAAGGTATTTAATATAAAAATCTAATGCTCCTGTACGTTGTTAGCTAAGATCATATTTCTTCTTCAATGTGATACAACGATATGCTACAATATGTATTTATCTTCGAGGCGTTTTCCAGACGTTGCTTGAATCAGTGTTAAATTATATTCCAGAGCTTAAAGATTCCATTTGCCCTCCGCCTGAATGAAACGACATTTTGCACCGGCAGACATTTTCCGCGCATACGTCACGTGAATACAGTTCACATAAAAAAATATTATTATTCAAGTATCACTGTGTTTGATGAATTTATAGTTTTTTAATTGTTAATAGAGGTCTTACTCTGTTCATACGGAACGATGTGTTATTCTTCAAATATGTACATAATCTCTCCCGCCTTGTCAACGTTAACTTCTGTTTCACAACAACAACTTCTGTTTAACAACTTGTGTTTCAAGCAGTTCTGGATCCCACCACTGGTTCCCCACCAAACAAAAGTTAGGACTAACCTGACGGTACACGGTACAAGGTGACGGTGATTTGTTTCATGTGCTATATACGAAGTATGAGGAATAGAAATCCATCTAGTTTGGGGGTTCTACTTGTATTTGAACAAAAGATTCACTACCTTTAAAAAAAACATTATTTATAATGTCACTATTTTTGTTGTCTTTCTATTTACAAATTTTGAGTTGAATTAAACCAACAAACCTTCAAACAAAGATTTTTTGGTTTTCACTATTACCATTTCTTACGTAATACACGTTTGGGACTAAATCAAATTCATTCCACTCGAACTAATCTAAATAATTAATCAAAAACAATCAAGATTGTTATTACGGTAATATTTTACATCGTTCTGCGCGGTTCTGCGGCATTCTGTAATTTTACAGTTCAAAGTTACAGCTGATTCTGTCACTTGTTACTTTTATGGAATCCCATTTGTTTCGTCTTAAAACATATTTGGACAGGAATGTCAAAGGATGTTTATAGTGAGGAGTAATAAAGTACATTTTGAAGGGTGTGTGCTAGAATTGTTCGAATTAATTCCCTCATTGTCATTTCTCTATCGAATAACTCGACGTACTGCGGGTGTACATCCTTATGTACTGAACGTATCGTCTGTATGGACGGCGCTGTTTGCGTCATCATTTATTATGCGCACTGTAAAAGGACTGGAATAATTTGTCCGCGACGGTGCTCTCGGCTACTTACGATGTGGAAGTCTTCAAGAGGAGAGTGAATAGGCTTTTATAAGTTAGTGCATTCTTCATTTAGATTTCATTATTACTTACCATCATTGGGATTGTTGTCAAGCATTAACTTATTGTATGTAAACAAAAATACCTCATTCGATATTCCTTGGCTAGTAGGTATACCGTTTTTGTACATTTTAAAACTCGATTTTGTCTACAATAAAAACTACTGACTGCACCATCTACAGCTTTGATGATACACCAATAACCCGAGCTCACTTCGCAGGGGACATGTGACTGTTATGTTAATAAACGAATTGTTACCGATTCTCACCAGGTGATTATTAAATTTTGCGTATTTACTAGATTCGTAACCCTTCCTTGTACATCAGAACATATTCCTAAACACTGATAAAAAAAACGCGCGTTCCACACGTTAGTGTGCGGTACCGGAATGTGTTTAGCTGCGTACCAGCTAGATATAGAAGCTTCGTTATATTTGGAAACCCCAGTGCTTATTACTGCGCACCCTGATTACTACGCAGCCATCTTCCACTATAATTGGGCCCAGCTTTTTATGTCACTGTTAATTAAACCAATCTGTATGTATCTTTATGGGATTGCCAGGGTTCTATTTAAAATTAGGTGTCTATAAATTTTACACACTATGCGTGCCACTTGTTGGCGACTGTTCATACTTGTCATCAGATAACCGTCTGTTCGTTTCTCGGCTATTGACATAAATATATATTGGGTATTCAGCCGTATCTATCTGGTTTTAAAAGTTTGGTTGGAAAAGTTTTATACAAAAAAAAAATCGCTTCAAAGGCATTGACGCTTTGTTGAACAAATCCAGTTATTAGGTGCCTGAGCGTATCATCTTGTCGCATCAGTTTCATCTGTTCTCCATATCATCTGAACACACAAAACTGCAACCACATATTATATTGTGAACAAAGGAATTAATATTGAATAAATATTTAGTTTTTTTTCATTATCGGGTATATTACATATTCAAAAGAAACTTGGCTTTTCGGGAAAAGTTCCGGGTTTTATGGGATTTTGTTTCTTCTAAAACCCTTTCGGCAGCTATCCGGCGCAAAATGGAAAAGTTCTCCAGTTAACCCAATGCGGCCGTCCCGGAAAAGTCAAAACCCCTCTTAATCTACCACTACTGCGAAATAATTATCTGGATTACAAAGACGATCACGAGCAGCCAGAAGCAATTCAAGTGCTCATAACTGCCACCGCCGGATGCATTCTCAGTTCAATCGTTGCTCGATTCCGTTCGGCAATCTCTTTCTGTTTCTAACAGTTTCGAGGCGGAATTCAAACCTCTTCAGGTTTTCAGGAAACCGTAGATGGTGTTATGATTTGGAAGGTTGGATTTAGAAATAAATAAACAAAGCAGGACAGAAAAAAATGTTTTTTTAGGTAACATCCAATGATATAATTGACTTGCAGTATCTCGGTTAAATTTGTTAAGTTACGGAGTTTGCAGCTAGTTATGTATGATGAAATTCAGTTAATTGTTTTATTTTATGAAATACTTCGTTTTGACATAAAGGTAAAAAACAAGGTAGTAAATCTTAAATTAAAAAAACAAATAAATCTCAAAATCCCAATAACTTTTTAAAATTTATAATTACTAAATAAGCGTTTTGGTTTCGAAGATATTAAAAACGAAAACACAGGATTTAACCATTCCTACTATTACTAAAATTAATAAGCTCAAGGTTTTCAAATACGAAAATATCATCCGATAAGTCCTCAATCATTTATAGGAATATTCATAGTTAGGTCCTTACTTTTCTGAAGGACACCGTAATTATTCTTCGGTTCATTTACAGTCACCCGATATACTCTATCTCATACGAGCCACTTTCGGAATTAACCGTTTTTTTCTAATTCGTTTCATTATATTCTTTTCTGCTTTATTAACCTTATACATCTACGTACACTATTTTGTCCATGATGTTTACAAAAGTGTATTCATGATCTCAATACTATGATACTGTGTCATATATAATACTAATGATACTATGTCAGTAAATGTTTTTACTTTCTTACTTTGTTCTCATTCCGCGCATTGACTCGTGTCCTAGGCAGTACTATGTAACGAAGTGTGTTATTCTCCTGTAAACGTGCAATAAAATCGTTGGAACTACCCAAAACCAAAGGTACCCATTATAGTAACTGCTATTATTAAACAAATACTATTTGGTGACAAGAACGTCTTTTGTATCGTCTGAATTGAATGTTTTATTTATTGTTGCTGTTATTTTGTAGTCTCTATATAAACAATATTTGTATTCTTTTACAGATACTGGTGTTGCTGATTTAGCTATAAGACCTTCATTTAAATTTAGGCTTGATCTACACATTCCGATGTTAAGAATGTATTTAGGAAAATTGTAATTGTCTTTGTTATTTTGTTTTAATGGTACTGGCAATGAAAAACAGTTTGGTATTTTACCATACTGAAATTTACCTTTATCTATATACTTTATATATATATATATTTACCTATATACTTTATATCACCGATGTTCATGGATACTCGTATAGCAAGAAACGGTATCAACGCATTGTCAGCCGAAAAGGAACCGATAAACCAATTTTGTGAAGATTTCCTTGTAGCATCGTGGGACACCGATGTCGCAAAATCGTTCCACAGTTTACACGAGAATGCAAGAAAGAAAGAAAAATTTATTTAGTATCTAAACATAATACTGCAGTATAAATGTTACAAAATGGAGAAGTATAACAGTAGGTAAAGCATGCATTAAAAAATAAAATAAAATAAAAGACAACAAACGCAGTTGAAATATCCAGTAAATGGTGTAAAGAGACGCACTCATCGGAGATCGCTGCTTTTCAGTATTCCCATGCGGGGCGAGCGTGCGAGGGATGTGGGCGGTGCTACCGTGGAGAATTAGTACAAATAACAAAACATGAACACTTTGTACCTCAGTGAAATTTAGGTTCATTTAGTGGGTGCAAACGATAACGTCGTCAAAAGTTAACTGAAGAACGACACCAGGTCAAACACCGTGCTGTGTTCTTAGAGATTGGTAAATCGAAGAGCTCTCCTAAATATTCTGCGTTATATGAATCCTAAAAAACGCACAGGGAGACCACATTTTTCCGTAACCCGAGCGATCCTAAATCGTCTATGAGATTGGGGTCGTTGATAAAATCAACCACTCGTCGCTGGATCCTGTTCAATAGATCCATTTGCCTAGTTGAAGTAGTAGAAGATCCTCGTATTTATGGTATACTGGTAACCCGTCTTTGTTTCGCTTTGGAAATGTTTGCTGGGACAAATCCATTTCTCGGGAACATACTCTTGATTGCGACCCCATAATGTAATTTTCAAATAGACCAAGAATCATCTAAATTCGTTCAGTGATTTTAATTCAATGCATTAACATACAGAAAGTAAGAAAAATAATAAAAAAAAAACATATTTAGGCGTCCAAATCGAAACACAGAAAAGTGAAAATAAATTAAAAAAAAATATACCATGTTTTGTTTCGGTGTCTTACTGTTTAATTATTAGTATCTTTGGGATCCCGTATTACCTGTAGTTACAATATTCTATAAACAATAATTTTTTGCTTCGGCTACAATCAATGCTTAAAAGTTCAAATAGGTTAATTACATATCAAATTTTAAACTTAAAAAAAAAACAATAATTAATACTTATTAATAGTTCACCTTATCTACATACATAGCTAGAAGCTTTGCGTGACGTCATCGTATATCTTCGACTTTCTTTGTTCATAATAAATAGTGAAACCGCTATCTATACTACTGCATATCTGGAAACCATCCATATAAGAGTATATAGATAGAAGAATACAAAAACCGTAAAGGAAGAACGCGGGGTTCATTGCAGAAGGGTGAATTGTACTAGGAATCACAAAGATCCACAATAATGTTTCACAAAATGTTAACACCGGATCGTGATTTGCATTAGAAGCGGTTTTCCTTTTACTGTGCTGATAAGACGTCGTTTTGAAGTTAAAATGAACGCTGAATGAAATTCTTTTATTAAACTTTATACTCTTGAAGCACTGATATAATTAACGTATGATTTATTAACAACTTCTGCAATCTTGTCTTTGAAGATGACTACGGCGTTGAATGAAGTCTTTCAAAGTGCACAAATAACTTTTAATATAGCTGTATCACGATCAAATAGGAATTAAGTAATACTTAAGAATTTCCATGTTCCTGGTTTTTGTTTTCGTTTTTTTCTTTAGCGACATATTACAAAGAATACTTGAATATTATTATTAATACGAGTAGCACCTATAGTTTTGAACTCCATACTGAACTTATTGTGTAGTATAGTTGGTATTAATAACAACTCAATTAAAACAGTGTGCCCTAAACAACAGTGCTATATTTGGATCTGTACAACAAAATAAATAATTACACCTAATATCTACACTTTTTCAAGCACCATTGCAAATAAGTAACTTCAAAGTGGTTGCCAGACCGTGAGAAAATCCATTAGTAGTATTGTCCTGAATTTTTAAGGCGACAAATGACCAGACCATATAAATTTGTAATTAGCTTTGTATATTAAAATAGCTGAAAGGCAGACTACATTATTATTGTTACAAATTAAAATTTCATTCCATACAGGAATTTCGATTAACGGCAAATGTATCGAAATAATAAGAGTTTAATTACATTTCGAATCTTGTTAATGATTATTATATTGGTGCGTTCAGTTGGCTAATGGAATATTGACAGGGATTGACATACTGGTGATCTAGAAAAAAATATTATTATAAATATTTGACATTTTGTAATTAGAATAACATTAAAGCATAGGCAAGCACTAGGATTATCCGTATTGTGTGTGGCATACACAACACAGATATCACAAGCAAACAAGTGTTCTAAACAAACATTTTTTGTCTGCCTACCAGGAGCTGACCCTTAATGTCTTCGCTAAGCAGGCAGGGTTATTACCAAGGAACTGTATAGCTGTTCGTTTATGTCCATAACAGACAAACGAGCAGACGCGCCACCTGATGGTAAGTGGTCACCGTCGCCCATGGACATCAGCAAGACCAAAGGTATCACTGATGCGTTGTTGCCAGGAAACGACGAACGAACGAAGTTATTTGGCAGCTTAACAGGAGGGTAGCATCTAGCCAGGCAGGCTGCTTCACCGAAATATAATATTGATGAATTAATAATAATAATAATAATACTGATAATATAATCCTTACGTGAAAGCCTACCGCTAAGCAGGCTGCCTTCTGTCGCCTGTTATGTTACCGTGTTCTGCCGGCATGGGATGGATTGTGGGGAGTATTCTAGGGCGCCCCAGTGCGGCCAAATTCGTCGATCATCTTCTTATTAATTTTTACTCTGTATTCCCTAATAATATTTGGAATCAACAACAAAATCATATACGCAGATGTTTTGGTAATTAGCAAAATAATGAACTAAACAGAAACGTCTTGTTAAAGACGAAGTCAATCAATTAGTAAACTAATAATATTAACCGAACTTTTCAACAACTATTTCCATTACAAGTCACGATAAATCACGATCCCAGAACGACTACTTCTATTTAAGTTGCTTTGGTAGCCACTATTATCCTCCTAAAAACAAATAACTTTTTCGTTATCATTTGCAGTCATTGGAGACCCCCCAAATATTGGCTGACAATGCGTCGGTAAAACTATTGGTGCTGCAGATGTCCATGGGCTACGGTAATCACTTACCATCATATTGCCCATTGTCATAAATAAATGGATTCATGAATTAATGAATAAATGAACAAGAATGTGAAATTATTTTAAAATAACATTTGTTAGGCTTAAAAACTTGTCGTAGTTAAAATTTTCAATCTTCTCCCTTTAGGTTCACATCACATCAATTAATAATATCAATTTCTTTGATTACTTCAGACGAACGTAAGCGTGGGCTATGAAAACCAATCAAATCCCTTAATTAATCCACAATGATGCAACGTGGTGTAACGTGATAGGCTTTGGCAATAAAAGAACCTGTGTCCTGTTGTAAGCTGGTAATAGGTTGCAATTTCCCAGCAGTTACTGTCTGGCGGTTTCAACATCAGTTGAGAATCTTGATTAGAAACTTGTAGGCACGCCTAATTGTTCGGAACTATTTGCGTAATCTTGTAATTTGCTCCAGTGAAAGCAAACATTGTGAGAAAAACTGCGTCAACGCAAGTTCTCCGTAAAGTAAAGTTGTGTATAATACAAACAAAAATACAATAAGAAATTCACATCTGGGAAGTGTGATGGATTTTAGCGGTTTCACAGTTAAATTTTATAAACTAAGGGCTTTTGAATTTGAATTGAACAGAAGAATGATTAAAATTAAATGGAAAAGTAGAATATCGAATGTCAAAGTTTTACAAATAATTAATGAAGATTTGGAAATTGTGAAAACCGTTAAGAAAAGAAAAAAAACTTATGTTGGACATAGGACATATATACAGGAACAATAAATATAACTTATTAAAATTAATAATTGAAGGCAAAATTAAAGAAAGTAGAGGTCCAGGTAGAAGAAGAATCTCATGGTTTGGAAATATAAGGAACAGGCTGCGGGTTAAAAGTACAGATAAGCTAGTTCTATTCAGAATTCAGATAACGTATCGAGAAATGGTCGCCGACCTCCTTGAAGGAGATGGCGCGTGAAGAAGAAGAAACAGTTAAATTTATAAGGAGTGGTGGCTAGTCAAGTATATGAATAACCTTACCACCAATGACGAGTATGATCGGTTTAAACAGAATTGTACAGAGTTAGACTACCTCCTATACTGTCCACCATAGATTATTTAGTTGTAAAACAAGGTACATCACCAACTGAAGCAGCCTTAGACTCAAAGAAGGAAGAATTCACCAGCACCCCGAAAACGATGTGAGCCCATCAGTTGGACAGTTAAAAATTTTAACAGGGAATCCCAAGTAATTTAACATAATACAAATAGAAATATACCTTTTTACCACAATCGATGCTTACACGCCGTCGCGCCCGTTCCGCCTTAACGACTCATTGTGAAGATTTATTTCTTACATAAACATGGCGTTTGCTTACGACGCTCCAGATCGACAACGGCTTCAACCATTAGCGGTTCTGTCTTGTAAGAAGCTATAAAGTTTCCTAAAGAAGCCATAAAATTTCCCAAAGAATCTATAAAGTTTCCTACTTCAGCTCCAGTACCGAGCCACTAGTAGAGATACGATATTCTTATTTTTTTAATTTTAGCAGAAAGCCTCTTACATGTCTGAATGCTGTCTGTCTGTGCATGTAATACATGACGACTTTTTGCAGTAAATGAGTTTTTTTTTTTAATCAGTATGACAGAAATGGAGCAAACTTGAAATTTATTAAATGCTTGATAAAATTAAATAATATTTGTGTCTTTCCTGGTGACCAATTGTTGACATAATACCACTAGTGTTGATATTTTGAATGGAGATATTTAAGAAAGAAAAAATAATAAACGTTTACATACTCACACTCCCGCGCTAGAATTCCCTGTGTTGCGGGTGGCATGGACATACACTATTATAACACTACAAATACCCATGACCCGAGAACAAACATTTATCTGTCACATAAATGTCTGCCCCAGTCTGAAATCGAACCCGAAACCCCTCGCTCGGCAGGCAGGGTCCCTATGATCCCAGGGGTAGGCTAAGGGGTCGTTGATGTGTATATAAATCGCTAATTATTGTTGTATATTTCAATATGTAGTGCATATAATTATTAATGTTATTTTAAATTTATTTCCGCTTTTTAATACAGTTTTGTAGCTACTGTTTTGTAAGTCGGTTTAATTTAAAAAAAGATGTTTACATGAAACAACAGTGAGGAAAATTATCAATTCTTTCATCAATTAATTAGCCTTCGATTTTAAATCACAAATAAGCCTTGATTATTTTTTTCTTTAATTGTCTTATTTTATTACTTATTTATATAGTTAACGACAACATTAATTGATCATATGTTCACTATGTAACCATGACAATTTTGTTTTGGCATCCCTGTGACAGAAAAAAGCTATCTCAAGAATAATTATTATATTTCATATATATTTTTTAATCCGTACCTTATTGTACCGTACTTGGTACCGTGGCATGCAATATCATAACTTTTTTCATTGGCGTTCAAGCGCACTACCGATTCTTGTCTGTAACAGTCTTTAACTTCTCGTTGGCTTATCAACATTTTCTGCGTTGGCTGGCTCAGGATAATTACTGGATTTCGTGAATAATTAGATTTCGAGATTTGTTTCATTCCGAGGAAAGGCTCTCGCTAATTATTTCGCCGTTCAAATAACTGCTCATGTTTCATTTGGGATTGTTTTTCTCCAACTTGTGGTTTACAAAACAAATTAGCAAACATTGGCAGAGATTGATTTCCTAGTCATTGTTTTTTTGGATAGCGGAATAGAATCAAAACTATTTGTGAATAGGTGGTGGGCAGCTGAGATTCGGTTGGAATTAATTTGATAAAATTAAAACGAGAAAATAACTATTAATTAATTTTTTTTTAATATACTCAGAAAAAAGGGGGTAACGTGAGGCGATTGCAATACGTAAAAGTAAGTAGGTGTGAATGAAACAAAAAAAAATATTTCATCATAGTTTTCAGTTGATCGATTATTTTTTATATTGGAGACTAGCAAAACTGTATACAGCGTATGTCACGCGTTGTCATCGTTAGCAGGGGCAAGCACGTGCGTTACCGGCCTTGAAGCATTCGTTTAATTCTATTTTTAAAGAGGCCTCATATCGTAGCGTGGAGGAAGGGCATTAGTGGAAACCCATTCCGTAGTCCCGAGGTCCGTGTTAGGAGGGAACGCAAAAAATGCACACTAGACCAACGCCACTAATTAAGGTGGCGTGAATGAATCTTTAGGCTTGTAGTGACTTGTGTGGGGAAGGAAGGTAGATGGTATTTTCAAATTGAATAGTTCCTCAGAACACTCAATATTATATAGACTGTATATATAATACACGGGAATTGTATGTTCAAGTCAATACATTTTGCCACTAATGAAAACAGGTCTAACTTTCGGCGTTGATTAACTTCCTAACTTACTGCTGACACGAGCACAGGCTATATGAGTTTTAAAGTTAAATATTTGATCACCTAATACAACATCAGCACTCAATAAGATTTTGCGTAATACATATGTATGTATTAGTTAGCATAGCAGTAGAATAGGCGTAACAGTTAAATCAATTTGACCCTTGTTGTCGTTAGATGGCAATCTTTAAGCCATGTATGCCTTCGGGTGGTTTAGAAATTTTCGACAAATCTAATAGACACTTATTGCTTCACCAATTAGTCTGTAATAGTAAAGGAGAGTACGATAAACCCTTATCAACTAGGAGAATAAACTAAGCTCAGAGCAAGGGCCTTGTAATTGTGTAGAGTAGAAGCTATTCTTTTACATCGTATTCCAGAATTGCCCGATCTAAATCAACAAATACTGTCGGTCTAGGTAGGTAAACTGTCCTATGTTGGGAAACTCTAAAGTCAGCTCTTTTATACCTTAGCGTAGTGTAAATAAATGACACCTCCCCTACAAACACACATACAAGCACGTATCTTTTATTGTCGAGCCTTACGTCGCTTAAAGACGACACACACACACGACACTTAAATAAGACAGTCACATATTATTACATAGATTTGTGACCATATAGAATACAATATCTAACATTACAATGACAATGTCTTTTGCAAAAATCCACTTAGGATTAGTTCTACACCAACTCACAGCTGCTGTCATTTGCAGAGCAAGAGAATCTATTTGAATAGGTCTAGAGAATACTGCCTGACGCTGGGTCAGCGCGGATCCAGGCTGAGGTTAGAGGCCAACTCTTTGACACTTGAGTATTTATGCTGCTCACTGGCCTCTAATGTATGTAGCTTACCGATTGTTATTTGATATTGAAGCCAGGATTGATGGCTTAATATGCTTTCTGTCGCACGGAAACTCTCAAAATCCTTTACCACTAGGAACCATCCACCCAACTACAGACCCCGTCAGAAGTTGTTTGATTCGGCCGATCGCTGAAGATCTTCTCTCTTTGGGCTATTTATTGACGCTACATAGTACATTTGATTGGCGTCTGTAGTTGGTAAAACTAACAAATTATTAGATTTTTACCGAATGTCACGATCTTAAAATTTTACACTTGGTAAGATATTAATTATGAATTAATACGACCGTTGGTAGAACACAGAATATTGTCGCTGACATAACAGAGTTTGATCTGACACGAACAAGTATAACATTCCATTACCAGTATTATAACAGAACAAATTCTCATGGAAGCTGTAGTGACACACACGACAAAATACTCCTACGGAGATGTGCGAGCTTAATTTAATTAACGTAATTGAATTTCAGCAAAGTGATTGACGATAATTGAGAAAATAATCTTACAACGAAAAGGTGGAGCGTAATCTCCTCGCTTTTATGTTTCAGAGGAAATATGAGTGGTAGCTTATATAACACTATATTAACATTCTGAGCTGATATTGCTACCACGCGTATTGATGGATGAAACATATTCTCAAACGGAGAGGCTTAGGGCCATTTGATGTTTGGCATTGTATTGACGGTAGTTAATCGGTTAGTGTGGAGAAGTGAGTATTAACTACGAATGGGGCGGGGCGTCTTAGGAAATCAACCACGCGTTTATTTTAATTTTTAACTCCTACGTTATAGGTTTTTTTTTTATAATGTCTCGTTGTGTATCTCGGCGCGTGGTTGCGAGGTTCTATCGTTGGTAAAAGTAGTAGACAATTATAAATATCACTCTATTCAGTATCACAGCACATGACAACTCCACTTTAATTCACTGCTAAATTTCGCTACATCTAAATGTTAATATAATAATTAATTTCATTATTAAATAATATTTTAATTCGTTACTATTAAATAACCAAACTAAAAATAATTCAAGGGTGCTCAAATTTTTCACAAGATGGCGCTCTGTTACCGGTGCGCTGATATATAAGTACGTTCTTAAAATAACTTCTCTTTAAATATAAATATATTGATTTCCCAAAGTTTCAAATAAAAAATTGTGTTATATGAACAAAGAAATGGACAGTTGGACTAAACAATTGATAAACAAACCAACGAACACACACGAGTAAATAATACGGTCTCTATATTTGTCATTTGCCCTTAAAACCCCTGAAAGTGACCAATACAGCGTCCGCGTAACGGAGGCACATGTGCCTATTTTATGTTGACCTTGTTGTACTTTGCTTTGTCTTTGTGGAGACCAAGTTCGAATTCGGTTCAAATACAAAACAAGATACTGTATCAAACTTTAGTACACGTGAGAGTTGATTTGTTGTGATTCCCACCGAAGTGCCGTGGGTTTATATGTGTAATGTCAACAAAGGAATAATACAGGTCGTGCCACGAGTCGTGCTAATTGCGAGTGCTAAATAAATTTAATAGTAAATTTAGCCCAAAGCCGATTGCTTTAGTTAAATAAAATAATAAACATTTTTAATATAAACATTGTGTTACATATAATGTAAATAAATAGTTACGAGGTAAAAACGAAAAGCGTCGAAAAATAATAATGTAGAAATATAATCGTATTTATCTATAATCGTATTTACTGTGAATCACCCACAGAAAAAAATAGTTAAACTGTATTATATGTTGCAGTATATTGTATTTTATGTTATTTAGTCTATTGTAAACAATACAGTAGACCAAAATACGATTAAATCTGTATATCATGCAAATCAATTTTTATAGCCCTCGCTTCGCTTCTGAAAAGTTACACGTTAAGATACGAAATAGCATATGCATGTTTTTGAACTGGGGTTTTCACATTTTGTGAATTAGAAATTTATTAATTTAAAACTTTTTTATTTATGAACTTTTTTATTTATTTACGCAATTTATATTGTGACTAATACATGTTGTGTGATGTTGTAATCGTAACTAGTACGAACAAGACACAAAAGGACGAAAGAAAGGCCAAGATCATGAAACATTGCCTATAAAATTGTTAATCTATACTACTATATAAACGTACAGTCTCTCTGTCTGTACATTCAATTTTTTCGTTAAATTTCATGAGAAAAAAATCGTTTTATGACTCAGTGATATCAATTTGTCAATTTTGAATATTTTTGTCTTTCTGTCTGTCTGTATGTCCCGTTATAACTCAGGAACGGCTTGATCGATCTTAATGAAAATTGATATGGAAGCAGAACACGTGATTACACAGATGACAGGCTGTATAATGTAAACCATGGTTGCACAGACTTATGAAGACTAGGGGCCACTCGGGCAAATCATGAACTGATGGCGGGCCGGCCGCCAGAAGTATAGGTAATTAAAGACAATAAAGAATTGATAATAATTTATTAAAATTCAAAAAGAATTTATTAATTTGAAGCGTGGCACTGCATAGTGCTTACAATCTTTTTTTATATTTGGCTCAAATTTACTTGTAGCAACACGTAAAACTGCTTCCAAACTTTCATTTGCAAGGCGGTTTCGATTTTTTGTTTTATTATTATTTAGTATTGAAAAAGTTTGTTCACATATATAGGTGTTCACATATAAGCTGGTACATTTCAGAGCGTTTATGCGCAACTTTTCGAACATATTTTTTTTTGGTTTTATTCTGGAATAGAATTAAATATTCTTCGAATGTACGAGAGTATTATTTTTGCTGTCGGCGGGCCACCAGTATTCGACCGGCGGGCCGCATGCGGCCCGCGGGTCGCGGTCTGTGCATCCATGATGTAAACCAATTCATAATTAATCGTTTAACCCGAACGAACTCGGAGGGAGCGCTAGTATACTAATAAGAACATCATAGCGAAGTCAAATCGTAAATGAAATTAACAAAAAACTTTGGTAGCTAGGTATATACCATATAATCGCACCCTTAGAATGAAAGGGACTTAACTTAAAAAATTGCAATTTATGGGAAATGATGAAGAAAGTTTTAAAAAATGTATGGTCTTGAGTAAATTTAAAGAGACTGATGTATGAGGTTTTCCCTTTTTCCCTTTCTCACTCATAATACGGGCTCTTTTTCACTATGGGTTTTTAGAGTAGGCTTTTTTAAGTAAATTTATAGTAAAATCTGGAATTTCAGGAATTTTGAGTTAAGTCACTTTCATTCTAAAGGTGCGATATTTACTATACTTTTTTTGTAAGTACCATGT
Source organism: Megathymus violae (assembly GCA_003671415.1). Lineage (NCBI taxonomy): Eukaryota > Metazoa > Arthropoda > Insecta > Lepidoptera > Hesperiidae > Megathymus > Megathymus violae. The sequence goes on along the minus strand of PDGT01000017.1, from coordinate 1,871,525 downwards.
TTCTGTGGCAACACACGGAAACCTTTATATTTGACAGATTTATTGGTTTGAACATTTATCATAAGAATACTGTTTTAATAAGCTGGGCTGTGTAATAATTTGCTTCTACCAATAAAGTGGCTACTCGAGACTGGATCAAACGATACCACAATACAATACAATGGTCGCTGATTCGTCAATTGAGACCAATATATACATCACACAAGTATAATGATAGCCTAGTTAGTGGTTCGAACTTTGTCACAGTCGCGCATCTCTAACTATTCAAATTAGGTGTCTATTCAAATTTAATTATCAATTACTTGGTAAACCATTGGAAGTATACCTGTTCATCTAAAAGTTCACCATAAAGATCTCGAAGGTGAAATCTGCTTATCAAGTCATGGTATGTTTTCGACGCAACAGTGAAACATTTGATGATATCGCTCACATAATTTGTAATAAACATGCCTCAGTAATTAGTCTAGCACACTGTCAGCCCATTTTCATTCATTCAGCTCTCGACTACAAGCAAGCAATCAGATTTGGTATTTCTAGACGTTTGATTGCATATAGCTGTTGCATAATTAAATCGGATCGCTTAAGATGGAATCGAACTTCGAACACCGATCCTTAAAAGGGGGAAAAGGGCAGATCGGTGACCGATATACAAAATGACGCTTATTTATGTATTTTGATTCTTTTTCGGAAAAAACTAACTGTTTCATCGCTGGCATCAGGTATCAGGCTCTTAGAATTGGAGTGATGAATGCCGTAGTCCACGGCCAAGGTTGGTGCAGACTTCACATACTTTTGAAGATATTATAGAGGACTCTCATGTTTGCTAACAATAGTTTTTTTCCGTTGAAACTTACTAATGTATAACTAATATGCGAGTTTTTATATATTTTTCATAGCAAAAAGCAAAAAATAGCGAAAGAACTACGCCATACGCTAAGAAATAGTACCTAGATTGTTTTAAATTAATTTATTACTTTTTTATTTATGCACGGATTGCAATGAAACAAACTTTAAACCTCAGGTGACGCTTATTGCAATACATTAGTGAAAACAGTAATGAAGTCGGATAAGCCGTTTCTGAGATTAATTGCATTTATTGTATTGTACTGTACCGTACCGTACCGTACCGTACTGTATTCTATTGTATTAAAGCAGTGGTATCCTAGTGGTTTGAACATATGCTTACCGCTCGGCGGGTCCAAATTCCAACGCTGCACGCATATCTAATATTCAATAGGTTTGTACGTATAAGAAAACTGTTTTCGCTTACTTCTATAAACTAAAGTATTGTCAGGAAATTGCTAACGTGAGACTTTTGTGTGAGAATAAAAAAGGAAGTTTAAGAATTCTGAGAAAACGGACCCTGATGATGTCTTAGCTGTGTCGTGATGCTGTATGTTGATTGAAAAGTACATTGAGCTCGTTGCCAACATCACGTGAAAATTGTCAGCCACTTGATATTTCCTCTGAATCTGAAATGAAAGTCGATGAATGTCAATCTCGCTGATCCGGTTCAAACATACGAATATTATATTCCTGATGCGACGGGTGATGTATCCGATTCATACGTATCACGGATTTACTTTCCATTAATATATCTAATATTATTGACAAGTGTTGTCGGGATTTGTTACAAAAAATATATATGTATTAATGTATATGAATCAAAAGTTTGCTATCATTTGTTATGTAATCCTTTACAGAACTGGAAATGATTGGAAATCGTTGCAATGAAATTTAACACGTATAAACGTTGTTGTAATTAGTTTCGAAACAGATTGGCTATTGCGATGAGAAAATTATTGAAATATGCAAGTATTAACACATAATTTAAAGAATTTATTCAGAGAATGAATGAGTTAATATTAGAATGAAAGAGAGAACATAGTCACAACACACACGAAAGGAAGTAAACATAGATACCTAACTATAATCATATATATAAACCTGAGATAATATCAGATTTAAAATAAGTTTTACAAAGTCCATCAATTTTTAAATTCACCATTACATATTGTGTTCGCGTTTTAGTGCAAAGTAGGTGATGCCAAGTTAATTACGATGGATGTCAGCAATGTCACATTTTTCCAGTTCATAAATAATATCGGATACCAAACATTAACCTATCCTCAAACCTGGGACACTTCGCTTCGACGGTAACGTCATAACCAACAAACCTACAGAATCTTAACAATGTGATTTATAGTTGTGTACACATACATGAATCAATAATCAAAGTTTTAATTGCATCAGCTTTCAACATACTCATAGTGACAAGTGGTTACGCCAATCACTCTTCTGTTTATCCGCTTTAATTATCAGTGATCCGACCCGTATCCGGTACTCATTTCACTGACGTTATTTCCAACTCGTGTCGAAAAAGACAGGGTATAATTGAACGTTTTCAGTTCAGTGTTAATTGAAAAATCTGGTACGTGTTTATGACGCGAGCAAATAAACCTAGCTTAGGTTTATTTTATTTTTTACTGGCAATATAATTAAGAACTCATTAGAATTATGATTAAGAAAAAGATTCTCATAAAAAATATTATAAAGAAGCATTCATCGTGGCGACCTCTTGGTCACTTGGCCTTGATCTTGGTCACGGTGACATCAGGTCGAACCATGTTATTGTTTGACGTCTATTGACGTAAAAGATGCTTAAATTATATAATAAGCTAGCAAAGCCGCGCTCGCTTCGCTTCAGAAAAACTACCGGTTAAACCGTTTCTGAAATTAGCCCGCATAAATGCTCAGACAAACATATACAAATTCTAATAACTATTGTTTTAGGATCTATTGAGTGAATAAAGGCCCCTAATATAAGGTTTTTCTCATATATTCTTCATGTACAGAAAGTGATCAAATAAACTATTATTATATGTATAGATGACAACTCCAGATTAAAATAAATTCCAGATGGGGCTAACCCTTAGAAACTAATATCGAACAGGACGACAGAAAGGATTATCCTTCACAGTTCCAAAAGAACTGAAAACAATTTCAAATGAGGTACCTGAAATAATAATTAACTTCACAGAGCCCCAAAAGGATTATAATTAACCTTAAATAGGACCATAAGAGGATTATGACCATCCCCAAACAGTCAAAAGTAATTAAAACCATCCTTTCACTGACATTCACAGTTTTAACACTGGAAATAAGGGAAAAACGTACCAAGACTAGGCTTTGGTAAAATTTGTGAATCATTTATGGGGAGATGTGTAGCGAATTGTAATAAAACTAATCGAATGATTTAATGAAAACTCAAAGCAGGCTGAAAACAGCCTCAAAAAATCGCTCAACGACCGTTTCTACTAAAGAAGAAGTACAAATGTAACTTTGTTAAATATTTAGTGCATCTGGGTTTCCGACACGTTTTGTCTCACGTCATCTCTTTTATTATTTTTGTCCAATGTAATTTAGCAGCATAAGACCTTCGATTGGAGACTATATCACCACGAATCGAGATTAGACCGTTATGGTGAAGTAAATTCCAGATATGTTGAGTGAGCTTATGGGTTGAAGTCATACCAAGGCATGCTTATGTGAACTTACTAATAAATATACAGATATTGGTTTAAATTTACTAGGTAACTCCAAATAAAAGTTGCCCTATATTATTCTCACTCACTTCAAACAATATGTTAACCTACTTTCTCTTATAATAAAACCTAAAAGCTTAGCTAGAACGGCATTAAAACTTTTTCCGTCTTTGTAAACTTGTAATAGAAGTAAAGAGGGAGAAAATAAAACTGTTCTAATGGCTGCGAAGTTAGTCAAGTTATTTATATGCAAAAGAGGATACAATTTTGTATGAACATTGGCCAAACTTACTATAGGGATGTTATGAATAAGTGAAATTTCACTCTCACAACCCTGGAGTTATGGGCCCGTCTCTTCTCTTGGAAAGCGACGAAGACGTATATGATAATGATGATGATAAAACAAATATCTGTGTCCAGAGCTGGATAGGTACAGAGCCCAGCACAAGGAATTTGATTTTTTTTATTTTGTTTCCGCTTCAAATCATCCGCAGTCCACTGCAGTTCACGGGTTCATTCTGGAAATTGACAACGCCTGGAACGTACTCTGCCATGTTTGTCCAATATTGGAAGATTTTATGCCAACTAAGAGTCTTCGAGATGGCTTAACAACAGCTATCTAACGATAACAACCATGTTCGATGTCTTGTCAAACACAGAAATGCTCAAGCAATTTTTCTTCTAACGGTCACCCATCCATCTAGTAACATTTCCAGCAATTACTTAACTCGGTCGAATGCTTATGATCGACATAAGACAGGTATAAGAGCTTCCGCGAATAAATTGCATGTATTTCTTATCTTCCTCATGCCTACTCTGTCTTCATCAATCAAGGTTTCGTTCAGGTCACAGTACAGTTATTGCCCTACTTAAATAACTGAAGATATCCTTATGTACGTTTTTACCTTCGCAATCGATTTTTACCTTTGCTCATCCTTTGAGTGTAGCATGGAGGTCACACCCGTAAACTCTACTGTTTCCTTCAAATAAGTCCAGCTTTTATTTTTATTCCTTTTCAGTTAGTTAGTTATTTAGGTTGTGAAGCTCGCTAGCTTTTACTGTAAGAGATTCTGAAAAGTTCTTGATATTTAAAAAATCGCGTCACAAATATCTACTTAGCTAACGCTTGATGACAATGATGAATCTAATTGGAATATCTATAAAATAGACATGTATTTTTAATATAATGTTATATAGTATGTGTTTCAAATCAACTATGTATTTGACATATATGTATATAATTATTTAGGTACCCACTAAGTTCGCATAACTTTATCTCTTTTTGGGCCTACTGGAAGAAATTTCTGATTAGTAATAAATAAAAAGCAAAGTAAATATAGAAAACAACATATGTATAACAAACATAACGAAATTTTTATATATATTTTGTTTTCTGTAATTTTATTGTGTGTACAAAATAAATAAAAAAATTATGATTTCTATTTGCTGCAATATCTGATATAAAAGTAAGGCTTCATGCAATCAGGTAATTTAATCATGATGAACCAAAGTAATTTAATCATGATAACCAAAGGCTGCAACATTTTAACGTACTACCGTAATAGCGTTTCCTATCAAAAAATTAAATCCTATTAAAAAAATAAAGGCACGAGTTTCTGAAACAAGTTCAGCATGTTATTCTGTTGTGGATTATTTAAGAAAATGTTAATGAAATAGTCGATATTTCAATTACCAAAACAAACGGTGTTTACTCGCTGTATATTATAAAATGAGGCTTTCCATCTCAATTCTCAACATTTAAGCATTCAGATACTCATCTCTTACCTTATTAGTTTGAATGTCGGGGACTCTCTGCGAGAGGCAATCGGGGAAGAAGGTAGGAATTGGTCTATCAAGAGATTCTTAAGTAATCATGATCCACGTAATTGATGAAATATCGGTGAAAAATACAAACATCGCGGGTATATAAATATTTGTCACAGAAGTACTGATTTATCAAAATGACAAGTTTGTAACAGGGTTCAACGTTGAGTTGACAAAAGTTTGTTGGTTCTGATAAAAAAATGAGATAATAACTTGGAGTATAATAAGTTTGAAATGATGAAGCGTTACAACGGTTGACAGATTGTCAAGATTGCGTTGCCTGTCACGTTTTTCTTCTCAACTTTTTCGCTGTCTCGCTCTTTTATACACACGCATTTTTTGTAACATTTCATTTTTCTCATTTTCGTTCCCGTCTCAAACTTGATTTAAAATATTTAGTATTAAAAGCAGTTTAATACCAACGACTTAATTACACTTTATAGTTATCCCAGAAAATAATAATCTGGTGGAATTGTGCTTATACCGGGACATAACTATTAGCACCAATTCTTGGCAACACAGGTCGCTGTACACGTTTATGACTTTCGCGTCAGGAATTTGTTATTGCGTCGTTTACTTTCGCAAATAATTACACTAAACCCCTGTTATCTCGGCCTTTACGCCACCCAGAATCACTTAGGCCGCCGGCAGATTTTCGTCTTGTTTCTGATATTTATTTCTAAATATTGAAAGAATCAACTTTGTAATATCAATTATTTTAACGTTATATTAAATTTTCTCTTGAAAATTTCTGTCATCTTATTAATCATTTAGCAAATTCAACATTTAAAAGATTACTGGAAATAGTTTAGAGCGTACGAAATTAAGTGGTAAACTGAAATTAGTATATACTTCAATTAAAACTTCCAAAATAGTTTTTTTTATAATTTTAATGACTAGCGAAAATGTAGACGGGCCATCTGATATTACGAGGTAACGTTTTTATTGTCAATCACTTTTCAGTTCATTTTTATTTATTTGCCAAACTTATTATTTAACTAAAAATTGCTTTAATTTGTACTGTAACAAATACTGTTAGAAGATTAAACTTGTGATCTCAATCGCTACAAACAGTTTTCGAGTCGCAAAACACATCCAAATTATTATCTCGAATTTCATCCCTAGTGTATCTTTCAGTAATCGAACTTCTGAAAGACCTATTGATATTATAATAACACAAAAGATGAATTGAAAGCTTGTCTTGAAGCTCGATAAGATGGTTCAAAGATAATTCAAGTACTTATTAACAAATTCATAATTGAAAAAACTTATATTCATATTTCTGAAGCCGTATTACCGTAGTGGTTGTAGTCGATCTCCTGCACATGTATGTGTTACAAAGTATTTATGACTTGTGTCGATGAGTAATGATGATAATAATATTTAGATTAATATTTTTATTATGTTTACGTGATCAACAAATTGGCACAATAATATTTGAAACGATGCGTAACTATGTAGCAGTGATCTGTTTTAAGGTTTCCGACAGAAATCTTTAGTGAACTTTAGTTTCTCATTGTGGATGTGACACGATGTTGCATAAATCGACAAATTTCACACACAAATAAAATACACACTTATTTCTCGCGAGCTACGAGTAATTAATTACTTGATTGTTACTGTTTTTCATAGTTTCAACGTTTACGTGATTATGATTTTAATTATGCGGTATCATTTACCAGTCTTTTAAATTGTACCGCAGCCATTGTATTAACGTCAACTTTGTGTTACATATGTAAAATATGCAATAAGTAAACAAAAGACCAGACGAGTGCCGATACGGCGCCACTGGAGAATGGAGCGATCGTCGTGATTCTGGAAGGGTTCCTGTCAGGATGTTATAACACCGAGAAACTGACGAGGGTATTTAGAAATTTTTTTACTGATCTAATAATAAAATTGTAACAAGGCTGAATCTGTCCATCGAATATTTTTTTGTAATTTTAAAGTGAGCAGACTTTGTCATGGAGGTAGAGTTTGTATTAGAATTTTTGCCCGTCTATATGTCTGAACATGTGTAACACCAAAACCACTGAATGATATTAGATGATTTTTTGCATATTTAGAACTTATATTCTTGGGAAATAGATCTCTTCTCACAGAATATTCCAAGGCGATTGCGGTTCCTAGTGTTCTTATAAAAGGCGATTAACACCAATAAGACTACTGGTCCATTACTTTAGGAATAACCGATAAATAAGCAGTTAACCCGTCTGTTAGTAAGTGGTTGCTGTAGCCACACACATTCATAGCACCTGGAGCATCACAGAATCATTATATTTTATGTTAAATCTCTCTATCTATCATATTAAATCTCTAGAATCGCAACCAATACAAGTACTACAAAGCATGCACCGTGATTGAAAAAGGTGGTAGAGAGCTTAGACTTGGATTGGGCAGAGATGTTAGGCTTGTAAATAACACTGAATAGATTTCACATTTTTAATAATAGAAAGTAGTCCCTCTCCCTCTCCTTGTAAGAGGAGAGCCGGGTCCAACAGTGAGACAATAATAGGCTCTAATCAATCATGAATAATAGAAATTGTCGTATAGTCGTCCCTTTGTAATCAGCCTAACACTAAAAATGATGCAAGCTTCATTGTTACAGTGGAATCGATCTGACTTTGTCGCTGTTTTATTTCGACAATCATGTTTCCTACCCATTGTACAAGGATATATGGAAAATGTTAAGTGAAGAATTTTATACAATATGTAGTTTTAGCGAAATACCTCGAGATATATTAAAAAACAGACAAAATAACCTAGCCTAGATTCAGTTCACCAAAATCAGCATATTAAACAAACTGATTTGTTGCACAATTACGGAATATCAAAAATGGCTCACGTGTACCGACTCCTTCGAACCGTCCTCACCGGGCACTGCCAAGAAATTGAATGAGTACATCCACCTACCCTCCTTTTATAGGTTTAGTCGGTAAAGTGTTTTATCATTTGAAGGGGGGTATTGCTTATAGTAGTATAATTTCCAATTTATTGTTAATAAAATAAATATTATTGAATATAATCTCAGATCAAGGTAGTATTGGGGGATTGGCGTGGTCATTTAAGACAATCACAAAATACCGCGGGACAATTATTTATCCGTTAAAAACGTTTTAGCTCTGGCCGGAAATCGAACTCGGGTTGCTTCAGCCAGTACGTGTAGTCACCACCAACAGAATTACTAAATATAGTCATGTGTTCTAATACTAGTAACTCAATTTTCCTTCGATTTAGGGAAACGTAATCCGATGTTAAAATTTCACGAATGATACTGTTATAGGGTTTTGTAGGCAAATAAATAACATAAACGCAACCATAATAATTTTGTTTGGTGCGATTGTCTATCTGTCCGTATATCACGATAATTTTACATGAAGGCTGTTGATACTACACAAACTAAATGATAACTAGATCTATTTTATTCATCGCTATTCACGGAACAGTAAAATTATTAATAAAAAAATTTATTAGGGATGGCATTCTGTCTATGGATAGAACTGATAAGAAAATCTGTGTATAAAGAAATTCTTCAGTTACAGTAAAAAAAAGTTGGCCGTCACGGAACACATTAAAATTGGCATCTCTAATCGACACGAATCACCTGATGGAAAAACCACGTCACATTGAATGATAGTCAGCTACTCAGCTGACACCAATTTTTTTTTAATGTTAATAGCCGACAAACGAGCAGCTGAGCCTACTGATGGTAAGTGGTCACCGTCGCCCGTGGACATCAACAAGACCAAATGTATCACCGATGCGTTGTCGGCCGGGAAATGAGAAGGTAAGAAAGAAAGTACTGACTCTCAAGCCCCCAGCCGGAACACGAGTTGTTTGGCGGCTGACTCAAGCAGAAGCTAGCCAGGCAGGCTTCACGGAAAGATAATAATACCAGTAATAATATTAACGACTTAATAATAATACTGATAATATAATCTATATGCGAAGCCCTACCACCAAGCAGGCCGGCTTCTGTCGCCTCTTACGACACCCTGTTCTGCCAGCATGGGATTGAGGGGAGTATTCTAAGCCGCCCCAATACGGCGCTAAAATTTTCTTGATCTTCACCGTCACTGCTTGATGATGAATCAGATTATGCTAAAAAAGGCCTTATTAATAACCTACTTCCCTTAAAAGTTTATAACTGTCATATGTAAAAGAAGATAGGTAACAACATATAGATAAAAAGTAGTAGTAGAAGCTGGCTGAATTATATAGGACCACCCTGGACATTATAACAATCATTTTGCATTATTTTCTGAAATTTTATTCACGTTTTGCTTTAAAACTTTATAAATATAAAATTAAAATGAACTACAATTAAAACATTACAATTATTTGCTGAGTTCGTCTAAAAACTATTTTCCGAATTTAATGAAGATCAGATCAATGGTTTGATAGTTATCTATTGTCCAAGGTAATTTGGAGTATTTCCCTAAGTCAAATACCTGCCACTCGAACAAAGTACTGGAAACTAACTAGAAATAGATCGTTGATTAAATGATGACAACTAAGTTAATGTATATAAAATATGTGAGCAAACACAATTTACTTAAATATTACTTACAATTATGATTTGAAATCTCTTCTGTTTCATTCATATCATTGATGACGGCAGTGAGAGCATTACCGTTGTTGTCTTTATCCAAACTCTCTTCAAACAATAGTATTGTTACGTGTCAGGATCCGTAGATTCGTAAAATGCTAAAGTAATTCCGCAGAGACTTTATTTCACTTCACAATCCCAGTTGCACTCGTAGATCGCAGGTATTCGATTCGTAGGGAGAGAGAACTCTTCACTTCGTATCCTGGGAAGCGAATGCCCCGTGGCCGACCCTGCCCGCTATTTATATCGATTTCCGGGCTTCCAAATCCTTCCACGACCTTCGTGAAAGTCAATAACAGCAACAGTTCCCGGAAATCGACATAACAATAGCGGGTCAGGTAAACAACCTTTCGGCAATGTATGTCAATCTCACCCGTTTTGCCTAAAGCATAAGGGCGAGATTGGCCTGAAGTGTCCCAAGTAGTTTTTATTACTACCTGGGTTTCACTTTTATTGTCTCTCTGGAATTGTCTATTGTCTCTCTTTTATTGTTCTCACTGGAAGGGTCGGCCACCCTTCCAGAAGCTTTGTAAACATGCCGACTTTCTCTTATCGGCTGTTCTTAGAGAAGCTTCGTAACAGTATTTCTAAGGCTACGGTCGAAATTTTTCTGTCTTTATCCCAAAACACCGTCACATAGTTATTTTGAATTTTTCTTACTGTTCCCCAACAAAAACTAGTATCGTAATCATCCCCAAAATGTTGATTAGTCCACAGTAATAATTATGTTCTTGGAATAAAAACAAGGGCAGTTCTTTAGACATACTTAACGATGCCCAACGGCAATTCTAATTATTTTCTACTCTACATTTACTACCAGAACTGCTAACTATTTTATAACTCTATATTTTAAACCCTTTAATGCCCATTTATCGTTCATCGGAATCTCTTTGTACCAATATATCTCGATGGCTATCGACTTAACCATAATTGGATTACTTTCTATGGGAATTCACCGTTATTCAGGATTTCGCTGAGATAGTGTCTGGTGAAATTTATTACTGATATTTATTGTTAAATATTTGCAGTCTGAAGATTCGAGTGTCCGTTGTCGTCTAAAGAAGTTATTGGTTTGTGGTGAGGGCTATTAAATGATTTATTTCATCAATTTTTTACTTCTACTAATACTAAAGGAGACGATTATGTTATAAGTCGTCACCGGTAGAGATCTACCCAGGAAATCACCGACAAAGCAAATATATTGCATGAATATGAACCTCAACCAGTCGAGTTGTTAAGAAGATATACTACAAGATACATATATAAGTAACATATTATTAACAGAAGCACCTACCATTACAGTTAACAATAAGTTTAAAATTATAAAGATTTCAATTATTAATGTTCAAATATTCCTGTAGGTAAAATGATAAAATGAAAATTTGTCTTGTCCTTAACGACTCCATCTATTCTTGAATTCAAGCTGATCTAATCTAATGGATGAAGCAATTGCTCTAGGATACCAATGTTGGAGACCATATGGTTCCTATACCACCTGTCAAACATCTTTAAGCGATAGTGACCATTCATTATCAGTCAGCCCGTCTACCCGTGTAAATAAATATTTATACAAAAACCTAGGGCACACATTAAAATTAGCAGACATTATTGTAATTTGACTTTATTTCTGGAACTTCCCGGTTTAAGGCTGCACTGAAAATCAGCAATAGAGATATGTGCTGAAAGACTGCGTTGAGACCTATTTGTGAGGTGATGCTGCAGTGTGCAGTCGTTTATTTATAGCTATCAAGTTTTTTATTTCATTACTTTTAAGACTCCCGTTTAGCAGTATTATTTCCAAATTTATAATAATATGTAATTAATGTTATAGCCGAAAGTAATGTTAATCGCCGTAAGTACGATCTGATTTGAAACGGAACCAATTTATTTCTTAGTTGCTAATGTTTAAAACGATATCTTTTCAGTTTCTTTTTAACTTCTCCTTTGCGTTCCTGTGGGACTGGTACCTTCGTAAGATTTTCGCATATTTCATAGTCGTACGTCAAGTAAAATCGTTGGTAACGAGCGCCCGTTTACGAATGGGAGCCGGGGGTATAAGAAAGTTATGTGTTACAGGTCTTAGGTTGCATATTAGGGTTTGAAATATTATGTTACCTTTACATAGGTACAGGTAGTTATTTTGCAACCGTGGAATCAAAAAATATAGTTTGCATGTATATTTTTAAACTGTGTATATTTTTGCTCCGTTCTCAACGAAGCACTTTGCTACAATTCTTCTTCTTCACGTGCCATCTCTATCAAGGAGGTCGGCGACCATTTGTCGTTACGTCTTTATATCAACAGTCATATAAAGTAGCTTATCTGTGCTTTTACCTCGCAGCCAGTCCCTTATATTTCCAATCGATGAGATTCTTCTTCTACCTGGACTTCTACTTCCTTTAATTTTAATAAGTTATATAAATTGTTCCTGTATATATGTCCAAAATAATATAATTAAGGATTGGAATAACTTTCCCGCGTCGATGTTCCACCTTCTTACAATGTGGGAGTCTTCAAGAGAAGAGTGAATAGGCTCTTATAAGTTAGCGCGTTCAACATCTTAAGACTTCATCACTACTTTCCATCAGGTGGGGTTGTTCTCAAGCATTAACTTATTCTATGTGAAAAATAGGCTGTTTTTCTTTTCTTGGCAGTTTTCACAATTTCCAAATTTTTATTAATTATTTGTAAAACTTTGACATTCGATATTCAACTTTTCTACTTAATTTTAAGCATTCTTCTGTATATCCACATTTCAAAAGCTCTCAATTTATCAATTGACTTCTTTTTCAGTGGCCAACTTTCGGAACCATACATAAGAATTGGAAGAATATAACATTTAACTATTCTCCACCACAATTTTAAGCAAATTTTTCTGTTAGTCAATAGTTTCTTCATGTTCTGAAAGGTGTTTCTGGCGATTTCAATTCTTATTTTAATTTTCATGATCCGGTTCCCAGTCTTCATTTAACCAACAACCAAGATATTTGTATTTATTAACTCCTTCTATAGAATAATTTCTCAATCGCAGAATTGCTGACTAATTTAAATTTTTACCAACAATCATGAATTTAGTCTTAGTTGTATTAATTTTGAGTCCGTATTCCAATAGTACCAGATTCAATTTTTGAAGCATAATTTGAAGGTCATTTAGGCTTTCTGCCAAAAAGACGGTATCATCTGCATAAGAAATGTTCTGTATCAGTTTACCATTTACCCGAATGCCCAGGTCAAGTTCTTCGAAAGGTTTTAGAAAATAGTTTCAGAGTATATACTCTGTTAACATATGTTAAATAGACATGGGGAAAGGATACTACCTTGTCTCACTCTCTTTTCTATTTTAACTTCTTTAGTCAATTTGTTATTAGTTTTTATCATTGCTTTTTGTTTCCAATATAAATTCTTTATGAATGTCAAAATCCTTTTATCTATTCCAATTGATTTTAAAATCGTTATTATTTGATCGTGTTTGACATTATCAAATGCTTTCTCAAAATTTATATTCTAACATCTATGCAACGCTGAACTAATACTTGGATTGCTATCAGAGCATGTCTAGTGCCCAATCCAGCTCTGAATCCAAACTGTGTTTTCCCTATATATTCCTTAGTTTTTTTGCCAATTCTGTTTTGAATAATTATCAAGAATATTTTCAAAAAATGACTCACGATACTAATTATGTTTTCTTCGCAGTATTTAGCCTTAGTTTTTTTGGTAGTGATGTAAATATTGATAAAGCCAGTCGTCGGGAAGCACATCGTCCGAATTATAAAACTTGTTAAATACTGAAACCAATTTGTCCAAATTAGACTCATGTATTAATTTTAATACCTCCACAACTATACCATCAGGGCCTACTGCTTTTCTGCCTTTTAACCGATGTTGGGCTACTATGAATCCAGATTTTAGTATTTCAAGACCTTGGGTTTATATCAAATTCATGTGACAAATCGTATTTTGGCCTTTCATCCTTATATAATTTTTCCACATATTTTTCCCTTATCCCACAATTTTTTTGCATCACTAACCATAGTTCCATCTTTATTTCTTAAAGTTGTATGGAATTTTATTTTTGTGACGCTCTGTAAAATCTTTAACCTTTTTATGTAAATTGTAGCTATCATGCTTTTGTTGTAGTTTTTCAAGTTCTATACATTTATTAGTCAACCACTGTTCTGTTGCTGCTATTATATTCAGATGATCTTCAAATCCTCTACAATATATAACAAAAAATGTTATACTGAAATCTATATCACAAGCAGTTGCTATACTAACTGTGCTGAAGTAAAATGTTATCAGAAAGTACCTAATAAAATCGTTGTGCTGCTACTGTTTCCACAGAACATTCGACGCTTCAGTAATATTCAGGTTCATTCTAGGTCACGTAAAGGTTGAATTGGCACGAAGCAAGTTTCAACGTCAACCAATATTTTTAATAAATTTAACCCATTAGCACAAACAATTGTTGTTGAGCACAAACAATTTTATAACTGTAACTCGATCGGTAAACTTTGTCTTAGTGGATAAACAGATTATTTAGTTAACTGAGACTTCGGTTTCAATTACATGTACTTCGAGGATTTCATCAGGATAGAAAGAGGTGTCGTTGGACGCCTGTAAAGAGCAAAGTTTAGGTGTAAGTGTTTCACCGCAGACTTCGTAAAGAGGGCGTGGGTGACGCATGAGTTCCGTCAGGATGAAACTAGAGGGTACAGAGCTTAGCGACTAACATGAATTTGGCATTCCTTTGTACTTCAGTTAGGAGTGTACATTATGAGAAGTGGAGTTTGACTTGTATTCAAGGATGTAAAGAGCCTCTTACACGGTTTGAATGTTTAAACTCGGTCATAAGTTTCATGGACCCTTTTATGAATTATTAAGTTTATAAACGTTAAATATTTAAGTAAATATATTCGGTAAATAGTTTCGGCGAAAGGAGTCATGATAAGGAGGAATAAATTTTATAAGCAAGTTCTCTTCGTTATCAAACATACGTAAAATCTACCAACCTGCGTTTGTCCACCATGAAAGTGTACGGTCCTAATCCTTAAGGAAACCTCAGAAGGTTACTCAGAATACTAACAATACAATAAAGAATAGTAACAATGTAAAATTAATCACAATATGTCAATTTATTAAGGTGTTTGGAGTCGATAGACGATTTGAATTGATTTGAAAACACGAAGCTTTAAACTCCGACAGCTTGTGTCAGTCTTTTTAAAGTAATCTTGTCATTACAGCATTAACAGCTGGAAATTGGAGAGACTTTTACCTGTTAACTCAGGTGATATGAAGTGTTCAAGATATAATTAACGAACGTAGATGATATTATCAGGCGTTACTTTGCGGAAATTCATTGTTATTAAATTAGTATTAATTTACTTTGCAACAATATGATAATGTATGATGCATAAAGCATCCATGCGTATGTATGCATATGCATGCATAATGTATGATAGTATATACTTTTATACATGCATAGAACCTCCCTCCCACAAAGAAAAACAAGCATTTATGATAAATAAAAGTATATACCAACAGACATACCGTCCCCAACACGTGTTTCGCTCCGAAACAGAGCATCCTCAGGGTGAGTAGACTTTACGAGTGTCAACCGTAAAATATGTGTTTTTATATATATATATATATAGTTGTGATATCTTTTATAGGTACCTGGCACCTGTTACAGACACCTGGTTTGCCCATATCTCCAACCAATCGGTAATGAAGCAGGAACGGAAAACATGTCAAAAACGGTCATTTCAATTATGAGGAGAAACCGGTTCCTTAAATTGGGCTGCAAGTGTGTGCCAATCAATACATACAAAGATTACAATTATCAAGCTACGAAATAATTTATTTTAGTTAGTTAATAAAAGCAAAACTTCACAAAAAATTCAATCAGCCTCACAATTATATAGTTGAATAAGTTTTTTATTCCAACCTTTAATGGTAGTGCTGACGTGACTTGAATTTATTATGCTGTAAAGTTTCAAAGAAAATACTGACTTTTATGAACTGAGTTAAATCGTGGGTGGAATAAAGATATCAATTAGTTTGAAAAGCAATAAATTGGGTAAAATATATAAATTTCAGGTTTTAAAGGGCCCAAGTGGTGCGATAAGTTTCATATTCTTTTCTTTATTTTATTTTTATTTTTTATTTTAGTTATTTGGGAAACAAACAATTTCTTTATATGCTTATAGATACGAGTAGAAAGACGCACATCAATGTTACCAATGTTATGTAATAATCCACTGATAAACAGTTAGTAAACTAAGCTATTTGGAGCTAGAAATATCAAAAATACAATCAGCCTCACAATTATACAATACAGAAAAACCCAAATAATATGCTAATTAACAAAGACAACTGGAGATCAACTACCAAATACAATAAATATTAATTAATAAAATATAAGATAAGAAATTATTGTAAATCGGTTACTCTCTGTCGTATACACCTTTTACAGCCTGGTACCGAACAGCTGTAAGAATCAACACTATACAATTTCTTTTAGGAATAGGGACCAATGGCTGGACTCCGTGTCATCCGGCTTAATATAGACGACTCTTGTTTGGGGATAAATTCTTTACGAGTGAAGCTAGCTATCCTACATCTATAACTGATTGACGTCTAAAAATTGCTTTTTTTATACCTGACAAATAAGCACACCAGCCACCTGATTGAAAGTGGTCACCGTCACGCATAGACATCGGCAAGATCAAAGGTATCACTGATGCGTTGTTGGCCAGACAATGAGAAGAAAGTAAGAAAGAATGTTTTAACAGCGCCAGTGAATGGTGAGTCACTAAATAACTGGTTCACTGCTTTCATCTTGGCCGCGATATGTTGGAAGCGTACGCAGGGGTAGTGTTGGCCATACATAGTCTTGACATCAGCTCGGTACATCATTGCATGCGCGTTGACCGAGTATTAAAAAAATATGGTATTACAGTAAACAAGGCATAATTTAGGAAAGCAGTACAATTATAGAGAGAGGAGCACGTGATGTTCGTAATAAATTTGGCCACTCCAATATTCTCATACTAATAATCATGGAACAATCCCAGCAGTATTGTTGACGAGTAGGTAGGAACGTCGAGTATCCAAATTGGACATACGAAAACAAACAAATAATAACAAACTGAGGAAACTTTGACGCAATAAATAATTTAAAGACTCTTGGACTCATTAAACTACATTTACGAGAACACTTGGTACTTGTTAATTAAATTTTCTCTCAGTTCCGTATAATTCAGGTCAGGTATTTTTTTAGTTGAAGCCTGACTTACATACGTTTTGAAGATGGCTAGCAATGTGTGGTTTGGCAATATTTTTTTTATTAGCTAACAGAAATTTATTCTTTATTCATGGTATTGCTTATTACCTTATTTTTTAATATTGTCCTGTATTTAGTAAATCAATAAAAAATGAAGTATTTATTATAAGCCATCCATGTCAATAATTTTTTTTGCTGTCTCTCAATTTATTTGTAGACGTGTTTTGACAAAAATAAATTCGATAACAGTTATCCGGCGGGAAACTTCTATAAGCTTCCCCGAAATAAAGCTAGATAGAGCTGCTATAATAAATTGTTTTGATAATTTCTTAAAAAATCCTCTATTGTTTTACAAATAAATAAGACAACAGGCTCAGTAAGTACATCCATGTCTACAGACGCACATGAGTTTTTTTTATATGTATAATTACGAAAAGAGACAAAATTTTAATCATCCTAAACATATAAAATATGTTTGTGCACAAAATAAAAGTTCAATAGTGTTAAAACTTTTCATGCCTAAACGCCGTTCGTTATTGATGATGTAAATGAAGATTGCAGCAACCTGGTAAAGAGATAAACATCTTCAGAAAGTTTAAACAGCAAATTCCGTTCAAGTAAGCAAAAGTGGAACAAAACTATTCGTTTATCCGTTGGCAACGAAAGTTTAATCGTGGGATGGGATAAGCCAGAAGTTGCAAGCGACAATATCTTTGTTTAGCGTTGCTGAGCTTCTGAAATGTAAGAGAGTAGCTGATGTATCTGTTGCTGATATATGGTGGAGAATAAAGCAGGCACGAGCTCATACAGTATATACAACGATTAGGTACCGGTGCATTTTAATGAGAAGAGTACTGTATGTTTATCTGTTAAAAATATCCTGCATACGGTAATGAACGTAGAAATTTTCCCAAAACTTTGAAGATCTTCAATTTCTTACAAAAATAAATAAAAGTAATTCTCAGTGGACTATGCTGTTGTATCTTTTATATATTTAAATTTCATAATTGTAATCATTGTATACACTACAAATAAAATTTATCTCTTTTTACCCTTTCTTATTTATTATTATTTATTGCGATGCTGACTGAAATCAGTTATTACATATCAAATATGATATTGAACGAATACTGAAATAGAGTTATTCAAAATTTTAGTTCCTGTAATAGGTTGTCTATAATAAATTGCTCATTATGTGATAAGACCACCTATTGTACTTAAATATCGCATCTCAATGTATCCTTATCCTATAGTGTACAAAAAGATTCTGTTGCAGTTCTGTTGTATTATTTCAATACCTATAATATATGATTATAAAAGATAGTTGTCTGTATATTATAACAATATTCTGATCCCTATAATAATAGAAATATAACAATATAGATTACAAATATCTTTGAAACAATAACCCGCTCGACGCATGCAAATTGTGTACGATGAGTTTTATTATTCGCTGAAGCGTTTTAAACGAAAAGTTTGTTAGTTTACTTGATGGGAAGGAAGGTACAGCTATAAAGCAGTCTAGGCTTAGTGCTTCCTTCAGCGAGCGTTGCACAATGAACTGATTCATTTCTGATTTCGATTTTGTACTTTAACGCTGCACCGGTGCAATTTACTAGTAGATATAAAATCGTTTATGCTATTTAGAAAGACAGATATTCTCTTTTATCTAATATTAGTTTTACAGCTCTGTTAAGATTTTATGACATTTACATAAAGAAGCTACATTTTGTAAGTAGCTTCGTTGGAAGGAATTAAGCAAGACATTTTTTTTCAAATAAAGACAATTTTTTCAAATAAAGATTTTTTTTCAATTTTTCTGTTAATGTCAGGGTAATCTTCGGAATCTAGGCATCTAGCTAAAAACATTTGAAAGGTACATTTTTCCGGAAGGACAATGGCTATATACATATGTGTATATATATATATTTACATAAAAATTACCTTCAGTCATGATTGCTAAATTACTATTTACTATTTCTATGACTATATTACTATTATTACTATGCCTACATTTGTGTTAACTTAGATATTCAATATTCAACGGTAATTAAATAATTGATCAAGAAGGTACATGGGGCAGGCCGCTGGTTTAATATAAATATCTTTTTGTCGCTTACAGGCTTTTGGAAAGTGAGAATGATGTCTTAATTGGTTCTGCTGTTTTTGCCTAAAATAGTAGTATACAAATGAATAGGTAAAGAAAGATTTGACTTGGAAGATTTACTTACACGAAACCCTAATTGCTGTTACCTATAACATATATAAAAGCTATAACTGAAATGATAGGTTTCAATAAACAGAGATGGATACTCTCTCGATTAAATTGATCTCTTGCTCTATGTATCGACTGCTTACTAAGTTATTAGGTTCATAAAGAAAAAACACCGTTAAGTAGTACTCAAGGATAGACAGGTTTTAGGAAGCGACTCTAAGTAAACTTATTAAAGCTTACTAGGAATAAGTAAGTACATAATTATTAGAAAAGAAGGGCGGTTAGTTAAATTATTCGTTATAATCGGTGAAAAAACGAAACCTTATTCGAATTTTCTACTGGACGCAAAAGTTGAAATTTAGTGCTTGGTGACTAATAAAGAAGAGTTATCGTAGACAATCAACTGATTTGGGGGTAACTTAAAAAAAATTATATGACAAATGTGACATTTGTTGTGTAAGAAATTAAGTCCGAGCCAACTTCCTCAGCGCTTGGTGCGGCCTGCAGAACAACTAACTAGATTATGTTGAATGATCCCTCCAGTTGGAGGTCACTGAGCTCCTGTGCCGTCCAGTATTATTGAGACTCATGTGTGGTGGTATGGTCTAGCACGCGTCTAACTGCCACCCTCCATCTAGAATCAACTCTAAAAATATTAAGTTGCAAAGTCTGATAGTCAGTTTAAAGATTAAGTAGAGGCTTCTTTCTTGGGCCGGTAAGGTATCAGTGATTCCTTTAGACACAACCTTACCTTTTGGAGACAAGAGGTAATACATAATTACATGTGTATATTAAAAAGGGATATTTTATAGTAGATACCTGTTGCTACTTCATAACTTGCAATACGGTAATACTGTGAAGCATTTACGTCATCCGTTTGCTACAGATTTCCAGGATATCGCAACTCAATTTCAAATTCCAGTGGCGTTTAATACAGGAATATCAAATATTCGAGTTAAAGTGAATCTACTAGGGAAAAATATTCTTTAGCGAAAGGGAATCCGTCTTCGCACTTTTAGAAGTATGTTCTTACATTATGGAGGTTAAATGTTGGGACGTAAAATTGAGATGTAAATATTTCTGTCTCACTCACTTATACAGAATTTCCGTAAGAAAGAATGAGTCATTTAATTTTTGTTATTTGTCATTGTTGTCAAACTTTGTAGTATAAAACGTCACAGTGGTGCATGTATGTCTACAATGCCGAACTAATTAAAAGTCACCATCTAACTAATTTTACAGTATTTATTATGTTTTTAAACTTAATACATTTCACTTTGACTTTATTTACCTTCAACAACAATTTTAATTTATATTGAGTTAAATTTTGTCAAGATATCGGCGTATAATATAAACAACGTAATCCTGTATCATAATAAAAAAAAATGAGGAGTTTATTTTGGCTATTTTTATCACATTTCGCTGTTTGATTGTTTATATTTTTGATTTCATTAGGGGAAAATTACGTACATAGGTGTATTTACAGCATACCTATAAGATTAAATGATTTTGAATTTGAATTTGAGCGTTGAATAAGCTATCAGGCTGTAGTGGACTTGCGGCAGTAATAATTGAAATGTTACTTGTTTCAAGATTCAAATAAACATTCAATTTAGTTAAGAGCTCCTATCCTAGAGTCAAATCAATACACCTTGCTTGTGCTGCACCTTACTGAATAAGGGACGAGACAATGGCGTCTGAACACTGCTGTTGATAGCACTTATACATGACAAGGATATAAACCTGCTAAACCAATGAAATCTATTTAATGTGTTCCGGTCGTAGTCCTTCAGAATCAAGTATTGAAAGAGCATTTGCAAGAACATAATGCCGTTAATCTTGTAAGAGAAATTAAAGCTTTTTGCATTCCAAGTTCATGGGTAACGGTTACCACTTACCTCTCTCGTCTGCTTGATTACCGGCTAATGCTTTTAAAATACACATTGCAAATATGCACATAACTTAGACCAAATAGTCAATGACACGATTGATTTAAATTCAGATCCTTCGAGCCGGAGGTCAATGTCAAATCAACAGCTTTACACTGTTCTTTTCTATACATTATTTAACCTCAAATAAAACTGTTTTGGGCTACCACAAAATTCGCAATATTTGTCGTTTTTTTATAAATACGCTCCGTAGAGTTTCACCGGATTGCGTGCAAGCGCCAAACTGTGATCTTTTTCGACCATGTGTGTTCGGAGATACCTATCTCTTTTTTATTGTGAACGTGTTAAAATATTGTTACGACTAGCGGTTTGTTTTGGCTGCGGTTTTTGGTTTGGTTTAGAATCGTGGTATACCAATCTTTACTCGTGAAACAGCAGTCATGGCTTTCAATGTATTATGTACATTGCAAATGATCATCACAATCCATAACTGCTATTTAGGTGGGCTCAAATATTCAATCGTAATGAGAGGAGAAAAGGCCATAGCCCTTCGTGTTAAACGTTTTTCACTCATTCTTGAATTTAGACAAACCTTCCCTGCATGTGATTCACCCTGATGAGCAATAGAACAGGCAATGGTAAAATGTCAAAAAATGTTACATGTACACATTGCAGTATTGGAGCGCAAGTTAAAATAAAGGGGATTCCATGCTCCTTTCTTGAGCCAACGCGGCGGTAGGATCTTAGATATTACTAAAGTGGCGACACACTTTTATTTTTAATAATATAAAAAACAACGGACTATGACACACACTAACACACACAAAAATGACACACAATCTCCTTGTCATTAACCGCATCAATAAATCATTAATAAAATTGTTGTCTATTAAACACATCGTTTGGAAAAATTCAAAATATCTATAGGAATCGAATACGAGTCTTTTGTACGAGGACACACATTTTAACTCACGAGGCCGTCTAGGAAGTTTAGTCGCTGACCCAGTAGCGTCACTGCTTTGGTGAGCTTCATGCCAATCAGATAATTCAAGTATCACCTCAGTCAAAAATATTCAGTTTATGAAACACGTTTTAATACCAAAAAGCCAAGTCATCAAAATTGATAATAAAATAAATGGAATTGAGTACCGAACTGAAAATATCAGAATTAAATCAAAAACATTTTATTATTGAATTCTGGAAATTGCCCATCGTAAAAGTTTACAAAAGTTTGCCTACATGTACGCTTAAATCACATTGCTGTGACAGTCCAATAGTTTAAATGTTGGTCATCCACATAGTCGACTTTTGTTTAAATCATATACTAGATTAATATTTTGTAAATAAAGTTTGTATTAGAACTTAATTATCTCTTGTTCGCTGAAACAAAATAACAGAAAAACCGGCATAATGTTTTCGAATGTATTTAATTCGCATTTGCTTAACCCCACTCATTGTAAGAGAATATCCCAGCCCCCCGACAAAATACGATATGATGAAGATATTGATAATAAATTATAGGGATGCGTCAGATCATTATGATGCAGAAATTATAAATAGCTTATTAGTCCTACGTTGTAATGTTGGATACTGTAAAGTATTTGAAATTTAAACTGCTCCATCCTTGAATTAAGTTATCCTCGCTTGCTCGTGATGGAACTTGCAACGGCGTCAGGTTGCTTCTTCTGGACGACGACGGTGGGCTCTGTAGTTTAATCCCGAAGTTACACATGGATGGTCACAATGTTCTATACCTACCTAGCTAGTTATTGTCCCAAGCGCCGATCGTAAAATTTTTAATGTGTATCGATTGCAGTTTTGCAGAGCTCTCGGCATACGAATTCACCGCTGTTTGGATCGGCAATGCGGCCAGTTCCCTCTAGTATTAGTGATATGCGTAGGTATATAGTGGATAAAAACGTCATTTAATTGCTGATATTACAGATTGTAGATTAAACAGTACCTATCTGAATGCGATAATCTAACAAAAAATACACATATTTACATAAAGTTTAACAATAAAAAATGTTTCCTTTTAAAGGTTTAAGTGCATAGAGTAAGCTTAAATATAAAATTCCTGACAAGTAGAAGGAATTTTAATTTGAGATTACTCTTCCTGAATTTATGTATCGCAAACCGAAGCTATGGTGTGTTCTAGTAACATATTCCATCCATCCATGGCAAAGCAAACGATCCCATCACACATCACATGCATCCGCACAAACTAGTATTATTCTTTTGTACATAACTTCCTTCGCCTTGTTACAACTGCAGAAGCGTGTCTTTGTGTAAACAATTAAACAAGTTTCGAGAGGAACCCACATTTGCAGTTCCCTCAGTAAATACGCATATTGCTTGAGTATGTAGTAGGTATTTGGTTTCTTAATAGTTGAAACTTATTTTTGATACAGGCTTATATTTGTTTTGCAAAAAAGACGTAAAAAGAAAATTTCATTTATAAAAACCCATAGGGCTGCAAATTCTGATGAAAACACTCATGCGTTTCTCTGTCCATCTGCGATACTCTAACTATCAATTACCAAATGTGTCAAAGCCATATATTATGACGCATCAAATGAAAGCACCCTTATGAGGGCACATCTCTACGTACTATCTCAACGGAAGTCTCATATACAAAAAATATCGAGGTTCCTCTCGGAGAGAGTTACGTGGGAGTCATACCCATAAAAACCGTTTTCGTAGACTCAGGTCTTATGTGAATACGCCAGCACCACCGCCCCCAATATTTGATGGTTAACTCTGATTAGTGACACGTATGAACATTGTCATTATGCACATCAGAGACAACCGAAGCCAAAAACGTGTGTGCAGTACACACACGGTAGAAGTGAAACTTCCAAAAATTATATTTCGAGAGGATGAGATGAATGCGAAGTACTAGAAGTAGCATAAATGTTATGTTTTTTTTGCAAATATGCGTGACAATATTCAGAAATAGTTTTCGACGTGCTCGAATTTTTTTTACTTAAAATGATAAAAATATGCATATTACATGAATATTGAACCATGCTGGCTATGACACTTTATGCAGGCGTACACACACGTGATAACACACAAAGAACCCACGAATAAGTATTAAACAGTGTAGTATAGATACAGTACTCACTATACGAAGCCTTCTCTCTCATTTCGACTCGGCAATATACAGTACCCGAGCAAACATACGTTACCACTTGATGGAAAAGAGTGAGGAGGCTCCGAAGCGTCGCACAAAGAGAAGACCGAGTCATATGAAACACTGTATAATATATTTATATCTATCTCATCTCATTCTCTTGCAGGCTCAATCCTAAAAATGTTTACGTCTCTTTTTACTGTTGCTTTATCGGGTTTTCGAGTTTTAAATCACAACGTTACTGAATTAGTTTTTAAATAGAAAAAAACAATGTAAATTATAACGGTTACATTTTTGTTATTTGGCTACAAAACCCAATAAGCTATCATTCGAGAATTTTTTACGTTTTACTTAATCTAAGCAATATCGGGTTGCTAGTAGCAGTAGTTCGATTTTCAGCCAAAAGCAAACAGGTAAAGATTTGTCTGCGGATATTTTGTGACTATAGTAAATTTATATGCCTAGCCACCCGCCCCATACTACCTAACACACAAGTACGAGGGTGTAATATTTTTGTCACCTGTTAACAGTAAACCCTAAAACCAGTTGTTGAGCAGGCAGAATCATTGCTACAACTGGACTACAAGGTCATTCATCCTTAGTATTAGCTATCTTCAAACATTTTGATGAATAGCCTTCGGGGTCTCGTCTAAACATTTTTAGCAACGGAACTTCCCGAAGCCATATTGTGATTTCTCACGGGAATATTCCTTAACTTTTCTTCTAAGTGTATGTCGCTGTCACAGAAATGGCATTGTACTGTCATTCTACGTTTGGGGACATATTTGAGTCATATAACATAATTATTATGGAAAATGGATAATGTTTGCGGATTAATATGAGTATAATAGAAAAACAAAGATTAATATATACAGAATTAACTGAACTGAAATCTATATAAATTAAAATTACTTGCAGCGTGTGTAAAAGACCAGCATTCGATAACGGCTCGCCTGATTTGGCAGAGTTTTTGGGAAATCCACCAGAAATTTCGGAAATCTGAATGGTATATTTGTTTGAAAATCTTAATAAAAAAATGTACTATTTGAAGGTAATTTTTAATGAAAGGTATTGTTGGATGACTCTTTTTCCGACAAATTGACTAATACACAACACCCGGCCTGAACGACTTTAGATTTAGACATGTTATAAAATAAACAAACTTAATAATTTAAGCACAGATCCAATCAGTAAATTGTAGCCGTACCGAGCCGGGACGGGTCACTAAATATAAAGAACTAACGGTAATTTGGACATGTTCGATCTCAATCGGCTATACATACAGGCATCATCTATCACTATGAACATCGTTGTAAGAGCTTCTAACATCAATAAAAAAACGATTTTTAAAATGTGATCGAAAAAAATTTAACCGATATTTTGTCTATATGATTTTTAGATGAAGCTTTCAGCCAAACAGCCTCGTAACCAACAGCTGGTATCAGTTGGTTCGAAGCAAATAGTTCTGAATATTTAAATGTGATGAGATTTAAATATGTTTAAAAATTTGGGTTTATCAAAAATTTTATTTTTTTTGTGGTCAACGATTTGCTTACAGCCATCGCCATAGATATCGCTATTGATTATAAACTAAATGGAGTTCGCTTACCTCTGCTAAAAAAAAGAAAATGTCCGAATCGATCTTACATGAAATTTTTACCGCACTCAGGAGTACCTATTGGGTCTCGAGAAAAAAATCCTAAATGTACCTTTATTTTTTTAAACTGTGGGAGTGTTAACAATTAATCACCACATGCATTGGTAAAGGAAAACATCATGATGATACCTGTATACCTTTCTCCAAGATGTTCTTAAAGGTGTGTAAAAGCTGCCATGCCGCACGTGACAGCTCGGCCTTAACCGTCTCATTGTTAGAAAAGACGAGCTCAGTAGTGGAAGTGGAAAATGCATCATTCTTTACCATAACTGTAAAAAATTACTCGATAGTTATTCAGAACGTCGGGTAACAATGCTGGCACACAGCTCATACGAACGCTACGAGACATCGGATTCAAGCCATTTGCGACTTTATTCCCGTTTCACAAAATGGAAAACCGATCTCTGAATAGAGATTACTGTGTACGTATGTAAGTCTGGGGAAAGGCTGTGATCATAATAACGTGTTAAAGCGGGGGAAAATCAATGATACTATTTGATTGGGATGTCATGATTTTATTAATATGGAACAGAAAAGACGGAACCCTTCTCCTACAGGTATACATTAAGTTGTTAGGAAAAATTCCAAACTATGTAAAATAACCCCAATTGCTTCAATAAAATATTTTTAATTTGATTTGGAAGTAGCAAGCAATCATAGTCTCAGGCAGTTCTTTTTTCTCATCATTTTAATAATTATATATCAATAAAATTACGATCACTGATATAATCAATTTATTAAGTAAATAGGATTGGATAAGATCGAAAAGGTCTGTAGTAGTTCCCGACAGATAAAAACAGGACGCACCACGAGAAGCTGCTCTTAGACTACAGTACAAAAAATCTTACGAATAAATTTTAATTGATAGAAATATGTAAGTCCTTACATGCCAATTACATTATTACATATATTCTATCCGATGCGCTAATGCCCTAAAGTCTCACCACATCACCATGCAAAGCAAGCCAGATTTTATCTGGCTTTATATGAACTGGCAAACAGCCCGAAAGTTTGTAGGCCACTGCATCAACCGGTTCTTGGTAATGCACCTTATCTGAACATTACGCTTTTAACGAATTAAGCCACGGTTAAACAATAATTTAATGCTGTTGCAATACCGCAAGTTGGTAACTACTTATTACGATACGTAATTATCTCGCTTCTCTTATTCTGCAACACAATTTTTATATCACCGTCTACGTTTATGGCCGTTTCAATGTCAGAGTCATTGAAAGTGTCATCGTCAGTGTCAGATTCAATATCAGCTTTAATGTCAGTGTCAATTTCAGAATCAGTGTTGATGCCCGAATTAGTGTCAGACACTGTGTCACTGTCTGTGTCCGATGAATATTGGTATAGTTGGTGGTGAAACTTTTACCTCACACGGTTGTTTAGGTCAAATTGAATATTAAAATGAAATTAAATTTTCTAATTTGTTGTCAGCCATCCAACTATGGACCGCAGCCACTGACATAAGCCGTCAGGCTTTAAGCACTTATGTACACATAACTGTTCTCAAACTTCAGTTATAAAAGCATGTTACATATTTTAAATTTTACTTTCATAAATATAGAAAATCCTATGTTAAAATGTATCCTCGTCGATTTACTCCGTTTAGTGCTTATTAGTGTTCTCAATAAGCCTCATTACAAAGGCGCTTCAAGCGTTGTGGTCGCGCGCGGATTATCAACTACGTTTTGTTCCTACCCTGATAATATTACTTTTAATTTTAAAAACAAAATCTTATCATCAACTTTTTTATTAATGTTATCGATCAAATGACTCTGGAAGAATGGATCTAAATAACTTGCATCAAAATTATAAACATTACACAAATAAACTCATAAGTACATAAGATTTAAGTCATAGTTACTTACTTAAGAACCACAAGTACCCGCATCACAATTACACAATTATGTTCCCGTGATGGTAAAAACGGATGCAACGTTTTTACAATCATGGGAACATAATTGAATCCTATGCGTGCGTGCTGTTGTTTTAATTAAACAAAAAAACTTCTACACGCTATTCGAGAATTTGGTAGGTATTAGAATATTTTGGATTCTTAATGGGGAGGTAGATAGATATCACAAATTTTTGAATCTGTGGTATCGTCCAAGCTGGTTTGAAACCTTGCCATTCTGTGGTCCCAATTGGTCATGAAATGAACCAGCTTCTAATACAAATGTGTAATATGGTAATACATCTTTTAATACAGATCATTTAACGTTACCGGCGAAAAGGCGTTAGGCGAATGACTGAATTAATTTTATAACTAATATTAATAAACGTGAGCGTGTTTCGTTAATCATAATATATTTTAATCATAGGGATTTTAGGCTTTATTTTATTTCATCGTCTTATTATTAAATTTCATTTCTGATTGATATTTTAAGAGTTATAAGACTTAAATTTAAAGATTAAGATGACACTTGGGTCAGTCATTTAAAATAGATCTTTTCGATGTCTTCTAATCAAGGTCTACAATATAGATATGTCTATGATACTTTCAATCCAGTGAAGAGTTCAATTGAAATTTTTACGAACCACTTTGTTTCTAAATTTCCTCCTCTGAAAACTTAACCTTAAAATGATACAATTGAGCAAATACAATATCTTAAAAAGTGTTCAAATACGTTATTGCTAGTTAATTAAAAATACTATACAAGTCTAAATAATAGTTCCAACGATATATGTCCAAATTTTTTTTATAACTTCTCAGTCATGATACGAAATGGGTAGTACTGTTAAATAACTTAATTATTATAATTCCGAAGCGAAGTAGAGGAGAATGATTACTTACAAATAAAACACATTAAATTCACAATTTAATATTCATTAATTATTGCTCAAAATATTTTCTTAGAAACTCTAACTTAACGTCACATTTCTTTTCGTTCACCTTCGGAAAAAATTTAATCAAACTGATGCCGAAAACTGGGCCAGTTTGAAGTATATATAATGTTACCAGATGTTAAGGCTATTGTGAAATGTCCTGGACAATATTTTAAAATATTAAGATCATTCTATTTCAGTTGAAAACATCTACATGAGTTTCACTACGGAGCTCGAGTCATAGACACAGACAGGGAATAAGGCCATAGTGCACCGTGCTGGTTAAGTATGGAATAGCAGCTATTCGCGATTTACGGATAATCACCTTATATTTGCGTCTACTGATTGTTGCAAAATCAATTAACATTCATTTAATAATGGATATCCACTAAGTACGATATATATGATCTATACTTTCACTAAATAATTAACAATTATTTATGTATGTATGTATTTTTGTAGGTGTGTATTTATTTATATATAATTGTTTTTACGCATGTATTTATTTATTATTATTATTTAGTTCCGATATACTGTATTTTGTGTACACAGTCCATTACCATCTAGACATACCGCTCTCCAGTCTCAGGTCTGCTGGAAGAGATTTCATAAGAAATAAGCAGTTCCTTTGTACCATCCTTACTTGATGTCCTATCTGTACTATATTTCTATGTGTGCATAAATTATTAAATAAATAAATAAATAATCTGATACAATAATATCAGTGTATTAACATCAAGTCAATATGAAGTCAAACATTTTTAATACCATTATGATTTGAAACCTTATAAAACGAAAAAGCGACAGTAAAAAGAGACACACGCGTACATCTATAGGATTTAGTTTGCGAGAGAATAGAATACATTATACAGTGTTTCATGTTACTTGGTTTCCTCTTTGTGGGATTCTTCGTAGCCTCCCCACTCTTGTTTGTCCAATAAACAATGTATGGATGAGTTCAGATGTACATGCGCCTGCCGAGTCTAACTGGCAAAAGTAATTGGCAAAAGTCAAATAGCCGGCGAAATACAGACCGGCGACATACATTCATAAAAAAATCTGATTAAACGTAATATTTAAAACGTGTAATAGTTACAATTTATGAACTTAAAAACACTTTTATAACAGTCCGGGTTTGACAACGACGTAGTTTGGAGACTGCAGCCTGAACCCGGGATCGCGGCAAGTTGAGTAGGGTGAATTAGCAAAACCGGACGAAGCGCCACTCTGATCGCTTTTTCAGGTTTCACCGGTTTGTGGATTTAGCTCTGATTGTTTTATGTTTCGTAAACAACGGCCGATTTAAAACGATGCAACAGTTTTGAAGTGAAATGAAAACAGCGATTATTTTTATTGGTCGATTTTTTAACTTCACTTATTTGGACTGGACTGTATGCATTTTATTATATTTCAATGTCGATATTCGACGGAGTTGCATCGAGGCTGTTCTCAGTTACACTGTGAAGGGTATTGGAATGAATTAAATTTATAAAAGCCTGTTCCGAAAAATAAATGTAAATATATCTAATTTATATATTAATTTGCATTCGTTATACCTCAAGAGCACCGATCGAAGGTTGTAAAAGTAAATCTGTGTTAAAGCTAACTCTCTCTACTCAATAATCTCTATACCCTAGTGACGTGTATTAATTGATAAACATATCTAACGATACATTACACAAGTATCCGTATCACAATATACTCATATAATAACATTTTAAATGACCGCTATCTACATGAAGGATATATGAGGAAAACTGTTATTTATTATGTTATTATTTGTTATTTATTAAAGCAATGGAACCCATAACAATAGTTGTTAGAATTCGTGTCTTTTTGTCTATGTCTATGTCGCGCGATAATATCAGATTTTTTTCAGTTTTTCAGTTCTCACTAATGTATTGCAGTGAGCACTCAATACTATCGTTTCATTTCAATCCATCCATAAATAAAAAAAGTAAGCCATTGTTTTTCTGAAGCGAAACGAGGGCGGTTTACTAGTGAACGTAATATGATGTGTGTATAGCGATAAAGTAATACCTAGTCTATTACGCCGCAAATTTACTTAACTAACGCAAAAAAATATTTTTGTATACTATCAGTACCACAGTTTGCCAGTGTGGTAATTGATGAGTTCGTTTCGTATCCATTATTAGCTGTTTTTACATACGATAAGTTAATACTGGACAACAATTGCACCTGACGGAAGGTGATGATGAAGTCCTAGATGTTGAACGCACTGCCTTATAAAAGCCTATTCACTCTCCTCTTGAAGACTCCCACGTCATACGTAGCCGGGAACACCGATACGAATTGCGATTTATTGCAATATTTCGTGTTAGGTATATACTTAGTAAATTTTAAATTAATTGCAGGAAACCTTAGCACTTTGTATGTCTTTGTTATATGTGTGTGTAATATTGTAGAAAAAATAATTTTAAAAGTTCACACACTCATTCTCCCGCGTAATATATTACGTAACCTATACATAATATTATTTTGTCTATAAAAAATATTTACAGTCACAAATATCATGTAAAATGAAAAATGAACAATAATATTTATTTACGATGCAATATTCATATAAGCCGATATAAACTATCATCTATTCATTCATTCATTCATCACTATTCATCGTGCAGCCTGATTAGCAGCCATTATTATTAGTGTTCATTGTGCAGCTTTTTTTAAAAAAATCCGAAACCCTAAAAACTAGTTCAATTCAAAATTCATACATTTAAGTATTGCTTTCAAGTATATTGTAAAATAATGAAACATTACACGCATGGAAGAATGTTTTAAAATCAAAACCTAAATTTTAAAAGCATTTTGTAATCAATAAAGTAAATTCTGAACCTTTTTTTGACACACTTATAAGACCTTTTATTTATATATTCGCCAACTTCGTTTCAACATGAGATTCCTACACTAGGGTACCCATACCTCTGACACACTTTAGACAAATTTTATATTTTTTCCATAACTGTCTACCACGAGGCCTTGTTACTGCACGGCTACTGCATCGTTACTTAAAGAATAAAGATAGAACAGAAAGTGCCGCACAATAACCACACTAAAGCCTTATTAAATAAATAATTCTTAAATGTTCACACACTCCATCGACCTAAGATTTCCTGTTTTACAGAAGGCATGGATGTACACAAATATGATACCATAAGTAAACAAGACCCGGGAATATATATTTATCTATCACATTAATATCTACCGCAGCCAAGAATCGAACTCGAGATACCTCGCTAGGCAGACAGTGTCACTACCAAATGGGCTACGAAGTCATCGAATTGTTTCAAAAACAATGCAACTTATACATAAAGCTATTAACCTCAAAATCAAATCACGCAAAATTATATCCTACGTCCTTAGTATTATATTATAAATTCTTTAATCAATATCTTATACTGCCATCTGGTGTCAAATTTTACAAACTATTACGAATGAATTTCAATTTACATGCACGGTAGTATATTCGTAATGTGTTAG
This sequence comes from Megathymus violae, assembly GCA_003671415.1. NCBI lineage: Eukaryota > Metazoa > Arthropoda > Insecta > Lepidoptera > Hesperiidae > Megathymus > Megathymus violae. Next base: position 1,839,032 of record PDGT01000017.1, on the reverse strand, counting down.
GATGATCTGACCTGTGCAAAATTAAAAAATTATAAGAATTATTTGTGTAATGATTAAAGCATTTAATATAAAATAAATATGATGCAGCGAAACATACAAAATACCAACATTCAATATTTTTTTTGATGTTGCTTTCATTCCTTTATTGTTGGTTTTCGCACAATGTGACTGAGCAAGAAGTCACGTCAAATTAAATTTATGTACTGATATGAAAAAACCCAAAATAAAGAGACTTGTGCAGCGCAAAGGAAGGGTAATCTACCTCATAATGCACAAGGGTGACTCTTATGACATAATCGAAGAAACTCAAATTGTCTTTAGTCTTTTGCAAACAACATGTATGTTTTACTTTTTGCGTTCATCAAAATGCTATCTGTAACAATAAGAATGATGTATTTATTGAATTATAATCATAAAAAATTTCAATACATTTTTGAGTGATTCATTCCAACGATACCAACTTCTTTCACAAAATTACACGAATATCAGAATTGTTCTTTTTTTGGTTTATTATTTAGTAAGTATACGATTCTTAAACTGAAATTAAATAATACATCGTTATTTACCATCAGATCATACGGTAGTCAAGTAGTTGACTCGTATATAGGGAAAAAAGTTGTATTTAACAGTCTACATAAGCGGAATCTTAGTTATTCTGCTCGGCACCGTGCGAACGCTCCCAAAGCATTCTGTACGCATTTTTTATTCTATGATCGTCAATATATTGCATCTGTGATCGTACTACCTGTCAGTCTCGCGTGTCGGGAACCGCCGCAATGGTTACTCTTCTAACAACACAATGGCAAGGTGCGTTCAAGAATAAAGATTGTTGTACTTCAACCATCGCAAAGAGGATTAAAATGGTCGGTTTGCTTCGAACAAAACGTGAGGAACTCTTTGTTTCATAGTGAAATTCATTCATTCCTTTCTCGTTTATTATATAGCCCAAAGTTGGGCTCGTGTCTCACAATAAGCGAACAACGAATTGCAAAAAATCGCCATCCAATTAGGTACTTCATTTACTTTGCTTACTTTCGTTTATAATGGGGATAAACAGATTTAAAGTTGTTAAAAATCGCTAACGTAACACTTGAACGGCCCCTAAGTAGTTCCACCTATTCTCGAAATCAAATCAATTCCTGATGCATCTTGCTGAATAACAGCAATGGTGCCCGGTTCCACCTAATAGATATACTTACTGTGAGTTGTAGGAGCGCTGTCTAGTAGATATTTATTAAATTCAAATAAATATTAAGTTTTATGTCTTTATACCACTTTCAACTAAATTACATTGGATGTTTTGTTTTTATTAAAATACTAGCGGCCCGTCTCGACTTCATTCGGGTTCAACAATTACTTATTGTTATTCGGACAACAGAAGTTATTTGCATCCGGAATAGTACTTTGAAATGGTAAAATATTTTTCCAGATAGTTGCCGTGGTTCTGGAGAATACGTTCCGCATATACAGAAATACAGACATTTGCACCCTCAACAATATTAGTATCGATTGTTAACGGTTCATAATATTTACCGTAGGTAAAATAAATAAAATTCTTTGACTAATTCGCTTATCGCGAAGGATAGGACCAATCAGTATGGGTACCATAGTTAAAAAGGACGGGCCTGAAATAATGTAAAAAGTAACACCATTTTGAAACGGATCTGCGTTTCTTTGTTGCGTTTCGTTTATTGAAACCTCTCACGTTTTACGAGTTAAGGCTCATTCTCACCGATTCAGTGATTCTCGAAAGTCTGAGGATAATTTAAGTGCACGTGTATACATTCAAACACACATGAATGTGTATGGCGGTGTTACATATAATTCAATATTACGGACAACTTTTATGGGGGATGGGGGATTTTAACACGACGGGCATGGTTCCTCGATATGTAGGATTCTTTTCACCAAATCTAACTCGACAGCCATCCAAGAACCAACGTTTATTCGTCACATACAGCCATACCATACCATAAGAACCTAACCTATCCGAGCTGACGTGACCCGATCCGAGCTGACGTGGCCCGACCCGAGCCGACTCGAGCCCACCGGACCGAACTCGACTAAACCCGAGCTACCCGAAAGCGTTTAAGGCAAGAAATTGTACCACCCTCCCGCCCCTTTCTTTTTGTTGACGAGGGGGAAACCTTCAAAAACCTTCCTCGGCGTTATGATAGGACTCCGGGATCTCCAACGGAACACAACCGAAGTCCTATGAGCGCGTGCCCCGCCGGACTCTGCTCGGAATGAACTTACGTTCATCTCTTAGCTTTCGGGACCCGACCTACACCCGAGCTACCCGGGAGCATTTAAGGTAAGAAATTCTATCACCCTCCCGCCCCTTAGCCTAACCTAACCTTTTTTTTACCAGGGGAAATCCGTCATGGATACCCGGGGTAGCGTCCCGGGCTATGTCGGACTCCTACCGACCAAACCCCTGGGTGTCCTTACTGCACCGTTAGGCGGGAATGCGGGTACGCTTTCGCACTCTTCCGCAGAGGGAGGACCTAACCTAACCTATATCTATTTCATATCTTTGATCAGTCACGTAAAATTAATATTAAACCTACCCGGAGATCGAATGCTGATTCACGTAGCAACCAGAGTTATCTAGTTTACAATTTCCAAAAACAGTTGTATACTAATTCTAGGGATTTTTGGATTTTTAGGGATGATATAAATGGATATAACCAACATTAAGTTCAAACCAAATTCCCCAACTTATTGTACAACCTGCTGACAGTCAGTTTCCTCCTGTTGAAAGTAACTCACCACCACGCAGTTTAATCTCGACAGTACTGATCGATGATGGTAAGTATAATTGCTTGGTATCACTCTGTTCTTTGATCAATCGTAAACGTTTTCAATGTGTTTCAGTCGCAATGTCCGAGAGTCTGTTGATTGCTTTACTCTTGGCTAAGATCGGATTGGTCTAGCTCTTGTTTTTTTGTTTTTAATTTATTATCAATATTTATCGTCTTTTTTTATTGTTGATAAAAAAAACTGGTAATTTGGTAACCCAGAACTTTAACTCCCGTTTGACACCTCAGGGAGAGGTGGCTGAAAACTAGTGCTGAGCGGGATTACTATCCTGTGTCGGCTAAAGTTGAGTCAAAGTTGAGTTTTTGCCAAACCTTAGTTATAAGTTTTATTTTTTATTTTCTTTGATTTGTACCGTTTTTAGGCAATTAAAAGATTTTATTATTATTATGTGCTGATGTCCATAGGTGATGTCAAACAGTAAATAGTTTTCTATGGGCTAGTGGTCACCGTATGGCAGTCCAGCGGTTTGCTACTTGTTTGGTAACTGTGAACTCAATATATCTGTACTGAGAGAAACAGAAGAATTTTTATTTAAATAACTATATCTAAACAAAGGGCACTCTAAAGTCAATGTCCAGCGTAGATTTTACGCGACCATCAAATATTTCATTCATTTTATACGATATTGCGAGTAGACAAGTCGTTTTGTTTTATTTTTATATGCATTTTATCGTGATCCGCGATACTCTAGTGCTGCCCTGTTGATAGCAAAGTCGTTTCTATAATTTTATTTGAATTTAAACTGGTATGCGAATGCATTTAAATAGACCTTATGCACATATCCCAGAATGAATATATTTAAATTAATTTTAGCATTCGATTAAACACGGACAACACTCGTAAAAGATAATAATCGTCGATAACTGCTCAAACATGGCCGCCAATATGGCCGCGGAATAATTGGCGGGAATCGTGACGTGGGGTTTATTAATTTATTGTTATCGAGTAAATGTTTCAGATGAGATTTATCGTCAATTTTATTTACGGTGAACTCGGGCGAAGGTCCGAAAGCCTGTGTATACAAAGGAGATTAAATTAAACCTTATTATAACCTAAAAACTACTATTGGCAACAATTTTTTTTTACTGAATTTTCGTGTTACTTCTAACTTTTGTATCAATCCGTACTTACTAAATATGTAGTACATATGTACTACAGGGCTTCATTAAACCTAACAGCGGCATGTGTTATGCATAATTATAGGATTGTATTCGAACTCGGATATTTTAAAATGGTAATAAAACCAGTTTTTTATATATTCGCTGGCTATGGTAGGTGAGATTAAGTAGAGCATATAATATTTTTCCACTTTATCTGTAACGTATCTGTCTTCTTTAATGTAAGAAATGCAATAGAAAATACAGTTTAAAAATACCGAATCTTTTCTCAACACCCGTAAATCAGACGTACACTAATAAAGTGGACAGACAGACAAATGCGCTTCGTATATAAAGAAACAATTTACATTCCTGCAGTGTAAGTCTCTTGGGACATTCCTGTCTCTATTTCGGGATTTCGGTACAAGTATTCGTCAAGAAAAATACCACTACGGGATTTAAATCCCGGGATTTAATTGCATCGAATATAACGACTCAGAAAGAATGTAAATATGTACTCAATTTACTATTTGGTTACTTCAGTGTGGTCTGAAAAATTTCAATATATGTATCTATTTATTATATATTATTGGTAATAAAAAGTAGGTGATAGAAATGAAAGATAAGTGGGAAATTTTAAACCTACCAATAATGACATGGTAATTGTATGCCGGCAACTCGCACTTGCCAGCGTGACGGACAAGCCGTTACCCCTCTCGTTGTGAGAACAGACCCGAGCCCAGCGGTGAGACTAAAGTAATATGATTATGATTATTCATAAAGTTATATGAATAATTTCTATTTACCAATAAAATTTATTGTTGTAAAATAATTAATAAAGGATTTCCGAGATTCCACTTTTGAAGGGCCCTTCTCTGTAGCTTTAACTATTATAGATATTGAATTATTATCAGGTATTAAGCTATTAATACTCTGTATTTTACATAAACAAAATATAGAATAGTCAATGAGATTCTACTATTGATTCGGAATTTTGTGTTAATAAAAAAAAATACTTTCATGCATGATATACCTAACATCGTGATTGGAGTATCAAGCAAGTAAATCTCACATTTACTGATACGTCTCACTAAAAATAAAAATAAATAAAAATATTTCTAACAACTATCTTTTGCACTTGTATTATATACCATGTTTTTAAAATAAATAATTTCAATGACTGTATCGTTGTTCACAGTTAGATTGTTTTAAAGAAAGACTTGTGGGAAAAATTATTAATCACTCAGTTAATTTTTAGAGATTAATCAATTCTAGATAAATACTATATTAAATAGATCAATTCTAGTGTCAATATAATTTAGTTAGTCCAAATAGTTGGAGGGTATCGTTGAGAGTGCGAGTATAACGGCGTCTTCGTTTACTGAGACATGATCGCTATTTAAGAACCTTTAGTCACTCAAGAAGTTTTAGGTCTACTTATAAATATAGGTATGGTTGTAGGAGCAAGCTCTCACGACTCGTAATTGGATGTCAGAACATCTTTTATGCATCCTGGACCTTATAATTGACTTAGTTCGTCTTCCGGCGCTCAGTCGTTTTCACTTTGTAGGAAATTCCCCTCGTCAATTTTGAAAATTAAGGTTTGAACCCACCTTCAAAAGATATAAAGTTATTAGCGGCACACATTCTCCTTTCGATTTTTAAACAGATAATTCTTTAATAGTTCCACGACAATCTATGTAATTATAATAATTATAATGATTTATCGTGTACACCGTAATACTCCACAAAAGATATTCTGAAAATATTACCTCATTCGCTTAAGTCGTTTAGCACTGTCATCGTAATCTCACAAATTAAACCGACAATTGACTAAGCTGTAAAATTATTATAAAACATACTTTTTTTTGGTTACTTTAACCGTAATCCATGGTTTTAACATACAATTAGCAATTTTGACTATAATAAGTGGTTGCATTAACCGTATGAATAACAATATAGTTCTTTACTTGTAATTTGTCTAGGATTAACCCACCTGATGGTATGTGGCGGTCCTGGCGGTATGGTAAATTAAGGCTGCCTAAACACCGTTCCGGTCGGTGAAGAACAGTAATAATTTAGGACAGTAATAGGGCGAAACATGAAGCTAAAATGTGGTATATTACTCAAAAGTGTTTAATGTTTAAACAAAAAGCATTACTCCACATCAAAAGCTATACATTACGAGAAAAAAAGGCAACAGCGAGACGTTTTGTCTTGAGAAATTTCTCTCAGACCACATAAGGCAGAGACCACGTCGGATCTCTAATGTCAAACTAAACCCAGCTTTCCAGGAACTGAGCCTAAGCTTCATGGACCGCACTAAATACAAAAAATTATTTTTAAAAATTTCACATTATAAAAAAATCATAGATAGCTAAAATTTCATAGATTTGATTAGTAAGGGTTGTCTTTAAAAGTTGGATATGAGCACGTAAAGATGAGGAGTAAGATGTATCTGTTATTTACATATACATATATGTACGAACACCTTGATCCAACATTCACACATATGTTTATGAAGTTTATGAACAGACCGTTACAGCAATTCAGATATACAGTTATTTATTATATTATGTTTATATTTAACATTCATTACACACATATCATACATGCAAACGCATAAACATTTCTACACAGATTCGAACCTGCCTCGATATGGAGTCATACCTAGAGTAAACTCGCCGAATTGTGCCGAGGCAAACACTGTTTTATCGAACAGCTTCCCTCCTCTCCGCGTCCCGTAAAGCAGAGAGAGGAAAGGACTCGAAACAAGACGAATGAAACGATGAAAGAAGTGTAAACGGTTAAAGATACAGACCATGTCCATTTGGGAACTGAAGAATAATATTTAATTTGCCTTTCAAACGAGTGTAGCGGCTTTGTGGAGTGCGTACTATTAAGTTTTGCGTTCCCCAAAGACCGAGGCAAGATCGCAATTCAAACAGTACATGTCCGTCGCACCTCAATAAGAACGCACGGTACAAGTAAGGGTATAATTACTCTCTAGTTGTAATCCAGGAATGTACTACGGATCGCACACGACGCCCTCCCGTCGTCTGTCTGTAACTGGAATAAATGTACACTTGTAACACGCTGCCGGATAGGATGTTCGATCTATACTAATAATAAAATTCTAACTGATCGCTTTCTGTACATGAACGATAGAAAAAACATTATTACGGGATTATATTAACGCAATAGAACCCAAAACACTAGTTGTTAGAATTTTTGTCTGTTTATCTGTGCGTTTGTTTCCGCTAATCGCAGAAGCGACTTACCGAGTTCGTACTGCTTTTCACTAATGTATTGCAGTAAGCGTCACTTTATACCGTCCATAAATAAAAAAAATGTTATAAATTAATTTTAAATAATGTAAGGTGTAGTTTTCCTGAAGCGAAGCGAGGGCAGTTTGCTAGTCTATTTAGTCTATTTATTAATCACCGACTACGAATAGACTACATAACATTAGTGATAGCGGATGCTCCTAATATTCATAATACCAGGCATGTCAATCAAAAACCTAAGTGAAAATTACTGCTACCGGGTTTAAGCTGTACACCAAAGCAGTGACGATCTGCGGAGTTCTTAACAGTAAATGTAAAACGGTTATGTTACATAAAATAAACGCACAATGTAAAGTTAATTTTATACAATTAATTCGTGTAGTTTACTTTTAATAATTTCAACAACTTATATGGAAATATCGTTATATTTTTATCGATATCAAACAAAAAAAGTCTATCTAATAGATCGATTAGTTTTATTTACACATTGATCCGATAAAATACGAAAACAGACAGTCACACGATAATCAACAGCCAATGACTGTACTGAAAAAATATTTTTGAATTTTCAGACACGACACGACTTAGTACGATGTCATTTGGCTCATTGGCTTCTAGTTAGTTAGTGAAAGTAAAATATGACGTGCAAGAGAGTGTAATGAAGAAAGAATATAAACTTCCATGCCAATGAATTTCAATTTATTTTCCAAACGGCTCGACCGTGTGTGGCAGGACAATAATAACTAAGCCTTTGGCGCCGGCTGGCTTATTTTATCCGCAGTAGAATCTTGTGTCTGGATCATGTCTAATTAAGTGCGTTACTATTTCACCTCATTTAGCTACAACGGGCACGAAGAGTACATCTTTAGGATATGTAAATTAAGTAATAAATCTTCTACAATGAAATATGTCGGTATAGATTTTAAAATACACCGTTTATTTAACTCGTTTGTTACTCGCTTAGCGGTAGTAGATTGTCCTGTATTATTAATATAAATTATTATTTTTGTTGACTTTGAACTGTTGAAAGCCATATACGAAGACACATAAATATTTTATTTCATGACTGCAATAAAAACATTTATGTTTTGTTAATTTACGCGTTTTATGGTATCTTCGTCTGTATGCGTGTTTATAAATGGAATGTTTGAACTAAATTTTCAGCTGTTTCTCGATGGACGAATTGTATGTTATTTTACGCTAACGTTTACTACATGAAGAACTAATGACAGCAATTACAATCATTTTATAGTTATAAATTCAACGGTTTTCAGTTTGTATCACAATTAAAGCTTAGATTTGGTGATACTCGTATTAGTTTTAATTACTTTTCTTGTGGCAGGACCGATTAAAAAGAAGTTGTGGAAATGTCTTGGAAGTTAAGGAAGGTCAAATTGTACTCGCATTTGATAGTCTGATAGACAATGGTTTTTACCAGTCAGACTGTCCGCGGTGATTCGACCTCGAGTGTGGAAAAGTTATGGTTTGAAATTATATTTTACTTATGTTCAATAAGATTTAAAGTATTACACACTAAAGTCAAGATAAACGGTACGATCGATGGGACAGATACTGTTGTCATAGTTATTATCACCAGGAAGCTATTTGTCCATTATGATAAGAATTAAAATATATCTTCTCGAGGGCTACAAAAAGATTTTATCTTATTTATTTCTATTTATCACGTTTAATTAGAGCCACCTAGTTTCAAAGTTGCCAGTATTGAAACATATTTCCGTGTATTCAGAAAACTAATTGTAATATTTACGTTGGCGTAGAAAACTTTTAAATAGAAGAAAATATTCAACGCTATTACCGACTCTTACATTAAAAATATTGAAACAATCACCAATTTCCTTACAGCGGCGATTCGTTCGCGAGCGTCGCACGTACATTTCCGATGTTGCAAGCAAAGATTTAAATGACTTTGTTCCTTCACTGCAATATTTATTCGTGTCTTCATCATTTCAACAAACGTTTTCGTAGAACATTACAAAAGTATATTTAAAACAGCGCGGCAATAAGAGCCATGTTTCAATTTGTTTCGTTTCAAACTCCGTATTGAGATATTTCAGTACCTATTTATATCTGGGATAAAGTGAAGTAAATTAGGAATAGTTGTTTTATTGGTAACACTGGACACTGGTAGGTATAATAATAAATAATCTAATTACAAAACTCAAATTGAAAGATGTCAGTTTTAGAAATGTCAAAGTGGTTGTATGTCTGTGGTCAGTCAGCCAGATGAAAAGATATACGACATTGTTTTGTTATTTTAAAATAAAAGTAGTGGGGTTAATGTGAGTGTTTCGTCACAAATTCTTCAAATATATATATATATATATATATATACTAGCGACCCGCCCCGGCTTCGCATGGGTGCAATGTAGATACTAATATGGAGCAGTGTGAAGTGATTAATAATATTATTTTTAGTTCACAAATATTTTAATAGTTACGACGATGTGATTTTTGTTTTGAAGCGTGATTATGTTTTTTACGCAGACTACGTCGTGGGTACCATTTGGTAAATACATATATATAAACATACAATTTATACATATACATAAACCTTTCTATTGAATTGCTCTATCTATTGCTGAAAACTGTATTAAAATCCATTGAGTAATTTAAAAGGTCTAAGCGAACAGACAACGGTAGCGACTCCATTTTATACTATGTAAAGTATACTATGTAAAGTAAGTAAAGTATATATGTACTTACTCTGGCCATAAATACTGTTACAATTAAAAATAAACAAAATATTACTTTTGAATTTGGAATCTGTCATTTTTATACGATTGTTCATTGTTTTTTCTTATTTTCGCGGCAATATATTGCAAAATATTTTGTGATATTAAAATGGAGTGGGGTGATATGGAGAACCGAGTCGCTGTGATTGCATTACATAAAGTAGGTATGGAGCCGAATACAATTTTTAAAATCCTCAATACCCTTGGTATTAGTCAAACGTTTGTGTACCGGGCTATTGATAGGTACAATGAATCCTCCTCTGTTTGTGACAGAAAAAGATCTGGCCGTCCATGTAGTATTGAAGTATAGTAGTAGTGATCAAAGCAGTAAGGGAAAGAATTCGAAGAAGTCCTGTCCGAAAGCAAAAGATTTTATCTCGGGAGATGAAGATAGCACCTAGAACCATGTCGCGTATTTTACAAGATGATTGAGGACTTGCAGCCTATAAGAGACGCACTGGTCAATTCTTAACTAATAATTTAAAAAAAAGAGGGTAGTAAAATCAAAACAACCTCTTAAGCGGTACGCAAAGGGAGATCACAGAAAAAAATTGTTTACGGATGAGAAATTTTTTACAATTGAGGAATACTTTAACTAATTGACCGTATTTATGCTGAAAGCTCTAAAGAAGTTTCCCGATTAGTCAACAGAGTACAACGTGGGCATCATTCGACTTCAGTGATGGTTTGGTAGGGTGTTAGCTATGAAGGAGTGACTGGGGCATATTTTTGTGAGAAAGGTATCAAAACATCGGCACATGTATCAAGTTACCATTCTTGAGAAGTTAGTTAAGCCCTTAACAACACCATGTTCAATAACCAAGAATGGTCGGGCCGGGTCATAAAGCTCGATCCACCCACTCTTGCTTAGAAACGAACGTTCCGAACTTCATCAGAGTTGAATACTGGCCGTCATCTAGTCCCGATCTTAATCCACTGGATTATGATTTATGGTCAGTTTTAGAGAGTAAGGCTTGCTCTAATCGCCATGATAATTTGGAGTCCCTAAAACAATCCATACGATTGGTAGTGAAGAATTTTCCCATAGAAAGAGTGCGTGCTTTTTGTGCATTGCAGCCAATGGAGACCACTTAGAATAAGCTTTATATATTTTAAATGGTTTTATATTAATGTATTAAACTAACACACGGTAATAGTAATATTACGTATAATAAAAATTTTTTTTTCCTTTGAAACAATATTTATGGCAAGACTAATTATATTGGATTGATCATGGCAATCTCCTCCTCAGGATTCATGCTTCGCTCTTCCTTTGTGGGCATATGGTGGGAAATGTTGGTTTCAATAAAAGAAATATGTTCAATTACAAGAACAAAGTATAACGACCAATTAAATAATTATTATATCCCACACCACTTGGAACGCGATGGTTTCTACCCGTGCACACGACATTACTTTTCTTTCCTCTAGAAAATTCCAGACAAGACGTCACTTCTTCGCTGTCAGTGCCACGTCATGCACTCCATCCAACGTCTCTAGATGACGTTGGTGTTCCGATTATGTAAATATCGATGGCCAGTTTCCGACAATTTTTTGGACTATTGAACTGAGATTTAATGGTATGTCGCTATAAAATTTCTACTACAAATAACAAAGCGGGTATTCTGAATAAATACATTGCTTGAAGAAGTATAACAAATTTCTATGAGCGTTATTTCAGCAAAAAAGCGCCTTAAGCTGCGTAATAATTCCTCACACACTATGGTACAATGTTAATAAAACATTAACGCCTTATAAACATCAAAGTTGCTTTTAAATTAATATACTTCATACCTTTGACGGCTTCACGTATCGAAAGTTATTTCTATAAACCCAGAGCCTTGGTGGGAGCGGTTGTTGAAGGAAACTTGTCCCTTGTTAACCGGGAGTAGGCCGCTCTTTTTATATTTTCCATTAAATTTATAAACCTTTGTAGACGGTGCTTATAATATAACTTGTTAGTACTCTTATAGAACCATTGTTTTGTGTTTATTTACTTACTAGCGGTCCGTCCCGACTTTGTTCGGGTTCGACAATTAATTATTGTGCACATCGATACAACGTCTACGTTCGTCCGGAACAATGTACCTTTCAAATGGTAAAAGAATTTTTGAGATTAGTACCATGGTTCCCAAGATTACTTTCCGCATATATGCAAACTCATGAAATTCTTTAATTTAGTATATATTATAAGTCAATGCAATGAAGACTAGACTTCCTGAGGGTATGTGGCTATGTAACGTTAGGTGATTAAATGCATTCACTTATAAAAATCCTCAACATTAAAACCCATATCGTCCAACTGCTGAGATCGAGTCATCTCTCGCAATGTGAAAGGTTAAGGCCATAGACTGCCCCACTGGCTAATAAATACGCGTGCGTGCAGGATTCAAACTCGCGTCTACCGTGCAGAAGACTTAAGTTCAAACCACCGGTCTATCACTGCTATAAAAAGCCTATTCAGTAATAACTTAGTAATGGGGAAACACCGACCGCCGCCGCCGCCGGAAGTTCCGCGTGATGAAACACACACAGATAGACAGTAATTCCAGAAAAATATATTTGGTCTTTATATCAATAATACCTACTTATATAAATATAAAAATATATTATGTACTAGTTCGGCTTCCTTACAGAATATTATTAATAGGAATTGAAATGACGGAAAAGACATATTTTTGTCAAGTTTCTTTTTCCAAGTTTTTTTAACTATACCCACTGATCTTTGAGTTTGACCTCTAGGCAGATCGGGGATGTAATAGTTTACTTTGAACTGAGTTCAAAATAAATTTACGTCAATGTTTGTGTACTTGGGACAAATGTACTAAATCTGTGATTGAAACAGACTCTGTTTGGAGCACCAAATCGCAGTTTAAAGACAACACTAGCTTTATCAGCCGTAAAATTAATTACAACTATGCACGTTACATAAATATTATTTGCAGATACATAAGATTCAAAAATGATTTAACCGCAGGACTTTGTGAAGTGCAAACGTTGAGCTGGAACAATATATCTATGTAATTTTATGTCGTCTTTATCTCGAAACAGATAAGGTTGGAAATCGATAAAACTTTGTGTTAATGTTGCAGAGATGCAGTATAACAGAATTAATACGATATTACAATGTTAGAGTCCCAGGTAGGGTTACCAACCGTAGAAGAAATAATTAAAAAAGAATAAATGTTAATGATTCAATGTGCTTAAAAAAACTGGGTTATGACTAGAACTTATATTTTGAATGAATGAAATGAACGAATGAATGAAATAATATTTATTCGAAGTTGATTTTTTCGAACGTCAAACTACACCATCGCTTCAACAACCTACCGTGGGTGGTCCCAGAAGAAGAAGGCAAGAAACTCCCGAGGAGTTTTTTTTTCCTGCTAACATTTCAGAACGCACTTATGGCTACATATTAAACTTCAAAGCAGTCTTATCCTTAAGGTAAGTGAAGTGATTGTAACTGCTTCCAGCATAGGCGCAGAGTAGCCAACCTCTTCATTTTCTATAGAATACATTTGAAGCGTGACCGCGGGAAGCATTTATCATATTTTTGTCATTGCCTTCTCTGTATTTGTTTGTAATTTTTTATTTGCAATGTAATGACAATATACGATTTAAGATAGAGCATAATTATTATGAATGTGGTGCCTACCTATAAGTGTGGTAGGTATACGACTGTTTTAGTCATTAACAACATTCCGCCGAACGAAAATTCTGATACCCGGCAATGGATACTTGCTTTGGTTGTTAACATTCCTCCGATATGGGCTAGCGAAAAAGTACCAGATTAACTTTTTAATACCTTACACTGTGTTATCTATAACAATGGACAGATTTAGTTATTCTGACGTCATATTTACCAGGAAACTAGGTGATTGAATAAATCAATAACGAAAATATAATTTTTTTTTCAGTTTTGGTTACATAGTCATTGCGGGCGTCTTCAACATAGACAAGTAATCTTAATGCGATGTTGTATATATCTAAACTTTGACATTTAGTATTAACACGGGTGTCAAAAATTCAAATGTCAATTGTTTAAAATATTATATTACAAGATACTACATTTAAAAGTATGGTTGACAACCCTA